>OX376056.1:50572625-51172625 GCA_947361185.1 Charanyca ferruginea | reverse complement strand
ATTATTAAATATCCACAAAATATCCCAGAATTTATTACACAAGGCCTAACCTATATGCTTCCTTAAGACACCGATTATATGAACCCAGCCAAATACAGACCCATAATTTGCCTACACACTATTTACAAACCGGTTGCATTGCGGAAATTATATATAAACACACCGTCCAGAACAACATCTTAGCTGAGGAACAAAAAGGGTGCCGTAAATATAGTCAGGGGTGTAAAGAGCAATTAACCATAGATGCCATAGCCATGAAACATAATACTAACTTTAAAAATGATATTTGCACCATGTACATAGATTATCAAAAAGCTTTTGATTCTGTCCCACATAGTTGGCTACTGTACATACTAGAGCATTACAAAATTCATCCCGCAATATTTAATTTCTTGACAGAGTCCATGAAACATTGGAATACCAAACTTAAAGTAGGAAAATCAATAGAAACAGGTCCCATACCCATAAAGCGTGGAATTTACCAAGGCGACGCTCTAAGCCCTCTCTGGTTTTGCCTCGCTTTAAACCCTTTATCTAATCTTCTAAATTCTTCTGACAGTGGTCTTACAATCAAAAATAATGAAACATCGGATAATTTTAAACTCACCCATTTAATGTTCATGGACGATATTAAACTCTATTGCAATAGTATCAGGACTCCACTCACTCGCAGATCTTACTCAAACCTTTTCTGATGATATAAACATGTCTTTTGGTATTGACAAGTGCAAAACATTTACTCTACGAAAAGGAAATCAAGTTGATAGTAACCCATACGTATTAGAATCTGGCCAAGCAATAGACCCCCTATCACAAAATGACACCTACAAATACTTAGGTTTTGAACAATCACACCAAATTGATCAAAAACACACGAAAAATAAAATAATCTCCAAATATAAACACAGACTAAACATGCTAATAAAATCACAACTGACGTCGCGTAATTTAATAAAATCCATAAATTCATTTGCTATACCCATACTCACCTATTCTTTCGGAATTATAAACTGGTCCAAAACTGATCTAACTAAACTGCAACGCTGTATAAATACTACCCTAACTAAAAACCGAAAACATCATCCACGATCTTGTGTCCAGAGGCTCACGCTACCGCGAGACGAAGGTGGACGCTGTCTTATAGATATAGTAAATCTGCACAACAAGCAAATTACCAGCTTGAGAAAGTTTTTTATTGAGAAAGCCCTTCAGTCACCACTTCACAAAGTAATTACACGAGTAGACAAAAAACTCACCCCACTTAATTTACACAGTACTGAACCACAGACCAACGAACGTATCACCAGTAAAATAGAAAAGATTGCAGCATGGGAACGTAAATCACTTCACGGAAGACATCGCCTCGACTTGCAGCAACCTCATGTCGATATAAAAGCATCGAGCGCGTGGCTGCGGCGAGGCGGACTCTTCCCTGAGACCGAGGGATTTATGATTGCCATCCAGGATCAGGTCATTGACACAGCCAACTACCAAAAAATCATAATTCGCAGACCCAACTACAATGACTCCTGCAGACGATGCCATGGTGCATCCGAGACCATCCAACACATCACAGGTGCATGTAGAGCCATAGCCCAAACCGATTCGAAACATCGCCATGATCAAGTTGCTGCAATAGTTCATCAATCATTAGCAATTCAAGCAAAACTAATCACAGACAAAGTCCCCTACTATAAATACAAACCGCAAGCAGTGTTAGAGAACAATAATTTCAAATTGTACTGGGATAGGACAATAATTACAGATAAAACAATTTACAATAATAGACCAGACATTACTATGTTAGATAAACAAAAGAAATTAGTGTACATAATAGACATCATTCTTTGTCGAAGGCTCTAACCATGGGATGTCCTCAAGGTTCAGTTATCAGTCCATATTTATGGAATGTAGGTTTTGATGATTTGCTTGCGATTCCACTTCCTTGCGGTTGTTCATTAACCGGTTACGCGGACGATGGCCTTCTGCTTATTCAGGCAAGTACCCGGGCTGAGCTTGAGAATTTGGCTGACACATCGCTTAATATCTCAGTGGGGCGACCGAAACCGTCTAACCTTTGCACCTCACAAAACGGTTACCTATCATAAGGTCGAAAAATATTTGACCGAATTTCATTTCACCTAAAACTTTTCAACTTTTATCGTTTCGTTTTTTTTTACTTCATCGAAGTCACGTCTGCCACTGTATCAGTTGACCTATTATCAATTCGATTTTTTTCGTTATTCCGACGGTTCATTTGGTCGATAAACTTTTTACCGAAGTTAGACTTAGCCGAATAACATTTGTTCGAAGTAATATGATTCCAAACATTCATTATGCCACTGTTTTAATTACCATATTTTCATTTCATCAAACGCCTAGAAAGTTTGTGGACACTATTTCATATCTGCTTCATTCTCCTATCTGCTTGCTTGCATGCAGCATGCAAGCAAGCATGCAGCGTGCAAACAAGCATGAAACATGCAAGCAGGCATGCAACATGCACAAGGATTGTTTCTGTCACGGCTCCGGCGCTGCGGGGTCTGAGCGGCCACACGCGAGCTTTTCGTCGCAAATTGTTTTAATGCTCACCACCGCAGCTTCGGCTTGCTGGCCGGCCCCGCCGGCCAGCCTCAGCCGCGGCGGCGAGCCTTCAAATCGCCTGCTCCTCAGCTCGCGGGCCGCCCCACCCCTCCGCGCCTACGCGGGCTTAAATTACACTCTAGGTGTAGGGCAGACAAGACTGCGTGAAGTCGGTTTTGCAGCGATTCGTTTCTGTCACTAAAATTTTGTAGCCTATTGATTTTTTATGACACTATTTTATTTTATATTGATAATGCTACCAGGTAATCTTATATATAAAAATCTTCTGTGCGTGTGTATGAAAGTGAACTCCTCCTAAACGGCTGGACCGATTTTGATGAAATGTTTTGTGTGTGTTCCAGTGGATTTGTGAATGGTTTAGATTCACAATTGGACCCGATAGGTGGCGTTGTAGTTTTAGGACTTGTTTTTATTTTCAGGCAGGACAACGTCTGCCGGGCCCGCTAGTATTCTGTAAAATGTTGTTTCGGTGTGGTGAAAATATGGCAAATAAATCATTTGGCAAATGAAAAAAGTTCAAAAGAGGCTTCGGCCAATAGCAAAAAGTTAATTTGTAAATCGACGAAAAATAGTTCGGTAAAATAATACTTATGACACATGATACTTCGATGATATAAATATATGTCAAATAATGCATATGGCAAAAAAGACATCGGTCAATAGTTTTTGGTAAAATGAAATTCGGAAAAAAACATTTCGGAAAAGTGATCGGTTCCCTCACAAAACCTATCAACTTATTTTAAAAGGTAATCTTAAATCATAGCCTAGTATTAAATTTAATAACGTTCCCGTTAAAAGAAAACAATCAGTGTGCTACCTTGGTCTGGTCTTAGAGAAAACTTTTCATTTATTGACCACATAAAAACAGTTGGTGAAAAAGCTAAAAAGAACTTTTATGCCTTGACGAGTATATCTAAAGCCACTTGGGGACTATCATTTTTAACTTTAAAAACTATTTATGGGGCTACCTATTTGGAATGTATGTGCTACGGAGCACCTGTTTGGGCTGATAGGGCCACTATAGGGGCGGTACGACATAAATTGCTTCAAAGTCAACGTTTGGCTTTAATATTTTTTTGTAAAGCATATAGGACCGTTAGTACTGAAGCCCTTCCGGTTCTAGCAGGCGTGCTTCCAGTCGATCTTGAGGTGCAACGACGTGCTGCAATGTACTATTCCGCGCGAGAGACCATGGACGCAAACTTTTTAACTCAACGTGACCGTGCTAAGATCTCTAGATTATTTAAACCACAGACTGACGTCTGGGAGGAACTTTTATCCGAGTGGCAGTGTAGGTGAGATGATTCTAGCAAGGGCCGTCACCTTCATCAGTTCTTTCCATCCATTCGTGAGCGGCTGGCCAGGACATGGCTGGTGGTGGACCACTGTGTTGCCCAATTTCTAACAGGTCATGGCAACTTTAAAAGTAAATTATTTTCTTTCAAGCTTGTTGCTTCGCCTTTGTGTCAATGTTCTACATCTGGCTGTGAATACGAACAATCTGCACATCATATCTTATGGGAGTGTATTCTTTGGCAGAAAGAACGCAATATTATGTTGGATAGTGTTCAGGCTACATCCGGAGCAGTTTATTATGCGGACCTTGTGGAAACTAGAACAAATTTCCGTGCGTTCAAGCGATTTCGCATACCTATTATTGGAATCAAATTTAATGTAACAGCTCACTTTTTAGGGCCCAGTAATTATGTCAATTATAATCCGTGGTGCCTAGCAACTGGGTTTCTCCCAGTTGTAAACGTCCCTTTGTGCCTATTGGCCTAGTTCTGTTCTGTCTCCTGCTTGATTTGGAGGGAAGAGGAAAATATGTTTTTCTTACTTCTTCGCTTTCGCAAAATACACAGATTTGTCAATAGAACTTAAAACGCAGTGGAATGTTACACACACCAAAACTATCCCCAATATACTATCCAGCACAGGAGTCATCCCAAAAACCCTACACAATAGCCTTAACTCATTGAATATTAGTCCATCTACTTACCTTCTGCTACAAAAAGCAGGTATTTTGAATACATGCAGGTTAACCCGCAATTTTTTAAATACCTAATTTAGTACACAATGCACTTGGCTTTGGCCCGTGCCAATTTCGACCCACACATAGATGTGAGATATTTGAAATATACCGAGAAATAATAATAATAATATAAATACAAACCTGAAACCATTCTAGAAAACAGAAATGTGAAAATCTACTGGGACCGGACTATAATCACAGACAAAACTATGCATTACAATAGACCTGACATCACCGTGCATGACAAAATTAATAAAACAGTTTACCTAATAGACATAGCGATACCTAACTCACATAATATTCAAACAACAATTTCCGAAAAACTTTGTGAGTACCAAGACCTCGCCATAGAGATAAAAACCCAGTGGAAAGCACAAACAGTCCATATCGTCCCCATAGTACTCTCATCCACCGGTATTGTACCGAAATCACTAACACAAAGCCTTAACACTCTACACATATGCCAACTCACACACTTTACATGCTTCAAAAATCCACTATACTCAACACCTGTCGCATAACCAGAAAGTTCCTCACTTCCTCTACTCCCTCATCCACATTTTCAATTTAAATTTCCCCTTACACACTTGGCTCCGGCCCGTGTGTAAGGTCTTCGACTCTCTTTTATGATAGAAAAACAAAGAATCGAAAGTAATAATAATAATAATATGTGGGGACATTTTCACACACGGCCATCTGACCCCAAACTAGGAAGACCCTGTACTATGGGTGTCAGACAGCTGATATACATACACAAATACATTTTTTTTTTTTGTAAATACATGCATATATAGGGTGACTGGTAATTAGTGTACGATATTTAAACACGTGATTGTGTTCATGATAACAAACAACTTTCCCGAAGAAAAATTTTTTTTTGTACTGGTTCACTTTAGGTCACAGGCGTGCGCGGGCGCCAATTTCATACGGCTGTTGTGTTATTGTGATAAAAGTGAACCAGTACAAAAAACATTTTTTCTTCAGGAAAGTTGTTTGTTATCATGAACACAATCACGTGTTTAAGTATCGTACACTAATTACCAGTCACCCTATATAGATAAACAACGCCCATATAGGATTGGTATTTGTGCTTTATAAGCTTCTCTAACTACACAGTGGTTATTATTATCATGATCATTCTTGCTACGTATGAACACGCATAATATAAAGCTCGGTTAGATTTTTCCTAGCATCAGGGGGGTAAATACTATGAATTTTTAGAAACGTTCGTATTTTAATGTCAGTCATATTTGTCAAAATTGTAAAATCTTGTCAAAAATGTATGTAAAATACATGCATTTTTGACAAGATTTTGACATTGATTGTCGCTGAGATGATATTGCAACTTGATTTCGATCATTTTTTATTCGTCAACAGAATGACAGGTCACTTCACCGGGAGATTTTTGCAAAATTGACCGGCAGGATGTATGAACGTGGGCGAAATGTGTAATGAGACGTTCAGCAGTTTTGCTCTATTTTCCCTCTAATTATCAAACAAAAGGCAGGTAGACCGTGCGGAACACTGCGAGCGAAGCCACAAAAGCAAATACAAATTTAAAAACGAATACCTACAATCTCGTGATTGTATTCGCTTTTTATTTTTTATTTGTATAAGTATTAGTTTTTTGTTTAACAATGCTCCGCTTCGTGCTGTACTGACTCGTGTCAGTACAGCGCCAAGCGAATTGTAAGTATTCGTTTTTGAATTTGTATTTGCTTTTGTGGCTTCACTCTCAGTGTTACGCTCGGTCTATCTTCCTTTTGTTTCATAATCTGAGTATTTTCCAAACAACTTATAAAATATTTCCAAGTCGTGTCTGTCAACCCTATCACAGATAGCGTAGCCCTCCTGCCGCTAGTGTCTATCGACCCTGACCCTCGCGATAGACCTATTGTACATGTACCTACATTATTTCAAGGCAGCAACACTGTCGTATTGATTACTTTTATCCTGGACACACTTGGGCTTTGTATCATGTAGGTACGAATATTTAGATGAGATGCGGGATAAGGTTGGAGGTAGGATGTTTCTTAACGATGTATATTCTTTTGTTGTTCGTGTTGCGAGTTCCGATTCATTATATTGAGACCTTTCTCTAGAAAGAGTTTTGGCCAAAGGGTAATCGTATATTGGCAATTCTGCGGAAGGCTACGCGACACCACGCAGTGCAACACTACAGCGTCACTTCGTGTATAACAGTTTTTTTTTTGAGGTATTAATAATATTGTATCATAGTCTGTAAAGTAAATATGTAACGGGTCTTTGATACCCGAAATAAATGATTTATTATTGTTGTGAGAATGACGTCACTACCTTCTGCTCACGATTTCGTCTGGATAGACTTCAGATTAAATCAAAATCCAAAACTATGACAGGGTAAAAACAAAAAAGGATAAAACGTATCTTCTATTAAGCTATGTATACCCTGTTTACAGTAAGATTAGACATAAACACAAACCTTTTTTACAGTCCCTACAACCGATTTTGACTTCTATTCCGTAGGCTTAAGGATGACATTAGAGGCAAAAAAGTGGTTACAATAACAACTGTTTACTGCAGTTGCCATTTGTCATGCTACCAACGCAATATAAGTCAAAATCGGTTGAACGGACTGGAAAAAAGGTTTATGCAAATGTCTAATCTTATTGTGAACAGGGTATAGATCAATATCAAATGTGTTAAATTTTTCGTTAATTCTATTCAGCCGTTTAAACGTGAAGAAGTAACATACATCCATACTGACAATTTTTTGCGTTTATAATGGTTGAAGAAACACGACACACATACACACACACACACACTCATTCACTCACTCACACATACATACACTCACATACATATCCGTTTTTCCCATCGACACGCTAAGAAGAATCGTAGTAGTAAGCTCAGATTATGAAACAAAATGCAGATAGACCGCGCGGAACACTGAGAGTGAAGCCAAAAAAGCAAACACAAAATCAGAAGCGAATACCTACAATCTCCTGGTTGTATTCACTTTTGAATTTGTGTTTGTATTTTCATTTGTTTTTTTTAACGATCCGGCGTTTCGTGCTATGCTGTGACTTGTGTCAGTACAGCACGAAGCGCGCTGTAGGTATTCGATTTTGAATTTGTATTTGCTTTTGTGGCTTCACTGGCAGTGTTCCGCGCGGTCTATCTGCCTTTTGTTTTATAATCTGAGGTAGTAAGTATGATAATCACCTTTTTATGACTTTATCCCGTTAATATTGTATTTGGCGTTAAGGCAGTCACTGAAAGCATGACGTTAGACAGGATGGAATGGAAGAAGAAAACATGTTAAAACGATATATTATATTAGATAAATTGAAACATAATAATCATTCTAACATAATAAAATTTTGACATGTAACTTCATTACAATATATTTTTTTAATAATAATAATAACGATAAATAATAATAATAATTTAATGTATGTACTATTTTTATATTTTTACATGTTTTTTTTTTCTATTAATATTTAAAAATGTAAATTATGTGTATATAAGATGAATAAATTAGAATAATAATTTAATGTTATGATTTTAATTTATTTTTACTGATAATAATTTTGATTTTCAATTTTATTATTATTTATTTTTATTAATTAATAAGAACGACGCGTAACGTATAGATCACACATCACATCACGCTACAACAATGTGTCAAATTTCTATGATAGATTTTCAACTTTATAACAAAAGAATAAGGTTCGTAGTCAATTAGGAAAATTTGACAGTTTGGTATGGCTTCATATACTGGCGTATGTACATTTGAACACTCTGTTACAAGTGCAGTGTAGTTGCGTTTAAAGGGCGGCGCGAAATGGAGCAGCGACATTTTTAACCCTAGCGCAAAAATGTGTTTCTTACTATTACATTCTTTCAGTATGTAGAAGTTTGTAATAGTATATGTGTAAAATTCTAAGTCATCTTTCATATTTTTACGGACTTAAGACTGTCAGAAACATTTTTCTAATTAATGTTAACATTTTTTTTCCCCGAAATGAACGATGAAATTTCGTATTTTTAGTGTATATTTTTTTTTTGCTGTTATGGCGCTAAAAATAATTCACATAAATAAATCCATTAGCTATTATGAACAATAACTCGTGAGACGCACGTTAAAATCGCGGGGCGTTTCAAAGTAAATCGGGCTTTTATTAAATATTTCCCCTTCGAATGGGAGGCGAGACGCTTGCGCTAAATAACAGGAATACCGGACGCTCAGACGCGGAAAATTTTCAAATAAATATAATAACGATGATAGAGAATGCCCAACGAATATTGAAATTATTTGTTTTTGTTTTCAAGAGAATATTCGCTGTAATATAGACTGGAATGATGGTAGACAAAATCGATACATTCTATCTGTGTTTTCTAGAAATTTCATCATATTCCTTTGAGTGCAAAGTTTGACTGACGAGTTTTCTCTGAAATCTTGATACGTTCAAAAGTCTTGAAGACTGTAATTGACATATTATTATTATGCTTTCGAAACTTATCTTCTCTGAAAGCATATTTAAGTACCTACGCGCCTCCAGTAGGTCTAACACAAGCGTGCTAACGTAAAAGTATTTAATTCGAGTCGATTTTCGACCAATAGAATTTATAAGACACTATAGTTTTTGCCCGCAGCTTCGTCAGCATGGAATTGCTTACGGCTTGCCTATTTATTTTGTTATGATATAGCGAGGCACTCAAGGATAACGTAGTTTTCTTAGCAAAAGAATTAACATAATTGGATTAGTAGTTCCGAGGATTCACCATCATCGTCATGTCAACCTGTAGACGCCCAATGCTGGGCATAGGTCTCCTCCAAAGGCGGGTTCAGCCGAAATCGCCATGCTTGGCCGATGCATGTTGGCGATCGCAGTAGGTGTTATGGTACTCAGAAGGACGCTGCTGCCCATCCTCTGGTCAATATCCCTCTGTCGCCTTCTACGACACCCACGGGTAGAAATGGGGTGGTGCTATTCGCCGCCGGCACCACTCGGCAGGCTTTAATCACTACATATATTATTACTAGCTGACCCGACAGACGTAGTCTTGTCTGTACATTTTTCAATTTTCATACCGTTTAAACCTTCCTTGGACTTCCACAAATATTTGAAGACCTAAATTGAATTGAGACTCGACTCCCGCGCGCACCCGCAGTCAGACGTGCAAAAAGTTACTCCGACTAAATTAAACATCTACTAAATAAAATAAAATAATCAAGTACCTACATAACTAAATATTAACCAACAACACTAAAGAAATTAAAAAGGAAAATACAGTGCCTATATTAATACATAATACAACAGTATTAGTAAATAAATTTAAGAAAGTTCGGCTACTATAAAAATCACCACAAAGCAAGTAAGAAGTAAACAAGTGAGTCACCCACAACAGCGCTCCTATTCGTCGGTAAGCGGTGAGTCAGACAACGCACAGCGACCCAAAACGCTACCATATATGGTCACAAACTAAACACTTTGCTCCTGTTCCTCTACCAGAGGAATAACATCAACTAATTCGGCTCATTTAGCAAACAGTTGGTAGCGAGTAGAGATAGCCAACCGACTTACGAACTGCGTAGCTCGCGTTCTATCCTGACATTGTGCAAATTCTTTTTGTGTTGAAAATCATATTGAAATTTGCTTGATCAATTTGCTTGAATTTTTGGAAATATTTATGAGCTTTTTCCCTGCATATAATAATAGTATATTATATTTAACTGGTTTACTCTATTATTCTACATATTACTATACATTCAAACAACATTATGCCGCTAAACCGTACGCCAACAAAGATCACTCCAGAGGTTGAAGTTGGTCAAAGCTTGCTTACTTCCCCAAAAGCTGAATCCACCCCAAACTTGACTATGCCTGACACTGATAATATTACAACTCGGAAGCGCAAACGTCATGATGAAAGTTTGGAAGAAATCAGTGCGTTAATAAAGTCGCATACAGCTCAGACTGATAGCAAATTGGAGGCACTACAAAGAGCGATGGCCGAAATTATCGCACAGAATGCCGAAATAACGGAAAATATTAAATTTACCTCCAAACAATATGATGACATGGTTTTAAGAACGGAAAAGTTAGAAGCAGACCGGAAGGCTGATCTTACTTACATTAGTCAACTTGAGGATAGAGTAGAAAATCTGGAGAGAACGATTAACCTATCAAAAGTCGAAATCCGTAATATTCCAAAAAAGCAAGGCGAATCTAAAGAAGAGCTGTGCAAATTAGTTACAGAGGCCGCCACTGTTCTTGAAGTTCCTTTACAACGACATGACATCAAAGATATATACCGCGTTAGCAAAAAAGAAGGTGTATCAACAATCATTGTAGATTTTATCAACACGACAACTAAGGAGAACATCTTACAAAATGTCCGCAAGTTTAACAAAAAGAACAGTAGAAATAAGTTGAATTCATCTCATGTTAAGATAGAGGGTCCGCCGAAACCAATTTATGTATCAGAGCTCCTTACTCTGAAATCCCAACGTTTATACTATTTAGCTAGGAACTTTGCTAAAGATAACTCCTATAAATTTTGCTGGACGTCATTTGGTAGAGTTTTTGTACGAAGGATTGAAGGGGAAAAACAAATATTAATTAAACATGAATCCGATCTGAACAACCTACGCCTACGACAAGATACTAAATGACTAGCTATTTTTTTATTTGTTTACTGCATGTCTAAAATCATTTTAATTGTACTATTTTTTTATATTATATTGTTTGATATTTGCAACTTTGCAACAACTTACAACCTACTCATGGAAATGAAAAACATTTTTACGCAACATATTATACTACACTATACAATTTATTTTACAACCATTTTACACATACCAACTTATAAATATACATATCGATGTGATACGACCAATGCACCGCGCAAACCATTTGGGTATAAGTCTACTTTTATGCAACTTTGTTTAGCTGATGTCAGCATTTTATTAGGGACTAATATTGACATCAATTTGTGCCACAAAAATATATTTATTTCCATAAATGGCTAATATAAATAATAACATATTAAACGACGTTGATAGCATTTCCACAGCTAATAGCTATTGTTGCGACACGGATTTTTGTAATACAGAAATAAAAAACTCGACGCCATCTTTAAAAGTTATAACACAAAATATCCGCAGTGTTTATAAGAACATGGATAGTTTTCAAGCACAACTAGCAAGGTTTTCATTTGACTTCGATGTAATTATTCTTACTGAATGCTGGCTCCATCAAAACAAACCTATTCCAAAGATTGATGGTTATACAACATATTCTTCAAAAAACTATCTGAACCAAAATGATGGCATTGTTATATATGCAAAACAAGACCTTAAATGTTTTGTTGAAGAACCGGAGCCTGTAGGCGCTAACTTTATGTTATTAAATATTTTTCCGGATACCTGCATTTTAGCTGTCTATAGGTCTCCCTCCATATATTGTACTGACAGTTTTCTGAGCTCGGTAGACAGTATATTACGGTCAGTTAAAGCTAAAAACATTGTGCTAACTGGAGATATCAACATTGACATTAAGACCAACACTACTGACAGGAATAGCGAAACTTATTTAAATGTTACTGCTCAATTGGGCCTACTGCCTGGACACACATTTCCAACAAGAATTCAGAATTGCTTGGATCATATGTTACTAAATACGGCACAGCCAGCTTCAGTATTTGTAGTTAATTCCACAGTCACTGACCATGCTTCAGTAATATTACACCTTTGCCAATCTCTACAGAAATATAATAAAACTAATCTTTTAACGAAGATTAATTACGACGCTGTGATTAAACATCTGGAAACAGTTGACTTCTCATTTATTAACGATGCAGCGGATGCAAATGACGCTGCCACTATATTTGTTAAAACAATTTCCACAGCTCTAGAAGCAAATTCAACAAAATATAAAAGACCTAGTCGGAAAAGAATACTAAAACCTTGGTTGACCCCAGGATTACTCCGCTGTATTCGCCATAGAGACAGACTACATAAAAAGTTTTCGCGTAATCCGGACAACCACGTAGTTGAAACATCCTATAAAAGATATCGCAACTTTTGCAACGCATTGCTGAGAAAATTAAAAATTGACTATGAACGATCTCTTCTGAAAAGCGCAAGTAATAACAAAGATAAATGGGAGGCGGTAAAAACTATAATACAGCAGAAAAAACAAAAAACAGTAGCTGATAATCTTATAAATAAAGATACATCTAAAGCTATTAATGAGGTAAACAACTATTTTTCTAACATCGGTAAACAGCTAGCAGATAAGATAATTAACTCCTCTAATTCCAACTCTTTACCTTATAGATCTGACATTTCGACTAATTTAAATTCTATCGTATTACTTTCCCCGGATGAAACTGAAATCGAAACATTAATACTCAACCTGAAGAATGACTGTGCTGTTGGTTGGGATTCCATACCAGCAAATTTTCTTAAAATGGCTAGACATGTCATTGTCCCTCACCTAACAAAGCTAATAGGGATCTGCATGGCACAAGGTGTTTTCCCACGAGTTTTCAAAAAGTCACTAATAACTCCTGTCTACAAAAGTGGATCTAAGGACGGTGTCGAAAACTATCGGCCTATCTCGGTTCTTCCGACAATATCAAAAATACTAGAGAAAGTACTGAACACTAGGCTAATTCGCTACTTAGAACACAATAAGATCTTGTCGGAATCTCAATTTGGCTTTAGGCGAGGAAAGAGCACTGAGGATGCTGTCAGCCAACTGGTAGAACATATATCATCTTGTGTGGACGCTAATCAAAAATGCATCGGCATCTTCCTCGACTTAGCTAAAGCTTTCGACACCGTCTCAATTCCTATTCTTGTGGACAAGCTAGAGCGTGTTGGTATTCGGGGAAATGCTTTAGGTATTTTTAGAGATTTCCTCCAGGACAAGACGCAGAGAGTAAAAATAGGGGGACACATTAGCTCAGACGCCCGGGTGGTATTTGGCGTACCACAAGGAAGTATACTCGGCCCGAGTCTCTTCTTGATCTACATAAATGATCTGTGTCAGCAAACGCTTGTAAATGGCAAAATTTTCACGTATGCTGATGACACAGCTCTTGTATTTCATGGCGGGACTTGGGACGAGGTAAGACAAAACGCTGAGGTGGGCCTACATAGAGTGGATCAGTGGCTAAGAGCCAATCTTTTAACTGTGAATCTTTCAAAGTCAAAACAAATTCAATTTAGTTACTCGAAGGTTAATCCCAAGAAAATTGATATCAAATTACATGTGTGTAACTCACCTCTCGAAAATAAAACCTGTTCATGTCTTACTTTAGGGAAATCGGTTACAGTGAAATACTTAGGGGTTATATTGGACGAAAAACTAAGCTGGCGCCAGCATATAGACCTTACCACCGCGCGTATTAGAAAATTAGTCTGGATTTTTTAAAAACTCAGAGATGTAGCTGACCTTGAGTTATTACGCACAGTGTATTACGCACTAGCACAATCAGTTCTCGCATACTGTATTCGGGTTTGGGGTGGCGCGTGTAAGGCTTACATGATTCGCCTTGAAAGGGCTCAAAGATCTGTTCTTAAAGTAATGACATTCAGGCCATTCAGGTTTCCCACCATAACTTTATATGAGAAATGTCAAGTATTAACAGTACGGCAGATGTATATTTTAGAAATTGTCATCAAACAGCACCTTATTACGCCATATAATAAAAGTACTATAAAAAAACGCACCATACGAAACATCTGTTCATTGGTTAAATGTCGAACTGCATCGGCTAGAAAGCAGCATAAGTATTTGTCTATGTATTTGTATAATAAAATAAACAAAGAACTTGAAATAAATCCTCTTACAATGAAGGAAGCTAAAAGTAAGGTTAAATCATGGCTACTTATGCATGACTATACACAAACCGAACTCCTCCTAAAATAGAAACAAATATAGCAATCCACACATCCCATACAAGTACACATACCTATCTATAACATCACACACATACCACATACCTACATTACACACTCACACTCCATAAACACTACACACCATATACACTATACCTACACCATGTACACTATACCTACACCATATACACTACACCACTCACACTCCTATAAATTATTATTCCACGTAAGAAATGTTTTTCATATTATTATTTTATTTACATTTCCATTTTATTTTTATTTTTTGTATGTGCTCTAGTGTAATATTCTTATTGCATAAACCTCAAATCATGTAATTGGGAGAAGACACTGGCTCCTGTAACACAGGTACTAAACCTAGCGCAGGAGTCAGGGCCTCACTACTTTGTTAAGACTATTTATGTCAATAAAGAATTTATTATTATTATTATTATTATTATTATTATTAGCCAAATCGGTCTAGGTGTTCTCGAGTTTTAGCGAGACTAACGAACAACGATTCATTTTTATTATTTAAACTAGCTGACCCGACAGGCGTTGTCCTGTCAATCGATTTTTCATTTTTCTTACCGTATAAACCTTCCCTTGACTTCCATGAACATTTCAAGATCAAAATAAGCCAAATCGGTCCAGCTGTTCTCGAGTTTTAGCGAGACTAACGAACAACGATTCATTTTTATTATTTAAATAAAACGAAGGCCCTCGCCGCGTTTATTTTTTTTTATTAGTATTTCCTTTACCATTTAAATAAGTCTGCTACTAATCCATACTAATATTATAAATGCGAAAGTAACTCTGTCTGTTACGCTTTCACGATAAAACGGCTGAACCGATTTTGATGAAATTTGGTATGACGCTTAAACTCCAGGGGTGGACATAGGCTACTTTTTAATCAGCGACTTCGTCTGCATTCACTATAACCGACATTCACGCGGACGAAGTCGCGGGCAAAAGCTAGTATTCAATAATCCAATCAAAATTATCCACAATAAAAACATTCACTGCAAATTAAATCGACTCTAATAGTTTCCTCTTCATACATACCACTCTATTTAGCGATAATCAATTTTGAACAAAGCAACAACTATTTGCAACGGTTACTCACGTAATGGGAGTCTATTCATCATAAATTTGGGGACACAAGTTCGAACGGTGTCGATACCAGAGACTTCGAAAACTTTCGCAGTCATTTGTTTTAAAGCAAAAGCGCTAGGGAGTTCGCGAAATTCTAATGTTCTTGCAATTTTCAGCTTAGCATCGGGATGTGTATATTTTTTTTTTTAGTTTTCATCTCAGATTATAAAACAAAAGGCAGATAGACCGCGCGGTACACTGAGAGTAAAGCCAAAAAGCAAATACTATACTGACTCGTGTCAGTAAAGCACGAAGGGCGTTGTAGCTATTCGCTTTTGAATTTGTATTTGCTTTTTTGCCATCACTCTCAGTGTTCCGCGCCGTATATCTGCCTTTGTTATATAATCTGAGGTTTTCATAGTGAATTAATTTATTTGTAAATTTTTAGCATTTCTAATTTCAAATTATATTTAGAAATAATTATATTTTTAGTATAATAATAATATTTACTGTTCAGAAAAATACAGAAACTAAGTAAGATCCCTGTGTCGCGGAGGCCAGTCTCTTTCATCATGGTTCAAAATAAAGTAAAAATACAATGTTACATGCTACGCTAATGTATATTTTTGTAAAAAAAAAACTCCTCAAAACCTACAGAGTGGGGTATCAAATAAAAGGTTTTATAAATGCTTGAATTTATAAAACCCTTTATTTGATAAGCTTAAATCTATCGGTTACAAAGCGTGCCAAGGAAATATACATACATGTTACCATTATAATTATTTACACCATGGATATCCGATCGTGATTAACACGATTTATTCATCCGTGTTTTCAGTTTAAATCTCGAAGTTTGGTATTTTTAAGTTTGATTTTTTACTTTCAATGCTTTACATTTTGGTGGTGAAGAGACAAAATTGTTTCAAGGACTGTAGCAGATGGGATTCGAGAGCAAGTGATAGATATTGTTTATTATCTTCTTTAAGTTTAATTTCAATATAGTAATCAATGCAGTTAGTGTTATTTTATTTTTTAAAGTATCTCTAGATTTAGTTTCACACCTATTATTTTAATTAATACAGAGTAAAGTTGGACCTCTAAAAATGTATGGTTTAAGGCGTCCCCATACAAATAGAAATTATTAGTCGGATAGATACCTACATATAGCGCCCCAGTGACAATGTCGGTTGTGTGTGGGGGTGCCTTTAATCGAAGGTTATATTGGTGTAATTTACCTTCAGGTTGATAAGAAGCTTCATCATCATTACTTCAGCTTACTAGAGGCCTACTGTTGGGCATAAGCCTCCATGGCGCGCCATTTTTCCCAGTCCTCTGCCTTCCGCATCCAGCCACCACCGGCTACTTCTTCAGGTCATCGGCCCATCGGGCTAGATGGCATCCCATGCTGCGCCTACCGATTCGCAGTTTCTACTCCAGTACCTACATGTCTGCTCCATCGGCCAGTGCTTGCAGCGGGGCTAGTCCACAAGTTCAGAGTTGCCCAGCGAGCAATGGAGCGAGGAACGCTCAAAGTTTCTCTGAGGAATAGAATTCTTAACGAGGAAATCTGAAGGAGAACTAAAGTCAACGACATTGCTCGCAGAATCAGCTAGCTGAAGTGGCAGTGGGCTGGTGACATTTGTCGCAGGACCGAATAAGAAGCTTAAAATTATATTTTTAACTATTGATAGGCATACGTTTGACCACTATCTCACCTGATGGAAAGCGATGATGCGGTCTAAGATGGAGCACGCATATATAAAATTATGAAAACCAGTTTGGTTCCTCCAACATTTTCTAAAAAGGTCAAACAAATCTCTAACCCTGCTTTAAACCTAAGCTGTTAAAGTTGACCCAAATCCTAACCAACGCTACAGTCACAAATAGAACAGTAAATTCTCGAATACAATCCCAAAGTTAGATCCGTCATTCATTCCTGAATAATAAAAGTTAGCCAATCTTCCACTTGTGTTCAAATTTTAAATCATTTCCAACCACTGACGCACATGATGCTGATTAAAACGACCCTGTTTGAATCCCCTCCGGCGACTTCTTTGTTTTATTCCTAACGCTAATTTTGTATCACAAAAGTTCTACGTGAACGCGTACTTAGAATTGTACCAAGTTGTACGCAGAAGCAATAATAGGTTTCGTGTTAAGATCCGGTTTTAGACTGTTCAGAAGAACGTTTTTCGAGCAATCATTCGTTCGGGCGAGCGCAATTCGAGTACTTTATCCGTTCATCAGGGCAAATGTTCTTCGGTCAAGCGTTCATTCGAGCGAACGTTCTTCGGTCAGGTATTTATTTAAGAACTCTTCACAAAAGAGTCTAGTCTAATTTTTGTCAATAAGTAATTAAAATCTGAAATTTTATAGACAGTATAAGGGCAATAAAATATCTACCCTCCTATTAATAAACGCGGAGTAAATTTACACCACCGTTCATCGTCGGATTAAGGCGGAGATTTCTTGAAAACGGTCATAAAGGTGGTTTTTAAAAGCAGTATATCTCTTAAACCGTAAATAATTTTGACAAATAAAAAAAAGTTGGTATTTTCAAGTCCTTTTTGCATACAGTGATAGAACTCAAAACATAATTTAACATACTTTAATGCATCAAAAAAATCTTCAAACAAACCTCTTAATTAAATTTCAAAGCAGTTTATCCCTTCATTAACAATGATAAATATGATTCAAAATATACCATACAATTTCAAATGCTAAACTACATCCGGTGATGGATCATTTATTATTAAATAGTTAATTTCTAATTTTATACGATATGTTTTGTATTTTTACGACATACGCTTTCTGATTTCCTTACCGCCCGCACCGCGCCAGTGTTCTCCGGAACGTTATTGTGAACGGACCTGTGTCGCACGCCAGTGAAATTTTTAATTTTGCACCGTGCAAGAAGAAATTATTGTATGTCTTTAGAAAAAAATGAAAGTGACGACGATGAAGTAAAAAAGGACATTGATGATTATTGTTATAATGTAGAAGAATTAAATGCAAAAAGAGTGTGCTGTGTAGGCAATTAAACTTCTCAGAATTTTGAAAGCAAATGTTGTATGTGTATTAGTATGTGTGTTTTTATTTTGCTTTTGTCAATGACGCTTACCTGAACAAAATGAATCCCAACATCAATCACTGAAATTCAATATACTCTCACTCTCGCTCGCTATCTTTCTGTTGTTTATCTATACGTCGGATCGTCAGGTGCGATCGAGGACGAGTGCCGAGCGGTATAGTACATCGTCAGGACTATAGGCGTTCCCATTATCCCATTAGGGATAAACAAGACCTGTAAAAACAATTACACACTATAAGTAAAGAAAACACAATACAAATGGTAATCAGTAACAGGAATAAAGTAAGTTAAAGGTACAGCAACAATACAGTTAATCGAACAGACCATTAAGGTCCCTCAGTTCGTACAGTGGCCAAGCCACCCAATGATAAACGAACAAACCCTTAAGGTTTACAGTTCGTACAGCAGCCTAAGCCACCCAATGATAAACGAACAAACCCTTAAGGTTTATAGTTCGTACAGTAGCATAAGCCACCCAAATACAAAGTGTATCGCTCGCTAGCAGCAAGCCTATACAGCTATGTGAATATACAGCAGCGCTGCACCAGGTAAACCGACAGTATTGTCGGGAGCAGGAACTCTTTACTGAGTCGAATCCGAGGATCGACTGCCATACTTACGGAGTGCACGCTCTTTTATAATGCGATGCCCCCCACCTTGCAACCTCTCCATACAAGTCTGTCCATGCGCACGGAAGTGCGTCACGCGTTTACTTGATACAAAACACTAAAATGTGCTGAATCTAATAAGATCTGTAATCAAATAACACAATAATAATTGTCATGAATAAACAATAGTGATTTCATAAAGTAATTCGTTTTACATTCAAAGTAACGTGTCAACAATTGTTTTGAATAAAACCATCGATAACAATTATCGAAATAAAGTAACCACAAATCAGTGTGCACACACAATAAATCATGTTTCGAATTAATAGACAATAATTGATAGTAAAATCACATAAATTAACAATAAGAAACACAAATCATAACAAATTTAGTTAACACCCACAATGTGATTAATAAACTGTCTCCGACATATATATGTATGTATTTAAACTGTATTTGTGTATGTATATCAGCTGTCTGACACTCATAGTACAGGGTCTCCCTAGTTTGGCCGTGTGTGAAATATCCCCACATATTATTATTATTACATAACAACTTTTACTATTTATTTATTTATTTATGAAGTATGGAAGACTTACAGCTAAACAAAACAGAATAAAAATGGTAAACGAAACAGACTGCCAATTACAAGTCTTCACTTATAAAAAACAGACTGGCAAAAAAAAATTGGGCCCTGTATCTGTCTAAAATAAGTTTTGATTAGGCCGGCCACATACAGTCGGAATTTCAAAAAACGTTTCGAAATATCGTTTCGGAACTTCGAAGGCAGCAAATCCATAGAAGACTGTTTCTCGCAGTTTGTGCAAATTCAAAGAAATTGAGAGAGAAAAAAAGGTTTTTTTAATGAAAAGCGACTTCAAAAATAGACGTAGGTACTAATTTAAGTAATACTACATTATATGCAAACTGACGGAGTTATGGACCTAACAGCTTTTCTGGATATGGTAATGATAAATGTAATCTGGTAATCATATTTATAAAATAGTAATTCAAAATTAACACCGGTAATGAAAATTTAAATTATTTTCATTCATAATATTACAGTTATCATAAATATTGCTAATAGTAATAGTCATAAATACAAATAAACATGATGTTAATAACTTTAAAACACGCTAAGAAGAAGTAAATTTTACTTCTTTCTGAAATAAATTCAGCAAAAGTGCAACAATATCATTACCGTTTACCATTTACCTCTCATTCCATAATTTACCACATCCACTATTATGGAAATGGTAATGACCATACAATTATGGTAATGACCACACAATTAGGGGAATGAACATTTAACTTTAATAAGGCGGTCCGATACCGAGTCTCGTAGATTCAGGGGGTCTACTTTTATTCAGTGAAAAACGAAGTTTCGATCGAAATTTTGCGTTCGTTCCGAAATTTGGTCCGAACGAAGATTGTTTGACATTTAGAGTCTCTAAACCTACTCTAATTCATAAGTATTTCGATCGAAAAGTTGATTTTGACAGATGATTGTTCGGAATTATAACTTCAAATTGACGAACCAAAAAGTGTTACCTTTTGATTTTCGTTAGTGAACATTTGGTAAGAAAATTGCTTGAAATGGCTACAAGAGTGCTTTTGATCTAAGCTGCTCTTCGTGCAGAACGCTTAGAGCGTAAAAGAAACTGGTGCCGCCTGCACAATCAATTTAGTATTAGTTAATTGAATTCCCGACTTAGAGTTTGTCACTCTAAACGTCAAACAATTTTCGTGCGGACAAAATTTCGGATCGAATGGAACCGTGGTAGGAAACACGCGAAATTTCGACCGAAACTTCGTTTTTCGTTAAATAAGAGTAGACACCCTGAATCTACGAGACTCTGTCTCGGACTATAAAAAATCGGACTGGTGGACAGTAAAATTCCTTGTAGTGCACAAACGCCCATATACAGACGAATTCCGTTGTGTGTTTCCGTTTCAAAATATCGATTCAAGATTTTTGAAGGCATCAAATCCATACAAAATCAAAGATCTAGCATACACATCTGTATGTGTATGCTAGATCTCTGTAGTAGTTCTCTGTTCGAAATGGTCTGCCTTTAAATACTATTTTATCGGTGTTACTCTCATTTCGTGCAAATCACATGTTCACCAGAAAATACACAAAACTACTCGTTCTTAAGCGACCTAATATTTTTTTATTTAGGTGATTTTAAAAGGTACATCTACTATCACATTTTGTTTATGTAACCGGCTATTATATATTAAAATTAAAATATATATAGATTAAAATACCATTACCAACACGGGTCATGAAATGTTTTTATTTTTCATTGACAGGATATAAAGAAATTATCTGATGCGTTACTATGTGTTTTTATTTATTTATTTATCCATCTTACAACTATCATGACAGGAGCTAAGCCTAATGCGATAGCGTACTTATCTAAGTGTTACCTAACTAATTTAAACATATGACTGTGTATAACCTAATATTACGTATTCTGATAACTAATAACAAACAATGCATTCCTTGTGAATTCACTCAGAGAACAACAGAATAGGTCCGAGTCACCAGCTATGAGGTTGAGAGTGCGGAGTGCACGCGTCAGTGGTGCCTCTCTTAAAAGATTGGTCCGACCGCGCGGTTCCGCCAGCAGCCGTGGCTGTCGCCGTCGCCACACGTACCTGTCCGGAACACATAAACCTACCTGCCCTAAGATGGCAGCATTATGTACCTTCCCTCTAAGTATTTTGAATATGTACGAGACGAGTGCGAGATCCCTCCTGACCCTCAGTTCGTTATATCCAACCATACCCAAAACAAATAAAGTTGGGTACATTAATGGATAAAATGGATAAACACCATACAGGCGCAAGTACAAGTACCTAACAAACTTATTTTGTACCCGCTCCAGCATGAGTCTATATTTAGATTCGTGCGGAGCCCAAATGACTGCTTGGTGAGGAGTCAATTAGAGTGGAACGCCACTCTAATTGACTCCTCACCAAAGCATTATATAAGGCGATAACCGCTTTAATATTCGTAAAATCATGCACCATACGTAGCATGAAACCTAAATTTCGGTAAGCTTTTCTGCAACATCTTATGACGTGATCACGAAACGTCAGCTCTGTGTTGAAGTTCAACCCTAAGTCCCTGACTTGCGTGACCCTAACCATTGGCAACCCGTGTATATTATAATTGTACACGATAGGAGTACGCGCGCGAGAGAAAGTTATTGTTACGCACTTTGAGGTGTTGAACTGCAAAAGGTTATCCTTGCTCCAGGTCACCACTCTGTCTACATCTCTTTGTAGCCTGGCACAATCCTCCAACTTACTTATCTCGAGCGACAGCTTGAGATCATCAGCAAACAGTAAACATTTGGCGTCTTTAACAACTTCTGGTAGGTCATTTACCATAAGAATGAACTGCAACGGCCCAATGTTACTGCCCTGACTTACCCCAGACCTGGTAAAATATGGTTCAGATCTGCATCCCGCATATTCTACGTATTGCTGTCTACCGCTCAAGTAACTTGCAAAAAACCTTAGCAGATGTGGGGTGAAACCAAATGCTGCTAACTTTTTGAGCAAGACATCATTATTTACCAGATCGAATGCTTTTTTAAAGTCGAAGTAAGCAGCATCAGTTTGGCCCCCACTGTACACTGACGGCACAAGATGAGCCATGTGGCTAAGGAGATTGCTAGTAGTGCTTCTTGCTGGTCGAAACCCGTGCTGCGCGTCTGAAAGCTGACTGGTGACCTGCTGGAATATGCTCTTATGAATAGCAGCTTCAAAAACCTTCGCTGGTGTCGACAGCACCGCAACAGGCCTGTAACCATCTACAGTCATCCCTGAACCACCCTTGGGCACCGGAACTACGCGGGTAACCTTCCAATTTTCCGGAAACACAGCTGCCTGCAGGCATTTATTATAAATATGATGTAGCGGTTTGGCTAGCACCGACCGACAATCCTTAAAGATGTAAGGCGGAATGCCGTCCGGTCCAGAAGACTTTTTCGGTTTAAGTTGTTTAAGCGCGTCATATACATCTAACAACTGTAAGTGATCGAGATGAACCCGCGCCGCTCCGTTCTCCCCGCCCGATTCCGCCATTGCCGCACTCACATCTAACGCTGCCTGCTCTGTACTATAGACCGAATAGAAGTACTCAGCAAACTCTTGAACACACTGTTCGCCAGTCAACACCTCACCATTCTTTATAATCTTTCGCGTACTTCTGCTACCCCTTTTAGATTTTATATGATTCCAGAACGACTTTGGGTTTTCCAGCATTTGACTTTGAACACGGTGCCCGTACTGTTCTTGAGCGCTTGATATCATTCTTTTTACTTTTGATCTACACCGAGCAAACGCTTCGTAATCAGTCCCCAGCCCACTCGTTTTGTACCTTTTATGCAGAATAGCCTTTAATTTTATGTCGCGAATTATTTCAACTGTGTACCACTCAGGGTAAATGTACCTTGAGCTTACATGACTTCGCTTTTTTTTCGGAACGCAGTCATCACAAATCGAGTTAATAATGTTATAGAAATAATTTAAACTCATTTGTAAGTCTAACTCATACATTGGAGTCCAATCTACTGCCGCAATTGATGAATATAGTAGAAAAAAATCGGCTTTATTGAAATTCCAGCCTACAGGTTCATGTGTATTTGCTGGCGGTGCCGCTGAGCCGGCGGGCAGGCACCGGTGCATGCGCATACTTACCGACACGTCGAGCGGCGGGTGATACGCGTCCACCGGCACGAGCGGCGCCTCCGCCCCGCTCACACTCACACTCCCTTCCTCCGCGAATGTGCTCAACACTAGATCTAATTGCCGACCATTGCAGTTGTCTACCTTGTTACTCTGAGTGAATCCACAATAAGCTTGAAAACATTCAAAATAATTATTTATATTGACAGGACAAGAATGCAAGTTAAAGTCACCTATTACTATCATGTCATTATACCGTTTGCACAACTCCTCCAGAATTCTAAATAATAACATATATTCGTTTTCATTACTGTTAGGTGGAATATAAACAACACACAACAAAAACAATAGTCTATTACGTTGGTACACTAATGCACAAACCAGTTCAAACACCTGATGATCGATGTTAACGTCACTAGGTAGGGATACTCGCCGCAACTCAAAACCCGGTGTGGCCACGAGACAAGCGCCACCGTGTTTACGCCCATCCGCACGGTCACATCGTATTATGGAGTATCCAGGTGCAATTAATTCTGCGTCGTGAATAGATTCATTGCAGCCTGTTTCCGTTATTGCAAACAAGTTTACACTTGAGGACAAAATTGCTGTATAAAAAGCCTGTAATTTAGTGCGGAGACCTCTTACATTTTGATACAGTATTTCTACAGATTTATTCCGGGGGTTTTGGTTTATTAGTTTGCCTCCGAAACCATACCCATTCGCAGAACTCAATATTTATTGCCCAATTTTGTGGTTGGCACAATGTCATATTTGCTTTCTGGAACTCCTATAATGAAGGATGCATAGTCTCTTTCCGTCTTGTGTTTTATCTTCTCTATTTTAACCGGCACTTCCCCTCCAAATATCGTCTTTACATGCTTTTCCAGATTTTCCACAGTTGTTTCTTTCTGCAGACGCCACACATGTAAATATTTCTTTCTCTCAGTTCCCTGAATTTCAGTTAAACTCGTACTTCCTCCTTTTCTCACTTCGCTGTTCGGATATTTGTTTTTTCTTTTAACCAATGTCCAATTTTCTTCTTTTTCCTCAACTTGATCATCTTTTTCTATATTAACTGACTTATCAAAACTCCTCACCTTATTCGATACTTGATTTTCTCCGTCAGATATCACTATGTTGGCCGATTTCGTGGCCACACATTCTTTCGTTGGTACAAAATCACTAATTACCTCCAATTGATTTTTCTTAACTACTTTTGCGAATGACATTGCCGGTCTTTTAGACCCTTCTTTAGTCTCACTTTTCTCCTTGACATTTCTATTATTAAGACTGGCTTCTAATCGTTCGATTTTGTCCACTAGTGCTTTAATTCTAGTTTCTAAAATATCCACTTTATTTGCTTTTTCTTGAACTACCTTCAATATACTTTTTATTTCTTTTAATTCTGTTTCTGTGTCAACCAATTTATTCTGAAGTAGTATAAATTCCTTAATTTGCTCTTCCAAACGAGATTTAATCTCCAAGCGAAACTCGTGCAGTTCATCAAGCACTTGATTCTCCTTATCTATTACGGTAACTTCCTTAGTATTACGACGACTGCCACGCTCCATGTTCACGTAGCTTGGTGTATTAATTTTGTCCATCACTGTGTTTCCTCGGACTGGTGTTTCCGAATTACCTTTCTTCGGAATAGTGCATGTGCATTCTGGACATATCCATCTAGTCTTGTATACTTGTGTAAATGCTTTGAACTGCACCTCCGTTACGGCAAGACACTTTAGATGATATTTTTTTTTACAAGTATCTTGTGAACACTGCATATGTAGTAAATCCGTAATCACAGCATCACAGCCGTCACATTTCGCATCCATTTAGTAATATAAATAAAAAATAAAATAAAAACTTTAGCGTAAGTATCCCACAATAAACACGTCCGCGCGCTAGCCGGACAGCGGAAACTGTCTGTTATTGTAATGGCATGTTTAAAATACACATTAAACTATAAAACTATGTAGCTATAAGTAATTTAAACATACGTCCATGGTGTCAAAACATAATTAAAAAAAAAAAACTCAACGTTTCTCAACTCAAGCTAGAAAACCAAACCAAGGAAGACAGGAAATACATTACATTGCTTGAGACCAAACTTGAGGAACTACAATTAGGATGTCGTAAAACAAATTTTGTTATTAAGAACGTACCAAAGAAAAGTAATGAATCAAAAGAAGACCTCATAGACATGGCTATGTGCCTCTCCCAAAACCTCAACTGTGTCATCTCCAAATATGATATAAAAGACATCTATAGAGTACGGGGAAAAAACACGGAAATACAAAACTCGCCGATTATTGTTGAAACTGCTTCCACACTTTTGAAGGCTGAAATATTTAAAATGGGAAAGGCTTTCAACTTAAAACATAAGTCAAAGCTATGCTGCAAGCACTTAGGGTTTAAAACACAGGAAGACACCCCTATATTTTTATCGGAACACCTGACTCCCAGGGGATCCCGCCTACACTTCCTTGCTCGGGATTTAACTAAATCCGGGGCATACAAGTTCTGCTGGACCGCATACGGCAAAGTTTATATAAAAAAGGATGAGCAGTCCCCAACAATCACTATTAGAAGTGAAGAACAGGTGCACCAGCTTTTAGCAATAAAATGACTATCAGGTCGCAACCCCATGTTTACACGATACCTGACCGTAAGGAAACTTTTACCTGAAAATGAGCCTGCTCTTTATTATTATTTTGCTATAGTTTGTTTGGTAATATTTTTGTCATTTAATTATTTTCTTATGGATACTCTAATAAGCTATCTTGTAATACACACAACAACATTATCTGAATTTCATACACGCAAATCACACACACACACACAAATGTTAAATCATAACACTCTTACATACATCAAAATAACTTTAATACAACTGCCCTCCAGCTGCAAAACTACTTCTAACCTACGTATTCCCATATTATTACTGCATCATATTATTATTATTTACATAATTTTAGACATTGACGTATATTCTACCACAGTCATATTATATTATGGGTGACACCTTACACACCCTTAATGAAATCGACAATATTGAAATTGCCCGCACTATTGAATGTAACTGCTGTGAAATCTCTAATCATATTACAATAAATAAACATGACTTGACAATAATTTCCCAAAACATTAGAAGCGTTTATTGCAATTTCGATGACTTTGCACTACTATTGCCCACTTTTAAATTTGAAACTGACATACTTATACTAACAGAATGTAGACTAAGCGATAGCAAACCGATTCCTCAACTCATTAATTATCAATCTTTTGCTACTACTCGAAAACTAAACCAAAACGATGGAGTAATCGCCTATGTAAAAAACACTCTAAAACCGAAAGTAAAGGAAATAAAGTTAGCTCAGGCATCCTGTCTTCAACTGGATATATTAAATAATTGCATCCTGGGTATATATCGCTCTCCCTCAAACAATAACACCGACAGTTTTATTGACTCGCTCAGTACACATCTTGATACACTAACATCACAAAAAAACTTAATAATAACGGGGGATATAAATATTAATATTATACCAAAGGACACAGAGTCGTCTCAAGAATGTAAAAACAGGGTAAATTATCTAAATATGTTATCTTTGTATGGTATACTTCCTGGACATACATTACCCACCAGGGATAGGAACTGCCTTGACCACTTCATGTTAAAAATTGATAAGAAGAAGGTGTCGGCATTTATTGCTATTCTACATACTTCTATTACTGATCACTACACAACTCTCATGTCTTTGCGAAAGCAAAAAACCACTCAAATTGCAAACCCCTTTACCACTAGTATTAACTACGAACAAGCTTTAAAACAAATACAAGAACAAAACCTTGCAGATTTACTATTTTGTAACGACCCTAACCAACTGATTGAATTACTCATTAATAAACTCACTGATTCAATTAATCAAAACACTACCACAGTAAACATCCCAAACAGTAAACGTATTATTAAGCCCTGGATTACCCCCGGCCTACTACGTTGCATAAAAAACCGGAATAAACTTCAGAAAAAATATAAAACTGACCCATACAACGAAGTCACAAAAATAACATACACTCGATATAGGAATCATTGCAATAGGTTATTAAAAAAAATTAAAAGAAAATATGACAGAGAATTGCTTGCTAACTCAACCACAAATAATAAATTACTCTGGAAAAATATTAAAAGCTTAACGTACACTAACAAATCTAAAACCGAAAATACGGAACTAATAAATATAAAATCTACCCCCATCGAATCGGCGAATTTTATAAACAACTATTTTGTGAATATTGGTGAAGAACTGGCCAAAAAAATTCAGTCTAGTGTAAAAAAAGCCCCAACTAATTATTCCTCTAGTGAAATGTCACAAACTAATACTTTTGTGCTCCTAGACACGGACTCCCACGAAGTCGACAGAGTTTTGATGAGCCTAAAATCGAATAGTGCTGCTGGTTGGGATAATATCTCAACAAGATTCTTGAAGTACGTAAGCAAGGCCGTGGTTCCTGTTATCGCCCATCTTGTAAATCTTTGTTTTAGAGACGGCACTTTTCCAGCCCCTTTAAAGCAATCCATTATCACGCCGGTTTACAAGGGTGGAGACAGAGACGATGTCAGCAATTACAGGCCAATATCAGTCCTTCCAGCCATATCTAAAATAGTCGAAAAACTAATTAATGTTAGGCTTCTTAATTTTCTTAATAAATTTCAAATACTTTCCCCGACACAATTTGGCTTTAGACAAGGCATATCTACCGAGGATGCAGTTTCCGCTTTAAGCGCACTTGTTGCTGATCGACTTGACAAAGGAAGTAAATGTGCAACTATCTTCCTGGACCTGAAAAAAGCGTTTGACACCGTCTCTGTACCCATCCTGGTCACCAAACTTGAAAAGATCGGAATAAGAGGCACACCTCTAAAACTTATCAAAGATTACCTGTATAATAGAAAACAAAGAGTTAGGCTTGGGCAATATGTTAGTGATGATGCAGAAGTGTTATATGGCGTACCGCAAGGTAGTGTTCTAGGCCCTACGCTTTTCTTAGCATATATCAATGACCTCTGTAACATGAATCTTTATAACGCGAAAGTATATTCATATGCTGACGACACCGCTGTTGTTTTTTCTGGAAGGTCATGGACGGATGTTGAGAGGAGTGCTTCATCTGGTATGGCCCAAATTGCAGAATGGCTGAATGATAATCTGCTTACACTTAATACATCTAAGACTAATTATATATGTTTTAGCATCTGCAATCGCAAACAGCCAGAAAAGGATTTCTCTATCAAGGTTCATGTATGCGGAGATACAAATAATAGAAATTGCTCATGCCCTGCTATTGAAAAAGTCTCACAAACCAAGTATCTAGGGGTTATTCTTGATCAAAGGTTATCCTGGTACCCTCAACTTGAGCAGGTCTCAAACAGAGTTAGGAAGCTAGGTTGGATATTTAAAACTCTGAGGCATATTGTTCCCATAAATGTAACCAGTACTAGAAATCCAACTAGAAACCTATTAAACGAGGTATATGTTGCATTAGTGCAGTCTGTCTTAGTGTACTGCATCCCTATTTGGGGAGGTGCAGCTAAATCCCAATTTTTGCATTTAGAACGAGTGCAACGTGCACTGATTAAAATAATGTTTTTCAAGAAAAGCAGATACCCCACTGATAAATTATATCAGTTGAGCGGTTTGCTGTCGGTGCGTAAACTTTATATAGTTCAAACTGTCTTGAAAAAACACAAAGAGCTGCCCTTTGATATCAACATACTTTCAAGAAGAAAAAAAGACTACATAGCGCAGGTTCCTCGATCAAAAACGAAATTTTATAGCAGGCAATATGACAAAAGATCCTCTCAACTATATAACTTAGTAAACAAAAATATATACGTATACACAAAAACTTATTTTGAATGCAAGAAACTTGTTATTGATTGGCTAAAACCATTCAGTTATGAAGATACGGAGGCCCTACTACAATACACCACATGATTTATTTACATACTAACTTGAGCTAGAACAGATACAACACATATACCCACATTCCTAACACTGACACTCACACACCCTGCACACACACCATACATACTCTACACATACACTAAGTACTTTACACACTACACCCACAAACATATAATTATGTATCATATTTTCTGCCTTTTCCATTCATCCATTTTTGTTTTTCATTCATTATTCATTTTATTCTTAATTGTTATTTCATAAAATTATAATCTAAGAACAGAAACTAGAATTAGCTTTGTATATGTACATGTTCAATTTTACGTTATGGAAGAGGGAAGTGTCCTAATACAGGTATTTCTTGCCTAAAAGGATGCTTCAAACACTTGTTATACAGTACAAACTTGTTAAAATTAATAAAGTAATTTTGAATTTTGAATTTGAATTTGACCATTCATTCGAATTGAAATTGCGAATAAAGCCTATAGATACACGAACGAGCGAAGTATCCACCCGTACTTGCACCTCACTCCTCGCATGATGCTCCCGCAGTCAACCAACGAACATTGACCAGTTCTAGACGTGCAAACTTTTTGGGAATTTTATCTAACACGAGATTTTAAGTTTGGTATGGATTTTTTTACATTACCATTCGCGTTTCTTAGAGAAAATTACTTATTGTATTAGTAGAGTATGATTGATGTCAACATATTCATAATCGAGCTCAAATAGTGTTTAAACTTTTAATAGTTAGGTGTTGGTAGTTATTAATGGAATAAAACCAGAAAAATTGCAACAATATCATTACCGTTCCTCTCATTTCACAATTTACCATATTCACTATAATTTTAAGGTCATTACCGTAATTGTATTGTCATTACCATTTCCATAATAGTGGATATGGCTAATATAAATAATTTTAACTAAATGTTTATAAACAGATTTTGTATTGCTAGATCAGCCGTCCGCGTCGTGCGTACTGACTCACTCACTTTTACTTGTGACCGAAGTCGCGAGTAAAAGCTAATATAAACATTCCGTCGCCCGGTTCCACTGATAATATTTTCTGTTTTAGTATTATTACAACCAGTTGTGTTTAAAAAAAAAAAATCTAAAGAGATAATAGTGGATCAATCCATAATAATATTATAAACGCGAGAGTTTTTTGTTAACGATAACTTTTTATTTTATTTTAACTATATACAATAATAATTAAAAACTATGAAATAAATACACAAGCAAAGACTACAATGTTATATAGTACACAAAAATATACTGAACCGCTGTTCTGACATATGCTACTGGCTACCTACCTATACACGAGCGTCGCGCGTAATGGCACTATGGCAGCCAGCCCTACAAAATAGAAACTTCGTGACCGCTTCGCGCGTAGCTATGATGAGGGGGTGCGCGGTGCATTCTCAGCGGTAACGCCCATTTGAGCAAGGTCAACGGCGTAATACTGGGCCTTTACCATACATTTTTCGAGGAATACGCTTGGTGGTTTACTAATGTTTGCCATAATTTAAAATGCCATAATTTTATATGCCATACTTTTATTTGCTATAATTTCATTAGAAATAATGCTTCAGTTGCTATAATCGTTAAATGACATAAAATCATTTTCACTAATTTCATTGGTCATAATCGATCAAGTGTCATAATAATGTTAATCCATAAATTTATTTGCTATAATTTTTATTTTCAATAATTTCGTTTTCCATAACATTTATTCACCATTGCCCATACTAGTACAACAATGCTAGTTCAGTACAATCGCCTGCAATGTTGATGCTATGATCATGATAAGAGATATAGATTTTTTAATCAAAAGGAAACCTAGAAATAAACCTTCTCTATCCATTTGCATAAAATTTTAAGACCTAATATAATTTAGCATACATTTGTTTCTTCCTAATTATATTTCGCAATAACATTATTTACGTATAACAGCTTACGTATAATTTTTCTAATCATAATAATGATTAGGCTTACCATTCTAAAGCATAAATTTATTTACGCATAATGATATTAAAACATATTTCTACTATGCATGCAGTAACCACGCAAACATGTAAACAAGCATACACCATGCATGCAGCAAGCAAGCATGCAGAATGCAAGCAAGCATGCAGCAAGCATGCAAGCAAGGATCCAGCATGCAAGCAAGCATGCAGCATGCAACATGCAGCAGGCATGGTTTCTGTCACGGCTCCGGCGCTGCGGGGCTCCAGCGGTCCCACGCGAGCTTATCGTCGCAGATGTGTTTTACGCTCACCACCGAAGCTTCGGCTTGCTTGCCAGCTGCGCCGGCCAGCCTCAGCCACGGTGGCGAGCGTTAAAACCACCTGCTCCTCAGCTCGCGGGCCGCCTCACCCCTCCGCGCCTACGCGGGCTTAGATTATACTCTAGGCGTAGGGCAGACAAGACTACGTGGAGTCGGTTTTGCAGCGATTCGTTTCTGTCACTAACTTTTGTAGCACAACTTATTGTTTTTATACGCTTTTTATTAGCTTCACCTGTATGTTTGTTTGTAACCGACTTCTTTGGGCGCGATTTTGACCCACTTTAAACGGCCAGATTTCGTTCAAACTTTGTAGATTTATCGAGGACCGATGACAATACACTAATTTGATAAAATTATTAAAAAAAAAAAAAAAAAAAATTGTTTGTAACCGACTTCTTTGGGCGCGATTTTGACCCACTTTAAACGGCCAGATTTCGTTTAAACTTTGTAGATTTATCGAGGACTGATGACAATACACTAATTTGATAAAATTATAAAAAAAAAAAATTAGTTGCCGAAAAAACAGCTATTATATACTAGGAAGGTACTGCACAAGCGCCCCTGGTAGAATAAATGTACATAATATTTTTAGATATAGATATAACCAAACTAAAAAGTAAAAAATAATAGTTAAAAAAAACTAAAAACACGCTTTTTATAGAAAACCAAACTAAAAAATAGAAAATAAATTTTAATAAAATATTTTATTTAAAAAAAAGCGTGGGGTGCATGGTGTCAATAGTTATAAATATTTTATTGGCAGATATGAGTAGAGTGATTATCATTTTGATAATATCTTAAAAAGCACCCCACGCTTTTTTTTAAATAAAATATTTTATTAAAATTTATTTTCTATTTTTTAGTTTGGTTTTCTATAAAAAGCGTGTTTTTAGTTTTTTTAAACTATTTTTTTTTTAAGACAATACTTTAGCGTGGCACAATAGATTTGCACATTATGCCTAGTAACATTATGCGAATTTAATTCATGCCAAAACAAATGTCTAAATATTATTTGCTACGCAATTGAGGACATCTGGCGCTAGGCGGCCGCTGCCGCGGCACGCTCGCTACGCTCACTCGCCTTCGCGAGTTGCGTGGTCACCACCTAACCTAATCTACCCGTTTCGATATTTACTAACTTTTTATTGTCTAAAGATTGATTACTAAAATAAATCATTTGGTTAGTGGGTGACCTTAATGATATTATTTTTTGTACAAAACAACAAACGTTTCTAAATAACATTAAATGTTGCTTATGTCAAATAACAATTATGTAATGTATTACTTATAGAAACTAATGATTATTTGCGAAGCCTGGGAAACTACCCCAGGAAGCATCGTCGTATAGACCTATTTCTCTGTTGCCAGTATTATCAAAACTATTTGAAAAACTGTTATTGAAACGGCTAAAACCAATTATAGAAGATAAAAACCTTATTCCAAATCATCAATTTGGCTTCAGGGAAAAACACTCAACAATAGACCAGGTACATAGAATAACTAACATCATTGAAAAAACTCTTGAAAATAAGGAAGTCTGCGCCACCGTGTTTTTAGATGTCGCGCAAGCTTTTGACAAAGTTTGGCATAAGGGTCTCATATACAAGCTCAGACGCATGCTACCAGAATTTGCAGATATCCTAGAGTCGTATATAACTAATAGAATGTTTAGAATACGGCAGGACGACGCATATTCCGAGTTAAAACCTATAAAAGCTGGTGTACCTCAAGGAAGTGTGCTAGGTCCAATTTTATACTTGTTATATACATGTGACATCCCAGAACTGGAAAACAACACCATCACGACCTTTGCAGATGATACTGCAATTATGGCCACTGGGTCAAGCCACAGAGAAGCAGTAGAAAAAGTTCAACTAGCTGTGAACAAAGTTTATGACTGGACACAAAAATGGAAGTCAAACTGAATGAGTCAAAATCAATTCACATTGACTTCATAAACAAACACATGGACCATCACCCAATCTACATAAATGGCATGCAAGTGCCGTATGCTAATACAGCCAAATACCTTGGCATTACTCTCGACGCCAAGTTGCGGTGGAAAGCTCATGTCAAAAAGAAAAGACAGGAACTCGATATACGTTATAAAAGTATGTATTGGTTACTCGGAAGGAAATCCTGTCTATCAATACATAATAAAATAACCCTATACAAGCATATTTTTATGCCAATTTGGACGTATGGTATCCAACTTTGGGGCTGTACCAAACAAAGCAACATCAAAATAATACAACAGTTCCAAAATAAAGTACTCAGGGATGCTGACAATGCACCTTGGTACATAAGAAACGACGACCTTCACCGTGACCTTAAAATGGAATCCGTCACCACAATTATCCAAAAATTTGCTGAAGCCCACGAACACAGACTTCATCGACACGTGAACGTTGAGGCAATCCAGCTACTAGACAACACAGACTTAGTGCGTAGGCTAAAAAGAACTAAACCATTTGAATTAGTGTAGTGTACAAAGTGAATAAATAATAGTAACAATGTTGTGCTATACATATAACCCATGAACATAGTGTTTCTATAATCTATATCAGACTCTAAGAAAGTGCTACGGACTTGTGTAAAAGTCCAAATGGACACTATTTTTAGTTTTAACATAATCTATCACGTAACATATTAAGTTAGAGTTAAATTGCTTATTAGTCTTCTAGGCTAGATCGTAATTAATTATTAAGAACTTTGTTCTTACTAATACAGTATAAAAAAAAAAAAAAAAAACTTATAGAAACTAATGATTATAACATATGTTATTAAGGCAACTAATTTTATGGCAAATGAAAGTTATGACTAATAAGTTGATATGACAAACGTTATTAGTATAAATGATAATAGTGCAAGTAAATATTATGACGGGGGACGATTATGGAAAACAATAATAGTACAAATGATTTTATGGAAAACAAGACAATACCACGCTTGGTGTAACTTTATTCCGTGTTTGTTAATAGGAGGGTAGCCCTCCTATTAGTGTTTAGGTATAGTTAGTTAGTATATGGTGTTTATAGTTTGTGGTTAGTCAGTATTCCGTCCAATGATTTTATTTCGGTTTACTAATGTTTGCCATAATTTAAAATGCCATAATTTTATATGCCATACTTTTATTTGCCATAATTTTATTAGAAATAATGCTTCAGTTGCTATAATCGTTAAATGCCATAAAATCATTTTCACTAATTTCATTGGTCATAATCGATCAAGTGTCATAATAATGTTAATCCATAAATTTATTTGCTATAATATTTGTTTTCAATAATTTCGTTTTCCATAACATTTATTCACCATTGCCCATACTAGTACAACAATGCTAGTTCAGTACAATCGCCTGCAATGTTGATGTTATGATCATGATAAGAGATACAGATTTTTAAATCACAAGGAAACCTAGAAATAAACCTTCTCTATCCATTTGCATAAAATTTTAAGACCTAATATAACTTAGCATACATTTGTTTCTTCCTAATTATATTTCGCAATAACATTATTTACGTATAACAGCTTACGTATAATTTTTCTAATCATAATAATGATTAGGCTTACCATTCTAAAGCACAAATTTATTTACGCATAATGATATTAAAACATATTTTTACTATGCATGCAGTAACCACGCAAACATGTAAACAAGCATACACCATGCATGCAGCAAGCAAGCATGCAGAATGCAAGCAAGCATGCAGCAAGCATGCAACATGCAGCAGGCATGGTTTCTGTCACGGCTCCGGCGCTGCGGGGCTCCGGCGGTCCCACGCGAGCTTATCGTCGCAGATATGTTTTACGCTCACCACCGAAGCTTCGGCTTGCTGGCGGGCCGCCTCACCCCTCTGCGCCTACGCGGGCTTAGATTACACTCTAGGGGTAGGGCAGACAAGACTACGTGGAGTCGGTTTTGCAGCGATTCGTTTCTGTCACTAACTTTTGTAGCACAACCTATTGTTTTTTTAAGACAATACTTTAGCGTGGCACAATAGATTTGCACATTATGCCTAGTAACATTATGCGAATTTAATCATGCCAAAACAAATGTCTAAATATTATTTGCTACGCAATTGAGGACACATGGCGCTAGGCGGCCGCTGCCGCGGCACGCTCGCTACGCTCACTCGCCTTCGCGCGTTGCGTGGTCACCACCTAACCTAATCTACCCGTTTCGATTTTTACTAACTTTTTATTGTCTAAAGATTGATTACTATAATAAATCATTTGGTTAGTGGGTGGCCTTAATGATATTATTTTTTGTACAAAACAATAAACGTTTCTAAATTACATTAAATGTTGCTTATGTCAAATAACGATTATGTAATGTGTTACTTATAGAAACAAATGATTATAACATATGTTATTATGGCAACAAATTTTATGGCAAATGAAAGTTATGCCTAATAAGTTGGTATGACAAACGTTAATAGTGCAAGTAAATATTATGACGGGGAACGATTATGGAAAACAATAATAGTACAAATGATTTTATGGAAAACAAGACAATACCTTTTATTTCAACACGTGACAAATATGACTGTACTTAATCTATTCTATTCTATTTTTATAATATGGCAAGCAATGCCGATGTCGACAATTCTGCCAATGTCAAAGTGACAGGGAAATCAAGTGTGCAGAAAAAAAAAAAAAAAAAAGGAAAACGAAAAAAATAAAAAAAAAGAACTGTCTATAGGTGTGTAGATAGCAAAGAAATTAAAACACGATTACACGATGTTTTGTTGAAGTTCTGTAGCTCTTGTTGGGTTAGTACAGGACTGAAACAAACAGACAAAATAAAGTTACATATATAATATATAAGGTTAGAACACAGAATATACGCACAGGTATACCACACCCACACAGATTCTCATAGTTTTATATTATTGTGACGGATGAAAGTCATCAGCGCCACAAGCAGTTCTGGAGAGGTATATGTTAAGAGGGAAGGGAAATTAATCGGAAGAGGAATCTTGAATTTAGGGAGACGGCTATATAGATCGAGAGGAGGAATATTATTGGGACATTCAAAAAATATGTGATCTAGAGTACCCTCTGCTAATCCGCATTCGCAAAGAGAGGAGTCGCGGATTCTGATTTTATGCAAAAAGACGGGGGTACAACAAAAATCTAAGCGGATTCTACAAATAACTGAGACTACGGTTTTGGAAGCTTTTTTGTGGCAATAGAACCAAGGTTTCGGTTTTATGGTAGGTTGGACTGCGTAGAAAAAACTGCCTTTCTTTCTGCTGGACACATTCCATTGCTCCTGCCATGAACACTGAAGATTAGATTTTGGGAGAGATAATAAGTCATACCCCTGATGGGTATTATGTGTGATATCAGCCAATGCAGATGAACAGGCATCCTTAGCTAAGCCATTAACACGTTCGTTACCCTTATTGCCACGGTGACTAGGTATCCAAACTAACTGAACATCCTTTTGACTATTGGCGCAAGACAGTAAAGAAGTTTTAATTTTAAGAATAAGAGGACTACACAGTTTACTTTTAAAAGGGTTTTGGGTTAAGGCTTGCAGACAGCTAAGGGAATCAGTAAATATAACAGCCTTCTCAATATTGGTGTGTGACGCAATAAAACGGCAGGCTTCCAATATAGCTACACATTCACCCGTAAATATAGAAGACTCCTTAGGGCATTTATATTGTAAAATAATACGATAGTTTTGGTAATAAACCGCGGCACCGGTGTAACTAGACTCAGTCGATTTAGAGGCATCCGTAAAGAATAATTGAAAACCATTCCATCGTTCGCCTACCACCGCATTGAAGGTCGAGTTCGCTGTCAGGGATTTTTTGGATATTCCAATATTAAAAACAATTTTTGGAATAAAACCTAAGGCTTCATAGGCAAAGTTAAAAAGGGGAATTCTGGGATACTGCACAATCGGATTTGCTAAATTTTGAATTTGTCGAAAGGATTTTAGTATTAGGGGGATTTCTTTATTTTTCCAATAGTTGGAGCTTCTGCATAAGGCATCTAACTCGTTTAACCTTTTTTTGAGGGGGTGGGAAGTTCTACATATGACTCTAAACAGAAAGCGGGAGGCTAAATACTCCCGTCTTAGGGCTAGGGGGGGTTCAGCACACTCGACCTGCAATGCGTTAACGGGAGAGGACTTCATACAGCCTGAGATGATCCGAAGGCAATTAGACTGAACCCTATCCAGCCCAGCCAGAGCACCTTTGTTGCAAGGAACTAAGTGGAACGTACCATAGTCTAACACACTACGGACTGGCCTGTTGGTCTAGTGGTCACTGACCCTGACTGCTAAGCCGGAGGTCGTGGGTTCGATTCCCACCCAGGACAAACTTTGTGTGATGAGCATGATTGTTTGTTCTGTGTCTGGGTGTTTATCTATAATATGTATGTATTTATAAATTATATAAGTATGTATATCAGTTGTCTGGTTACCATAACACAAGCTCTGCTTAGCTTGGGACCAGATGACCGTGTGTGAGTTGTCCCAAGATATTTATTTATTTTATTTTTTATTTATAAACTAATTTCAAGGTGTAGGGGTGAGCACCCCACCAAACACCTGCTAGAACTTTTAAAATAGAGACGATACGTTCGCATTTACTAATTAAGAAATTTATGTGGGGTTTACCTGTTAATTTTGAATCAAGAAAAACGCCTAGAAACTTTACTTTACTTGTCAAAGGAATATTATTGCCTGAAATCCCCACCGAGATTTGAGGAATGCGTCTCTTTCGAGAGAAAACTACTGCCGAGCTTTTCGGAGCGGACAATGAAAGACCATGGATTAAAAGCCAATGGTCCAAAGAGTCCAGAGAGAGGCAGAGAGATGACGCGGCATCGCTAATATTGGAATCTGACACATACAAGACTAAATCATCGGCATACTGTAAAATATGGCAGTTACTGTTTATGCAAGAGCCAATATCAGCGGTATATAAGTTATAGAGAAGAGGACTGAGGACGAAGCCCTGTGGTAGTCCCCTCCAAGACTGCCTTTTATCGAAGACCTCGCCCTGGACTCTCAGGATCAAAGAACGGGATGACAGTAGTCCACATATGCATTCGATCATCTTGACCGGGAGACTCAGCTGTTGCAGTTTCTGCCTGAGGACGGGAAGAAGAACATTATCATATGCAGAGGAAATATCGAGGAATGCGGCAACAACGGACTCGTTTTTGGAAAATGCCAATCGAATGTCCGCAACTAAAACGCCAACACTGTCCATTGTACTCAGCCCTTTCCTAAAACCAAATTGGGAATTCGGCAGTAGGTCCCTTGATTCTACAATCCACTCTATCCACTATCATATCATATAATCCACTCTCGAGGAGATATTTTGTCAAAGAAGAAGTCAGCTGTTTCCCTAGTCATTGGCGAAGAGATTGATGGGGAACAACCACGTCTGTACCGGTTAATATTTTGCCAAACTACTGATGCTGGGGTAGAGGGAGATAAAGATGTACAAAATCTAACCCAACCTGCACGTTTCTTTTTACGGAGCAGTCGTTTGGTCCTGGCATTAACTTGCAAATATGCTAGAAGGTTTTGGGTGCTCATGTCTGCATTGTAACATTCTTCAGCCTCTTTCCTTTGTCTAATTAGAGAGGTGCATTCTGGATCCCACCATGGGGGTGATGGCATTTTGTTACGGGCACTATTTTTAATAGGGAAAGAGGAATCTGCACTAGCGGTTACAGCAGTAACAAAACCTTCGTAACAGCTCTTGGCATGGTGGTGACCAAAAGGATCTAATAAACTTGAATTTAAATTTGGAAGATTATCAATTTTGTCCTCCAGTAAAGAAGCAAACTTAGCCCAGTCTGGTTTGGACAGATTATATTTCAGAAGTGGAGGAGAAGTTTTTTCTAAATAAGTCCTGTTAACTAGAGATATTACAATTGGGTAATGGTCACTACCATGCGACAGGGTTGTACATTCCCAATGGGTTGAGGCTGCTAACTCGACCGAACAAAATGTTAGGTCAACACAACTTTTTTGCTGTCCGGGAGTAGGCCTTCGGGTTGGGCAGCCATTATTTAGGATACAGAGATTCAGGTCATCCAATATCTCAACCAGAGCAACACCAAAGGTATCACAACGTTCAGACCCCCATCTGAAATGGTGGCAGTTAAAGTCGCCCATGACCAATATTGGTCCATGGATGTTTGAAATAATATTTTTTATGGTGGTAAAAAAGTCATGATGAGGGTGAGCAATGTATATCGAGAACACTGTGATGCCTTCAACCATACCAGCTGCAATACTCATATTACCTGTAAGTGGTGGCAAAGATATGGGCGAAAGTGGGACACGATTGTTGACGCAGAGGGCTGACCCTCCATAGCCATCAGATCTGTCACATCTGAGGATGTTGTAGTGTGGTATACGAAAGCTTAGACTTGGGGTAAGCCAAGTCTCAGCTATGGAACAAGCCAGTGGCTTGTATTTGTTTAAAAGGGATATGAGGTCGTGTTTCTTATGCCACACACTCCTCACATTCCATTGAAGGAATATTTGGCGGGACGCCATTTTTAATTTTTAAGAGTAGAGAGATAAGTTGATCGGCAACGTTGGACGGTAGTTGGGAATTAGAAGAAGAAATTATGTGGGGTAAAAGTTTTATAAGGAGATCAATAAAGGAAGCAGAGTTATCAAAAGTGGGATTATTGGAATTGAGAGCACAGCCATTAGGTTGTGAAGGTTGGGGGGAACTAATTAAGTGCTGGTGAGCAGCTTTATCATATGATGGGGAGAGAGGGGCATGGGTCTTAGGCTTAAGTGTAACCGTCTTTCGGTATGACTGAGAAATTGGTGCTTTGGTCACATTTGCGTAATTACGAGAAACTGATGGGATCATTTTCGTAGCCTCAGCATAAGGGATAGATTTCTCAGCCATAATGGTCTTAATGGCTTTCTGCCTACCCTGTTCAGGGCATGACCTGCTATTAGCAAAGTGATTCCCCGAACAGAGCACACAAAACGCCTCGCCCTCCGAAATGTTGCAACCATCACCAGGGTGATCGTGGCCATATTTATTGCAGCGTGGTTTAGACCTACACAGGTTAGCCACATGACCAAACCTGCAACACTCACGACATTGGATCGTGGGATAGATGTACTGCTCAACTGGAAGGGATGTGTAGCAACAGAATACACGTTTGGGTAGGACTTGGCCTTCAAAAGTGATGACACAAGTTTCTGTGGGTTTCCACTCATGGTCTCCTTCCTTTTGGATTTTCCTATTTATACGCCGAATTTTGAGAATTTGACCGCATCCTGAGGGAACAGTCAAATAAGTCATGACCTCCTCTTCTGAAATGTCCGAGGGAACTCCAGTCACAACTCCCATTCGCGTGATATTAAATGTAGGGATTGAAGATGTATAACCGTATTTCAATAGGAGGGGGTTTATCAGGAAGGCGTTAGCATCCTGAGGGGAGGCAAACTCTACAGAAACGCGGTTACGACCTACTCTGTTAACACCACCGCGAACGATGTTCGCAATGTTGTTAATTATTAAAAAAAATCCAAAATTTACAGGGTGCAGGGTAGTATCAGCATTTATTTGTGACTCCAGACGGGATACATGAATGATGTAAGGAGCTTTATCCATCGCCGAATATTTGGTACGGCCAATCTGGCTTTTTGTTTTGTTTACTTGGGGGTGTGGGTGTCAAACTATCCTCATCGCTAGGTCTTTTTCTTGATGAATGAGAGACATCCATCTCTGTTATGCTGCAGACGACCTCCGCAAATTGGGATAGAGGGTTCTGGGACAGAGGACTTGGGAGGGATGGGAATGGGATGTCTGGAGGATCAGGAGGTTTATGCTTATCCATGATTACGATTGCTTTCTAAAATAAAAAAAGGAAAATCCCTGTACGAACCTGATAACAGACACAAGGACGACACACAATAACAATAACAAGACACAAAAACTTCAACGAACACTAAAAACAATAAAAAACTCAGTAAAAATTCTAAGCACACGTGCTGACGAGGAACACTCAACGCAGAACGACTGTACTTAATCGTACTCAGTCGTTCGCGCGCGCCGATTGAGAACAGTCACTCACGCATCGACCGTTAACTTTGATATTCCTCTACCCTACATACTAAAATAATAATGGTGAAATGTGCAAAGTGTGTAAAATTACTATCCAAAAGATCTCCTGGATTGCAATGTAGCAAGTGTAGCAAATGGGTTCATGCCTCCTGTGCGTCAATAACACCGAATCAACTTAGTGTATTGTACGACACAGATTCAGTGGACTGAAAATGCAAAAGTTGCACTGGAGGTGGTAAGCCAAAACGACTATCATGTATTATGCCCGATAACGACGGAGATGAAAATACAGATACAGAGTCTGCTACCACTCACACTCATAGTGTCTACGCTGACAGCACAATGCAACAATTACTACGGGACCTACGCAAGGAAGTAAGGCAAGTTATCCAAGAAGAACCTTGAAATTCTACTCAGAAAAAAATTGATGAATATGAGATCAAGATCCAAAAATATGAGAAGTCTATGAAGGAATTGGAAAACCGGTGCACAGATTTACAAAACCATGTCAAAAACACAAACATCAAATATGAAGTACTGGAAAACAAAGTGAGTCAGATGGAGCAAACACAGTTATCCAACCAACTCGAAATATGTGGCATTAATCCATCCGAGAAAGACAATCCTGAAGAAATTGCCAAGAAAGTTGCTATAGCCATAACGCAAAACCCGGATGACGTCGTAAAAGCCTACAGGAAAAGGAGAAACTCATCAAATGTGGCGAAAAAGAAAGACCAGCCTACGATTACTGTGAAACTCCGAGAAGGAAACCGAGATCTGTGGATAGATGCCGCCAAAAACTCGGCGATATCTGCTGCTAGCATTGGACAAGTCGGGGCTGAGAAGATTTATCTTCGGGAGAGTCTGACACCATCTACAGCCTACTTGCTACGGAAAACAAAAGAAGAACTAAAAGCATCGTTTAGCTATATATGGTGCAAACATGGAAATATACTAGTGCGTAAAAGCGAACAAGTAAAAAAAATAATCACAATCCGCTCGATTGCCGATCTTGAGAAGGTAAAATCATTGCATGATAAGGAATAGGTGAGTCACGCTTTATTTTTTATTTTTGTCCTTTGTCATCATAAATACGTAACCATAATAACTTTTACTCTGGATACAACAGACCATAATATAACTGAAACCAACTGTCAAACATGGAATGATTTTACTTCCTACATACCGGTACCCCAAAATTGTTTATACTTTCTTCATGTGAACATACGATCCATCAAGATAAACTTTGCTCAAATTGAATACATAATATCAACTAGTAAACATACAATTTAAATTTTGTTATTAACTGAAGTGAACATAAAAAATGACTTTGTACAAATGTTTGAACTTCCTGGTTATAATTTACATTCAGAATTAAGAACCAATAGAAGAGGTGGGGGTGTGCTATTGTATATTCATAAGTCTGCATCTTTTGTAAGATATAGTAACTTGTGTACACAAGAGTTTGAATGTGTGACCGGCGAACTAAGTATAAATAGTCTTAAAGTCGGCTTATGTGCCGTGTATAGACCGCCCGACACATCCAAACTTCGATTTATAAAAGAATTATCATCCATAGTTGCGAATTGTCCTATAAAACAAAATTATGGAATGATGGGAGATATGAATATAGACTTAAAATTATGTAACCCCATTGTAAAACAATATTTATATTCGTTGTGCACCCTGGGATTTACTAGTGGAAATGGTGTTAGCTCTTATACACGTATAGAAAAATACGGTGATAGGATAGCAAAGTCATGTATAGATCATGTGTTTATTCGCAATGCTAGTTCACATAACATTTATACAGCTGTTGTTAATACTTCGCCGGCCGACCACTGCATAACCGGTTGTGCGATAATGAGCGCACTAAACAAGCATAACTCACACTCTTCTAGGCAAGTAATAACAAAGATAGATAATCGCAGAGTGCACAGTGAATTGAATAACATCGACTGGAGTATGCCCCTTCAATACAGCTGCCCAAATTAAATTGTTAGGTTCATACATACTAAATTTAATGATATATATGATAAATGTAAATTCACAGTTAGTAAAAGCAGTTTCGGTAAACGTAACACATGTACGTGGGCCAATGAAAGACTTAAAAATATGTGTATGAAGCGTGATTTATTATATAATATTTGGCTCAAAGATGAAAATAACCCACAAAAAAGATTGCTATTTAATAAATATAGAAATAAAACGAACAAATACGCACAATATATAAAAAACAAACAAATAACGATGGAAGTTTCGCAAAATTTCAATAATAGCAAAAAGATTTGGAGTATTGTGAATAGTCTAACCGGCAAAATTATGCAAGGTATTGAACACCTATTACTGATAACTTTTCGAACAACTCCTAAAACATTAGCTAACACCTTTGTGACAGAATTTAATAATTATATTAAGAACTTAAGTAATCCCTGCGATGTACCTCTCTTAGACAAAAAGACGTATGAGATAGTGCCCGATAGATCGATAAGAGTTAAACCGGCGCGGGAAGATATAGTTAAACGAATTATCAGACAGCTGAATGATAGAAAAAGCCCGGGTTATGACGGGATACGAGCCAAAGATATCAAATATGCCTCAGATAAATTTGTTCCAGTTATCACACATTTAATTAATTGTTGCTTACAGACTGGTACATATCCCGATCTTTTAAAGATAGGGGTAATACGTCCAATACACAAAAAGAGTCCACGTGATGACGTCAATAACTATCGTCCTATCACTATATTGTCTTGTTTAGATAAGATCATAGAACGTTACATTGGTAATGAGATAAATAACTTTTTACAAAAACACGGTTTAATCAACAATAAACAATTTGGATTTCAGAAAAATAAAAGTACAACCCATTTATTACGAGATTTTACCGATAAAGTTAATAAATACCTAAATGAAAAAAAAACATGTATTGACACTTTTTATAGATTTCAGCAAAGCTTTCGATATGCTCCGGTGTGATATACTTTATGATAAGTTATCACGAAATGGAATTCAAGGACCCCTATTAAAATTATTAAAAAGTTATCACACAAACAGATACACCACTGTTAAAATACAAAATGAGTTTAGTACAAAGATTCCATCCACACAAGGAACAGCCCAGGGATCAATTATAGGACCAACAGAGTACTTGCTTTACGTAAACGATATGATTAATGCTATAAATTCGGGATATGTATATCAATTTGCAGATGACACGTGTATTTTAGTTGCTAATAAAAACGTCTCTGACGCTCAGAAGTCCTTACAAATTAACTTCGATCAAATGTGCAAATGGGCTCATGACGTAGACTTAGTAATTAATGCATCAAAAACAAAAATAGTTCACATACGTTCATCACATAACAAATGTTCTACTATACCGGAAGTTATAGCACATGAACATTCCTGCCTGCATAGATCGCCAAAGACTTGCAAATGCCCATTGCTAGAAGTAGTCGATAAACACATGTATGTCGGTCTAATAGTTGATAGCCGATTCTGTTGGGGCCCACACAAAGAATACGTTTGCAACAAGCTGAGGTCTATTATAGGTAAACTTAGGATTCTGAAGTATAAATTGCCTTATAAAACGCTGAGAATGTTATACATGGCCTTAGCAGACTCAGTTATCAACTACGGTCTCAGCAGCTATGGGAGAACTTACCATTCATACTTAGCAGATATTTATAGGTTACAATTAAGAATATTAAAAGTCATTACACCTAAATATATAAAAAATAAATTCAAAAACAGCGACGACGATCTATTCCAATACTGTAATGTTATGAATGTGTTCAATAAAGTTACATTTTTTACCCTTGCTGAGGTCATTAGGCCTGAGCTGCTGACCGAAAAAACAAGACCTGACTTTTTGAGACCTATTACACCCAAAAATAAATACGTTGTATCAAAAACCAACAATGTGTACGGGATGAGGGTTACGGCAGAATATTTAGTACCTTACTTTCTTGATAAACTTCCAGAAGACCTACAAAGTTCGAAAACAAGTTCGAAAAGTTATAAGTACAAATCTAAACGTTTCTTTACACAAAAGTTTACTGTTTAGTTATCATATATTTATTATATTATTTAAACCATCTTGTAAAAATCAAATGAACGGCTCGCCAGCACAGATAAACCCTGAGAGGTTTCCGTTGTATGGCAATAATACCATCTGTAATATAGACTAAGTATTTTGGAAATAAAAAATAAAATAAAAATCATTATTTTTTTCTGCAATATTGCAGGTATTTTTATTCGTGTTATTAAATATTTTATTATAATCTTATCTTATTCTACGTAACTCAAAAGTCAAAGTCAATTTTTTTTTTTCAATTATTTTATTAAAAGGCACTTTTGAACGTCATATAGGTAAGAGAATTTGATTCTAGTTGCCCCTTACAAAAGGTTTCGTATTATATATTTTGAAAAAACTTGTGTACAATATTTTTAATTTATAGTTTATACTACTGTACAGTCAGCAAAAGAGATAGGTATGCAGGTCATCGGAAATGGTTCAAGTTTACTTAGAAACCGATGGATGTTATTCAATAACATCCATCGGTTTCTGAGTAAACTTTAACTATATCCGACGACCATGCATACCTATCACTTTTGCTGACTGTACCTTGCATAGAAAAACACTATTCTAGAGTATGTTCACATTGTTCACAGTATTACAAGTTAAAGAATGACAGCTAAGTTATATAAATAGATACATAGTGTTCACATATTTACAAATATTGAAAAACTAGATGACCACTAATCTCGTAATAGAAAATACGAACTATTGAATTAATATAGACATTTACACAAACCTTTTTTACAGTCCGTTCAACCGATTTTGACTTATATTGCGTTGGTAGCATGACAAATGGCAACTGCAGTAAACAGTTGTTATTTTAACCACTTTTTTGCCTCTTATGTCATCATTAAGCCTACGGAATAGAAGTCAAAATCGGTTGAAGGGACTGTAAAAATGTTTGTGTTTATGTCTAATCTTATTGTGAACAGGATATAGACTACGTTTTGAATGACGCGTGTTGCGTCACTTTAAGAAAAAGAAAAGAGAACCGCCTTCAAAAAAAAACTAAAAAGTGATAAATTACTTTAGCACAGAAGTCGGTGACTTTGTTCTGTGCCTCCTTATCACCCAAATCCATTAAGGAACGGCAAAACAGACAAAACGGAGATTGAAAGTCCTCCAAAGATGTAAAGATGTAGGAAACGAAAACGTCTTCTCGGTTTTTGTTGTTTTTTTCAAAATGCGCTGAAAACAAATCTGTTTGTTGTATACTAAAACCTTCTCCAGAATATAATAAACACTTTTCTGAAAACCGCATCAAAATCAGTTTAGCCAAACGGGAGATAATCGCCTGCAAACATACGTACATACATACAAACATACGGATCTAACTGAGAACCTCCTTTTTTTTGAAGTCGGTAAATTAAAAGCCATTTTCACCTTCCAACAGCGTGTCACATAAACCCTAACATAAAGTCGAGTACACACAATAAGGAAGACGCCGGGAGGTGTCGTCCCTAGGCGCCCCCTCCTCCCTTTGATAATTTATTATTGAAACCTCGTCTCCATTCTTTTCTTTTGTAATATTGTCTCTCGTTTCTTATTTGTTCCGTGGTACTAATTTGTTTGTTTTTTTTTTTCTTGATCGGCTCCGCTTTTGTGCTGCGTCTAATGAAGTGCGTTTGAAAGGTTCGAGGAACGTTCGAGCTAAATTAACGTTCGATTCGATTGTAATTGGATGGGTTTTCGTGGTGGGGAAGTTTGATGACCCGAGTGACGGGCGGTGGTGGATCGTACGAGTATTGTGCGCACTGTTCTGGGTGATTTGATTTCAGTCTTGCGTCATTTGGAAGGCCGTACTTACTTGCTTTATTTTTGTGGAAAGATGACGTCTCTCTAGTTAGGACCTCGATAACTTATATCTACCTGCCTGTATCCCCGAAGGGTTGAAATGTGGATGTGAAGTAACCCACATTTTGCCAGTAATGTAATACGGGGTGAGCCTATTGCCATGGCCACAAATCTCGGCTCCGCTTAACAATTGATAATAGTTTATTGGCCTTCAAGCCTGGCGTGAAAGTCCAATTTAACAAAGCATGTCTATGACACTTGACAAGAATGTAGCTTTCTATCAGTGAAATAATTTTTGCAATCTTACCTGTATTACGAGAGTTTAATCATAGTATAAGTATTAAGCACGTCCGTGTAGACTGTCGAGCGTACGTGTGGTGTCGGACGTAATGAATAGCACCATCCCATATCATCCCGTGGGTCTCGTAAGAGGCGACTAAGGGACTCACCAGAGAATGGGCAGCAGCGTTCTCTGTGCCTTTGTAGCAACCATACTGCGATCGCCAACCCGCCTGCCAAGCGTGGCGTTTATGGCCAAAACCCCTCCTTGGGGAGGCCTATGTCCAGCAGTGGACGTCTTTCGGCTGAAATGATGATGATAATGATGATAAGTATTAATACTACCGTACAGTAGCGACACGCTCCGTCCCCTTCCGAAACACTGTTCCTCACCTCTTCTCGCGTGGAACGTGCTCTCAAAACTGCTTTTAGTTCGAGCGGCGCATACACACGCACACACACGCTCGTATTTGTACAGTCTGTTATTTTGGTAGTAGTATTGGCAATGATATCGTTTTGTTTATATGGAGTGTCGTGGGTGTGGTTTAAGTCTTACAAACAAAAAATGATCAAACTTTATATCTTTATAATATTATTAGTAGGTATAGACTATGGACATTCATCTTCGTAAAATCCAAAAGGTCTTATATTTTTTTCTGGGTCAACCAAACCTATTATTTTTATCATAAACAGACAAGTGTAAAAACAACACGAAAAATAGGCGACGAAATATTTTCTATAACGTAATAATGTGAAAATTGTGTTTTCTTTATAAATCTCCGCAGTACAGACAACCTACGGATTTAAGTATCATCTTCGTACGCACTGTCGAGGTTACACCAAATTGGGAAAACTAAGGCGTTGGCAACACGCCAGGCAGACGGATATTACGGGTCTTAATACACACTAATATAATAAGGATGGTCCGATATTGAAGCATAAAGAGCTACAAAATTGGAGCAATGGGCAGAAGATATAGTACGATGTCATTGTGATAGTTTTTGGGAATATTACCCAAAAGAAAGAAACAAAATTAAAATCCAAAATGGAGGCCACTAGCACTTTTTCTTGTTTTTAGAGTTCCGTACCTCAAAAGGAATGACGGAATCTTATAAGATCACTTCGTTGTCCGTCTGTCTGTCCATCTGTCTGTCTGTGCCTTTGTACCTTTGTGCATGAAATGTAAATAAATAAATAAATAAATAATCAGGTTTGGTGATCCAAGAAGAAGGTTTGGTGAGTCTGGGATCTCGAACCGTCACGGTGTTTTATAGACCCTCCTTTTCCAGTGCCTCATGTTACGTCAAGTTGACAGCCGAGTGTCGATAGCCATTTGAGAAAATTCAACAAAGTACCTAACCCATAAACCGAAAATAACAACTCTGTCAAGTATGCTACCATTTTCCCCTTTACATAAAAACGTTGCTTAAAGTTAATTAATGATTAATAAGATCTTATTCTATTTTTGACGTTAGAACGTGTCTTAATTTTAAAATTAAATGCCCAATTTGACGTTTAAAAAAATGTTATTAATTAGTATTATTATATTTAGCCTGTACTGTCCCACTGCAGGGCAAAGGCCTCCCTCCATTCCTTCCATCGGTCTCGACTTTTAGCTATGTCTTGCCAATTCTTAAGGAAGCTATCCAAGTCATCCCGCCATTTCTTTGGTGGTCTAAAAATACATATTTAAGAAACATTTTGCCCGTTAATTTATCCGCTTGAATGTCAGTTATCGCGAATGCAGATGAAGTAGCCGATAAAAAAGTAGCCTAAGCCCTTTCTTGGGATTTCAGCTAGGTCTGTACCTAATTTTCATCAAAACCTGTTTTGTAGTTCAACCGTAGAAGCACAGTAAAGATATCTATACAGTATTCTATCTTCATACAAACGGTCGGAACGCGAGTTATACCTAGACGCGCCGACTTAGTAGGGAAATTAGTATACCGACAGTCTCGGATGCGCCGCAGTGACGAATGGACGGTGTGATGATTTTGTAAGCAGTAAGCGTGCGATTTGTGACTAATATTCTAACAAAATAAGTATAAGTACTTAAGTGCTTCTTTAATATGGCAAATAGAAATTGTAAAATATATTGTGCTGTTTTTGGTTGCTTCAATTCGTTAGCAACGCACCCAGAGATAGCATTTTTTAAATTACCTAGAAACTACGCAGGTATGTAAAAATACTGTGGTGTAAAAATAAATAAATTAGTTTCGATTAATGACTAGCAAAAAGACTAGTAACCCAAACCTAAAAAAAATTGCTTGGTAATTGACACAGAGTAAAAACGATATTATCGATGTATACATGTAGTAGATACCTATTGTATACATAAGGTAAGGCCAAAGAGTATTTATAACCACTGGGATTACCAACCTTAAACAATATTTTTACAAGACATTTCATTCTGAATTAACAAGGTAAAGAAAATACTAATGCGATATTGCCATTTTATTTCCTCAATTTGGAATTTAAAAGTTACCATAGATATAACCCACAAAAGTTCATGACTGAATATCTATTATTGTCGGCCTTCTCGAACAAAAAATATTGCAGAAACTTATTCAGAAGGTGACGCTGAATTAAATAAGATATTTTTCATTTAAAGACGTAGGAATTTAATCTCAACTAAAACAATGTATGGGTGGCTGCCATTGTTCTTTCCCCAATTGAATATGAACCTTATGCTTTTGTAATAAAATCAAAAATCTATCAAAGAAATTGGACAGATTGTTGTAGCTTGTGCTGGACTCTATACCTACCTACTTAGTAAGATTTACATTATTGTTTATTTTTGAAGATTTTGTAATAGGTAGTTAGAGGCTTTGATTGCTAAACTTAGGTACCGCACACGCGATGAGATTGTTGATATTAAGTAACGTCTGGCAGCAGTTCGACATCGGATGGGTGACCAAAAAATGGTAATAAGTGGTAATGGAGACCTTAATAAGCTGAGATGACAAAAGAATATTACAATTATTTCAAGGTGTTGAAGTTTGTAAGGACTGCAGTTTGTTTTTTTTTACCTAGAATAAAGATAAATCATTTTTTTTCAGACGCCTTGTTTTTCGTACGTCTCAGGCGAGGCGCAAATATTTTTCAGTCTCAAATTTATAATGGTGGTTTTTTTTTATTAAATCTAATCAAAAACATAAAATGCATTTTTATTGAACGCTTCCTATTTCATTTACGGATTTTTTTTAATATTAAATAAAAAATATAATATTTACATTCACAAAACTAGAAAGAAAATAAAACACAAACTAGGAAGAAATTCAAAAACTGTACGCGTGTTAACCCTATCGCATGTTGAGGTACTGCGCGTGTTAGAATAAAAGGTATAATTGGCAACATTACAAAGCAATTAAATAGCTCTTCATTAAATACACATACTTATATACTCAAAGAATATTATTATTTAAGAACAGAATAGTGAAATGAAAATACTTTGTTTAGGAAACATATATTTTATTGTAATATTTCAGACTCAAAATCATTTATTTCAATTCAACCATTTACAGGTACTTTTGAATAGTCAGAGTCAGAGTCAGTCAGAAAGCTGAATCTAGTTGCTCGTTCCAAACGGTAGATTTCTATGGAGAAGAACGAGCAAGAAACTCCATGAACACTCTTTTAAAATCAGTAATATTTTACAAATTTAGGTTACATCATTCATGTCATAACAACTAGGTACATATAATTTAATATTAAAATTATACATATATACATAGCCTTTCATAGTTATCATCATAATTCTACTTATCTGTTATTTTCTTCCGGAGCTCCGTACCGATCAACGTTTCGATCAAAAGTGTTCCAATGAATTTTTTTTTTCGGATTGGCATCTCGCAGGTCAACCTAGGAGGTTGTCGGCTGCTTAACCGGACTTTCCTGTGGTGCCTTAAAAATTATTATTTTTAGGGCCTCCAGCCAGGGCATAAAAGCTTACAAACTAAGCGACTACACGCTAAGGGCACCCCCTGTGGGGTACGAGCCTCGGCTTAGGGCGTCGCTGGGAGAGGACAGCAAAGGGACAGGCTGGATCGGATTTCCATTATTTAGGGACGAATTTAAAACTACAGGCTCAGCGGCGCGGGCTGGCACGAGCAAGGGTCGGGGAGGGTTCCAATGAAGTCGGAACACTCGCTTTTATAAGCGGCGACAAACAAGTGTGATTCATGATTCGATAAACGATGACAAGCAAATGTGATTCATACTTATTTGCTATCCAAAGTTTAAACACACTTTATTCTATTTAAAATGATGTTATTTACTATACTTCTACTGCATTTAATCAGAAATTAATTATTACTTTATATTACAACACGAATTACGTTGTTATATATTAATTACATCGGTATAAATCTAACACGGCCATACTGACAAGTACTTCGCTCTCGAAGTACAAACACAATATTCTTATTACATAAAGGTACATTTTGTTTACATAATATCAGTATTCGTTTTCATAATCATCATGGTATAATCAATAATCAGACCTTACTGGGTAGACCAAACACCCGCAGTCAGTGAAGCTTAATCACCCGCGACCAGTGAATGTCATAATAAACCACAGTTAAGGTTTTAATCCATCCATAATAATACAATCATGTCTTAAACTAATATTAATACAATATATACTAATATAATTACAATATCAGTAATCGTCTCATAATCGTCATTGTATAATCAATAATCAGACCTTACTGGGTAGACCAAACACCTCGCAGTCAGTGAAGCTTAATCACCCGCAGCCAGTGAATGTCATAATAAACCACAGTTAAGGTTTTAATCCATCCATAATAATACAATCATGTCTTAAACTAATATTAATACAATATATACTAATATAATTACAATATCAGTAATCGTCTCATAATCGTCATTGTATAATCAATAATCAGACCTTACTGGGTAGACCAAACACCCCGCAAACAGTGAAGCTTAATCACCCGCAGCCAGTGAATGTCATAATAGACCACAGTTAAGGTTTTAATCCATCCATAATAATACAATCATGTCTTAAACAAATATTAATACAATATAAACAAATATTAATACAATATATACTAATATAATTACAATATCAGTAATCGTCTCATAATCATCATGGTATAATCAATAATCAGACCTTACTGGGTAGACCAAACACCCCGCAGTCAGTGAAGCTTAATCACCCGCAGCCAGTGAATGTCATAATATACCACAGTTAAGGTTTTAATCCATCCATAATAATACAATCATGTCTTAAACAAATATTAATACAATATATACTAATATAATTACAATATCAGTAATCGTCTCATAATCATCATGGTATAATCAATAATCAGACCTTACTGGGTAGACCAAACACCCCGCAGTCAGTGAAGCTTAATCACCCGCAGCCAGTGAATGTCATAATATACCACTGTTAAGGTTTTAATCCATCCATAATACAATCATATCTTAAAATAATATTATAATAAATGTACTACAGCGTTTTGTTCAGTCCACTATCCAGGCCATAGGCGATATTTTTTCTTTTGCAACTATTATACTTTTCTGATTTCCAATACCCCTTAATGAGAACCTGGCATTATCTAATATGTTCATAATTTCGTAACGTCCCTTAAATTTTGCTGCTAGTTTGTTATGTCGCCTATGGTCTTGATTTACATAAACAGTATCACCTACGCTATAATTTATGTTATCTCTACGCGTTTGGCCAAAGCGGTCTTTGAATGTATCGGCAACAATTTTAAGACGTTGATGTGCTAACTGATGATCGGTCGTTACGTTAATAATTATATTATTATCTAGTATTACTTCATCTAATCGAGCTTGTATACACGGGATGTTAGAGTTTCTGCCTATAAGCAGCCTAATAGGTGAAAAGCCAGTTGATTGCTGTACAGTAGTGTTTAAGGACAATTGGATTTTCCACAAAACGCTCGGCCAGTCTGACACATTACCACACCTAGTAGCTAACATATTGATTACGGTTAAGACTTATCTTTCGGCATGTGATGCTCTAAATAACGAACAAACTAAATTCAGTGCCAACAGGAAAAATCTTTTTCCATGCTAGCCCTTCAGAATCTACAGTGATTTGAATGTCAGGATGATTAACCACATTCCTACCAATAAGATCATATGGAAAGCCTTGGTCACGGGCCACATGTAAATCTAGTTTTATACAAACATCTTCAAATTTAACTGTCACTGTCACTGTGATAGTTGCAAAAATATTAATTTGCCGTGTGAATTGTTCCCACATATTATTATCAGTCGTCTGCGGGTACTCATTGCGACAAGACGCTAGCGAGGTCAATGACCCCAGCGCCCGCGCCGTGGACATAAAATATGGATCATAATATTGTTAAGTGTAGTCAATGTAATATTGTGATAAGTGAAGTTTTGTCCTTTATACAAAACAAAATTGATGTCATGGATAATCTGAGTCTAACACAAATATGTAAAAGTGCTTTCTCGGAGGAAGATGTGGAAGGTGCGAAGAAGCTACTGTATCAAGCCATTCCGAACAGCAAACGTCTGATCAACAGGAAAAGCAAAGGCAAAATAGAAAGGGATTTGGGCGATATTATAGATTTATTTAAGCGTACAGACCCAGAACTTATACCAGTGTTTGTTGCACGAGACTTGCAGAAGCTACCTCCCATTTCCTTCGACCATGTCGATGTGACCAACCTTCTAAAAAACATCCAACTACTGCAATCGGAGATAAAGTGCATCAAAGATAACTACGCCACTATAAGTCTGGTCGAGGAACTATATAATAGAAAAAACGATTCTGAACAGCCTGATCACTCACCTATTGTAAGTTCGGTGAATAATATTAATAGACAAAGAGGGGCATTCATGCTAAACGATAGTTCCTACATGAATTTATGCGACAGTAAATGTAATAAAATCGACAGTGACTTGCAGAATTCAGAGGGTACAACGAATATTTGCACAAATACACAACCAACAGGTGAACCATTTAGCGTGAGGTCAATGACCGTTGCCCCCACCTCAAGTAAGATAGTGGTTTCGCAAGGTGCGCCGTCTCACTCGTCACCGCAAGCTCTCACGCACGCAGGCAAAGCTGGCGCGCCCATCTCCCTCACACATAAAGTGACGTGTGCGCAGTGCGTGGAGGCCACAGTTGCTACCGCGGTTCCGACACAGCCGATAAATGATGATGCAGTTAGTGAGGCCCGCGTGCTTGTACAAACCCAGGCAAACAACGATGCAATAATGGGTACTAATATTAATCTGCAAGTTAGGGACTCATGTTTGGAATCATGTGGCGCGGATAAATCATGGGCTGACATTGCGAAAGATGGAGATTGGAAAAAGGTGGAATACCGTAAATACATCAAACCCGCAAACCGTTTTGTCGGCAATCAAGGGAAGGGTGCTACCTTACCAAATAATACGTTTAAGGCTGCTGACAACAAAATTCATTTTTATATTTATAATGTGGATATGGCTGCCTCAATAAAAGACATAGCGGACTATGTATTGAGAAAGACACAGGTAGCCATATTGCCTGAAAAAATTAATATGAAGAAACGTAAAGGATACGAGGCTTACAGATTTCTAATACCGAAAGTTAAATTACCAATCTTTATGGACGAAAACTTGTGGCCAGAAGGTGTGTCCTTCAGGCAATTTATTGTATTTAAAAAACCAGTCAATGGATAAGTCGATTAAGTTAATAAGTTTTAACTGTAAAAATGTGGTGACGTCTGTTGACTGTGTCAGACGACTGTGCGCATCTGCAGATATCATAGCACTGCAGGAGACATGGCTGATGCCCCACGACTTACCATTGCTGGGGAATATACATAGTGACTTCGCCTATTGCGGCCAGTCAGCAGTGGATACATCGGCGGGTATTTTTCGTGGTCGACCCTATGGCGGCGTTGCGCTTCTGTGGCGGAAAAGCTTGTTCACGATGGTGAGTGTTGTGCAGTGTACCAGTGCGCGTATCGTAGCAATTAAAGTAAGGTTATGCGACAGAGACATGCTTATATTCTCAGTGTATATGCCTACGAATTCGGGTGATAACCTTGCTGAGTTTACTGACTGTTTAAGTGAAATTGCAGCTATAATTGACAGTTATAATATAGAAACAGTGACTATATTAGGTGACTATAACGCGCATACTGGTGAGTTATTTCATAGCGAATTACTTAAATTCTGTGAAGAACAAAAGTGGTCGTGTACAGACATGGAGCTCCTACCGTGCGACACTTACACCTTTTTTAGCGATGCGCACGGCTGTAGGCGCTGGCTTGACCACTGTGTTATGACAGGGGCCGCGCGACAGACCCTTGTTAATGTAAAGGTACTGGAAGATGTATACTGTTCGGATCACTTGCCCTTAGAAATAGAATGTAATGTAAAAATAATCACACCTAATATAGTTCCACCTAATTTTGACCGTAATAACATTATCTGGGGGCAACGTGATCCAGGGCAAATAGAATTATTCCGGGAAATGTGTAGTACGGGTTTGCGAGAAATAGATTTTCCATCTGAGTTGCGTCACTGTGCGGACAGTCAATGTAAGAACACGAACCATAATATTGTCTTAGATGGTATGTATAATCAAATAATAGGTATTCTTCAACAGTCTGCACAGTCTAGTGCGGCAGCTGATAAGCCTAGGACGTATAAAACTTTACCAGGGTGGAATAAATATGTAAAATCCGCCTACGAGGAGGCTCGACTTGCATTTCAAATGTGGCAGTTCTGTGGCAAACCAGATGCGGGCAATGAATTTGAAAAGATGCGTAATACACGTAGAGTTTTTAAAAGTAAATTAAAATGGTGTCGTACAAATGAAAAGCAGATTAAACTAAATATAATGGCTGAAAATCATAGAACTAAGGACTTTGGAAGCTTCTGGAAAAACACGAACAAACTTAACCCTAAGTCGAGCCTCCCCGTAAGTGTTGGTGGTAAACATGATCCCACGCACATTGCAAATATGTTTGTAAATCAATTTAGAGTGAACCCTGTAGTAAATCCGGCAGTTAATGTAATGCAAACGGTGACGGACACTGACGTGAGCATGAAGCTGGGAGTACAGTTCTCAGCTAAAGATGTCACAAATGTCATTAAAAAAATGGTTAGAGGTAAGTCCCCAGGACATGATCACCTCAGTGTCGAGCACCTTAGATACGCGGGTATACACTTGCCGAGAGTTCTGGCGATGTTCTTTAATCTGTGTATAGGACACGCCTATCTGCCCAGCCCGCTTATGAGAACTATAGTCGTACCTATTATTAAAAATAAAACCGGTGATGCTGCAGATCCCACCAATTATAGGCCCATATCCCTCGCAACGGTCATTGCTAAGGTGCTGGACAGTTTGCTGGATACATATATGGCCCCAAGAATTAGTCTGCATGATGCTCAGTTTGGCTTCAGGCCCGACCTATCAACAGAAAGTGCCATTATGTGTCTTAAGCGAACTGTCCGGTACTATACGGATAGGAAAACGTCTGTAAACGCGTGCTTTTTAGACCTATCCAGGGCATTTGACCTCGTGTCCTATGACCTTTTATGGGAAAAGATAAGAAGCGAGAGTAAAGTAGAAACTGAAGTTACTTATCTACTAAAGTTTTGGTATGAAAACCAAGTAAATAATGTTAGATGGGCAGGGAATCTCTCTGATGAGTATAGATTGGAATGTGGAGTGAGGCAAGGGGGAATCACTTCCCCGCGCCTATTTAACTTATATATAAACAAACTGATCGTTGAGCTCGGCAGTACTGGCATTGGCTGTCATATTGATGGTGTTGCTATGAACAACATCAGCTATGCGGACGATATGGTTTTGCTGAGCCCATCGATCAGTGCGTTGAGACGACTTTTGAAGTTGTGTGAGGTCTACGCGGTGGCTCATGGGCTTAGGTACAACGTTAGTAAGAGTGAGTTTCTTGTTTTCAAAGTCGGCGCCAAAGGTGACGTGAATGTGCCGCTCATATCACTGGAAAATACACCCTTAAACCGGGTTACAAAGTTTAAGTACCTGGGCCACTGGGTCACCGAGAACCTAAGTGATGACTTGGACATAGAGAGGGAGCGCAGAGCGCTGTCTGTCCGTGGTAATATGTTGGCCCGCAGATTTGCACGGTGTACGCATGAGGTTAAAATGACCCTCTTTCGAGCCTATTGTCAAACTTTCTACACCTGCAGTCTGTGGGTCAAGTATACGCAGGGGGCATACAGCGCTCTGCGTGTCCAGTACAATAATGCTTTCAGAACGCTTATGGGGCTGCCGCGGTTCTGTAGCGCTTCGGGTATATTTGCCGATGCGAGGGTGGATGATTTCTACGCAATTATCCGTAAGCGTTGCGCCTCTCTGCGGCACAGAACACGGGGTAGCTCCAACAGTATGCTGAGGGCATTATGTGAGCGGTGGGACTGTCCAATGCTCGGCCGATGGGTGGGACTGCACACACAAGTCGCAGCCAGATAAGTGGACAGATACAAATTGTGACTGTTTTATTTATTTATTTATCTTTATTTCGTCATTGTGTGTGTACTAACATTAGTTTTAATAAGTTTGAATGTATCTACTAACAGTATGGATCTCGGTCTGCCAATAAATTATTATTATTATTATTATTATTTATGTATTTTAATGTTACCTATTCTACTAATTCTACTAACGTATATTGAGTATGGTAAAAATATATAATTTAGTCGTTTCGCAATAGATTCCCGTATAATACTACAACTTACTCCTGTGTCGACAATAGAGTCAATAGACATGTTGCGAATGGTAACGTTAGTGGGCTTAAAGTTTGAAACATTGCATAAAGTATTGACTCGAACATCTAGTCATTGATCTTTGAAAGTTTAATTGCTGTTTGGTCGAATTTACACGTTCAAAAATACAAGTTGTTACATCATGTATCTTTTTATAAACTGTAATTTATTTTTTCACATGGAAGTATAACATTTATTTTTCTGAGTTTTCTCATCCAATTTTGGGATTGGCATAAAACGTTTCTCAGGTAATTCGATCTAATGGTCGCTTTTTAGTCTCTACGTAAGCAGAAAACTAAACTAAAATTCTGATGTTGACGAGTCTGAACAATAAATTACAGCTTTAAACAATCAAACCGAGATTTTTTTTTTTTTTTTTTCGTGTGGGTACATTCAAGTTAATTCAGCACAGAAATTTTTCTATTATCGACCTTGCAAAGCCCTTGGGGGCCTTACCTGCCTTTTGCGACTTTAATTAAGTCGCTCCAACCAAACTTTTCTCCAAGCTTGTCATTGTCTGCACACCACGCCACTACGCCGCTGTCAGTGGTGGCGGGATCGAATATCGGGAGAGCCACGTCATCCTGCCGATTCTTACTGGACAACGCTTCTTTGATAGTAGTAAGCAGCTTTAGTTGAATCTCTGGTTCCATTTCGGTAGCAACAATAACCCTGAAAATATAGTAAGATTAGTTAAGCACATGGCATCCCACTTCTGATGTTAGAATAAAAGGTATAATTGGCAACATTACAAAGCAATTAAATAGCTCTTCATTAAATACACATACTTATATACTCAAAGAATATTATTATTTAAGAACAGAATAGTGAAATGAAAATACTTTGTTTAGGAAACATATATTTTATTGTAATATTTCAGACTCAAAATCATTTATTTCAATTCAACCATTTACAGGTACTTTTGAATAGTCAGAGTCAGTCAGAAAGCTGAATCTAGTTGCTCGTTCCAAAGGGTAGATTTCTATGGAGAAGAACGAGCAAGAAACTCCAAGAACACTCTTTTAAAATCAGTAATATTTTACAAATTTAGGTTACATCATTCATGTCATAACAACTAGGTACATATAATTTAATATTAAAATTATACATATACATAGCCTTTCATAGTTATCATCATAATTATACTTATCTAGTATTTTCTTCAGGAGCTCCGTACCGATCAACGTTTCGATCAAAAGTGTTCCAATGAAGTCGGAACACTCGCTTTTATAAGCGGCGACAAACAAGTGTGATTCATGATTCGATAAACGATGACAAGCAAATGTGATTCATACTTATTTGCTATCCAAAGTTTAAACACACTTTATTCTATTTAAAATGATGTTATTTACTATACTTCTACTGCATTTAATCAGAAATTAATTACCTATTACTTTATATTACAACACGAATTACGTTGTTATATATTAATTACATCGGTATAAATCTAACACGCGCGTGTAGGTAATTATTTCAAGGACAGGGCCGAGTTACAATACTGTATAGATATCTTTACTGTGGTAGAAGCGTAACTAACAATTAAACTCACTTTATTTATCAACTCAACGAACTAATTAGCAGACACAATAGAAAAACTTCATATTTAATAATACTTCATGCACAAAGGTACAAAGGCGGACTTAATGCCTTAGGCATTCTCTACCAACACTTCACCAGTACCAGTACCAGTACTTTCGCATTTAAACTTATGTATGGAAGTATGAGTGTCTATTATTAAAAGAAAACATGTTTAAACCGTTGTATAAGTATCTTAAAAGTAGCAAAATATATGTTTAGATTTAAACGTATATTTTGCTACTTTTAGGATACCAAAGACTTCACTCCTGTACTATAAATAAAACACAGCGATGCACCGCAATATATTGGTGTAACATTTAATTAAAGCCGAAATGACTCCAATTTGTGAATCTTTTGTTTAAAAACTAGTAGTTTGACACAAACAAGGCGAAGTTAATTTCGATTGGAGCGTGGCGCTGACGAAATTTTTTAATAAAAACATCACCTGCTCTGCATTTAGCAACACTGGGACGGAATGGGGGTGAAGTGTGACGGTGAGAATTTTTAATTTTCTCTCTGTTCAAAGTTTTAATTTTAAAAAAAGGAATGATTTAGGCTTTTTAGAATCATTTTTTCATAATGATAAAACTATTTATTTTTGTATATCATAGGAGGAGGTTTTAGATAATAATGTACTAATATGCTTTTTCAGTTAAGTTGATATAGATCATTTTATTTCAGTGAAACTTAAACTTCACTGCCCAATTAAATTTAAATACAAAGTAATGGCCTGAAACATAGGTTTGAATTAACCACAATCGGGCGGGTTGCTACATAACATTGTATTTCCGATCCATCTTAACTTGCTCCAGTAATATAATATTTTAGTTTTACGTTATTTTTAACCGACTTCAAAAAGGAGGAGGTTATAAATTCGAATGTTTTTTTTTTATATATGTTCGGGATAACTCTGTCATATATAGACGAATTTGCAAAATTCTTTTTTTGTTCGAAAGGGGTTTATGCCGACATGGTCCCATATAAATTTTATCAAAATTGATCCAGCCCTTTTTGAGAAAATCAACAAATTCTCAAAAAAAATACTTAGACGACGTTGTAGTTTCTTCTATCTTTGGAGGACTTACAATCTCTTTTAAGTGTGTCGCCGTTTCTCTACGGATTTGGATGTAAAGCCTCGTATCCACTAGGCAACATTTGACGCGCGACATGTTGCTCAACATGTTTCGCAACTTGTTGAATGTTGACGCGGAACATTTGTTTAACAACGTTGTCTGTCCACACGAAAAATCGAAGATCTGAAACGTCTGATGTCGAATTCTAAGAGCCCGGGGACGGGAAAACAACGGGATGAGCGAGATGATTCGAGACGTTCATAAAGTACAATTTTGAATCATACCTCCGATGGCGGAATATGTGGCGTAGTCAATCATAGGAGTATACGTAAATGAACTCCGTTCCTTATCAACCCAAGGAAGGTCGCCATGACCTACGGCTATATCTTGAGACACATCCGATTCTTCAGATGATATCGACATTCTGTTCAGAGAACGCCGTCGATCAGAATTCAAACTTTCGTTGCGCTCTTCTTCTGTCTCTTCATGCCGCACTCCAGCAATTCTTTTTCTCTCACTTTCTAACTGATTAAGAATATTTTGTTGTGTGCGTGTTCGGGACAATCTATACTATAATATTATAAAGCTGAAGTTTGTTTGTTTGTTTGGTTGAACGCGCTAATCTCAGGATCTACTGGTTCGAATTAAAAAAATCTTTTTGTGTTGGATAGCCCATTTACCGAGGAAGGCTATAGGCCAATGCGAAGCTGGGTCGGGTCGCTAGTGTATGATAATCTCGATCAGCAGTTAGTCGTGCATCACGTTCATCATTCGGTTCAAAAGACCTGTTAGTAGATGTGCGAATACGCTGAGAACTTAAGCGTGATTCTGTATCGGTAAACGTTTCCGATTCGCAAGACAATGCATGTCGCTCACGATCAGCGGACAGTCGCGCATCACGTTCCGCAGCAGATGCGTAGATACGCTGAGAACTCAAGCGCAATTCTCTATCCGTGAACGTCTCCGACTCGCGAGACAATGTATGACGTTCACGATCAGCGGTCAGTCGCGCATCATACTCTTCACTGGTCTCTAGAGACCTGGATGTAGATGCGTAAATACGCTGAGAACGCAGGCGTGCTTCGCGATCTGAAGAGGTTTCCACGGAGCGAGTTGCAGCCTGATGTTCTCGAACAGCATCAAGTCTCTCCTGACGCTCTTCGGTAGATTCTTGGGATCTTATGATCCTCAATCTTTTAGCTCCTTTGGAACATTGGAAAAGATTTGACCTCTTTCTAGGCATGGTTATAGTTTTATTGTAAAGATACCTGATCAATTAAAATCTAAGTGACTGCTCCCCTGCGTTACCGGGTAGGCTACAGTGTCACGAAGATAAATGGAAAAGGAAATTAAACACCCAAATAACATATAAGCCCGAAGGCATATTTATTCGATAAAATAAAAAAATAAATGGGAATTTTGGCCAGTAGAGTCAAATTTTCAATGATATACCATCGTCATCAAAAAACAGTCCTAAACTGTTACCGCCTTCACCGCGTGAAGGTACTCCCAGCTTATGTTATTTTATAAGATACAGTGAAATTAGTGATAGCTTTGATTTTCACATCAGATGTTTCTGATCTTCGATTTTTATAAGTCAACAGGAAATGCCCATCAGACTGAACATCTTTTGCTAAGACGTCATTCCTATATGTGTCATGGTGTAGCTGGGCTCTTGGAGTTCCACATCAGGTGTTCCAGATCTTCAAATTTATTTTCTCAACAGAAAATGCTCATCACGTGGAACAATTTTTGCTATGGTACCATTTTTGTATCTCTTATAGTTTAGCTGGTCTGTTGCGGTTCTGCATCAGGTGTTCAAGTTTCCAAGATAAATTATAGCCTATATGTTGCCCAGACTTAATACCTATACGACGAAAGAAAAATCATTCAAATCCGCCTAGTAGTTTCGAAGATTAGCGTGTACAAACAAAGAGACAAACAGACAAACAGACAGAATTTTTTTTTGGATTCGTGCTCTATTACTGTTCCTAAACCCCCCTCAATTATTTTTTTTTTAATATATTCAATGTACAGACACAGTTTTGTTACTGTTTTATTATATGTATAGATTTTTAATATATTCAATGTACAGACACAGTTTTGTTACTGTTTTATTATATGTATAGATCAATTGTTTGGCTATTAGAGTAGAATATTCGTCCTTTATATTTCGAAGTTCTGATCCTACATACTTCCCATAGACATCAAATTCATCTGTCATTTCATCTCTGTCTTCCAATCTTTTTTTTACACTCTTCATTACTTCATAAGCTTCATCAATTTTTTCGTCGTGACTCCGCTTCTTTGTTTCTTTTTTCCCAGTTTGCGGAATTGTTTCGGTTTGATCTGCTCGCGCTTCTGTATTTTGGTGTTGCATTGAATTATCTTAATTTTGGTGTTGCATTGAATTATCTTCATTTTGATGTTGCGTAGAGTTATGGTCTTTCACCTAAAAACAATAATGATGTATTAAGCTCATGTATGAAACATTTCAGATTCCATCAACTGAAGAGGAATGGAAGGAAGTCGCAAGAAAATTTTACATGTTGTGGAATTTTCCCCACTGTGTCGGTGCTATAGATGGTAAACATGTGCTTATTATAGCGCCACCAAACTCTGGCAGTGAATATTATAATTACAAGGAACAGTTTAGTATAGTCCTTTTAACTATTGTTGATGCACAATATAATTTTCTTTATGCAAATGTCGGTGCTAAAGGTAAATCATCTGACGGAGGACTATTTCGTGAAACAGCATTCTATAAGAAAATGACTGACAAGACACTATCGTTGCCACCAGTGGAAACTTTAGAATCAACTAATGTGCAAATACCCTATGTACTCGTCGGAGATAGTGCATTCGCGTTGTCTGAAAATTTAATGAGACCTTACCCTGGAACTTACGAAAAAGGTAACATAAAACGAATTTTTAACTACAGACTCTCGCGGGCACGAAGAATCGTAGAAAATGTTTTTGGTGTTATGTCTGTTGTTTTTCGTATATTTCGGAGCCCAATTGAACTTAAATGTAATAATGCTGAGCTTGTTACTACGACTTGTGTATATTTGCATAATTTTTTGAGTCGAAATAAGCGTTCCAGAGCCTTGTATACTCCAGCAGGAACTTATGACAGAGAAGATTCTGAATTTAATGTAATAAACGGCACTTGGCGTAATGAAGTAACAGAAAATAATCTACATCCTTTAGAAGATGAAAATGAAAATGTGGACACGTCTCTGGTACCATCCGTTATAAGAGATAACTTTTCTAACTATTTCATTAGCGAACAAGGGATGGTATCTTGGCAAAATGAACGTGCTTAAATAAAACAATTATCTAGCTAGGTTAGTATTTTATAATAATAAAAAACTTACATGATTCTCAATTGTGTCTTTATTTCCAGTTGTTGTTTCACCTTTCATCAAAAACAGCAAAGGTTCATATGCAAACCATTTACTGCTAAAAAGATCTTCACTGCCACTTCCTGTTTTTTTTGAACATTTAAATTTCTTCCTCTCGCGAGTGAATTGCGATCGAAGAGTATGTACCTTGCTTTCAACTTCTTTCACAGACACATCTAGTGTTTTCGCTATTGAATCCCATGCATCTAGTTTTTTTAATTTATTTTTATAGTCTCTGTGAGCAGTATCCCATAAACATTCATAGTTTTGGTACAGTTCGATTAATTTGAGCACTCGTTCGTTACACCACACTACGGACATTGTTGTGCGTCACGTCTCCACTCGACAACAATTAATGCTCAACTAACGATGCACTTTAAACAAACAACAAGCCGCGCGTCATGTTGCGCGCCAGCTGGCAACGCCGCGCGCTGTTGTGCAACATTGCCGTACGTGTTGAGCGTCACGTGTTGCGCGTCAATTGTTGCCTCGTGGATACGAGGCTTTAAGGCAACATGGCACATTAATCTCACAACAAAATGGTGAATTAGTTATAAAATATGTTGTAAAAATTGTATTGTTGTATTGTTATCTCTTGGTTTTGAAATAAAGATAATTATTATTATTAAGAGAAAACATGAAGTTACTTGTTTTTGTAAATGAAGATAGTTTTTCAAGGCTACAATCCATCTCATAACAATAGGGTGAATTAGTTATAAAATTTATATTGTAAAGATTATATTGTTCTATTGTTGTCTCTTAGTTTTGCAATAAAGATAATTATTATTACTAAGAGAAAACATCAAGTTACTTGTTTTTGTAAATGAAGATAGTTTTTCAAGGCTACAATCCATCTCATAACAAAATGGTGAATTAGTTATAAAATATATTGTAAAGATTGTATTGTTGTATTTGTTATCTCTTGGTTTTGCAATAAAGATAAAAATAATTATTAAGAGAAAACATCAAGTTAATAGTTTTTGTAAATGAAGATAGTTTTCATAACAATATGGTGAATTAGTTATAAAAATTTTATTGTAAAGATTATATTGTTCTATTGTTGTCTCTTAGTTTTGCAATAAAGATAATAATTATTATTAAGACAAAACATCAATACTTGTTTTTGTAAATGAAGATAGCTTTTCAACGAACACCTATACTATAAAGGCAAAGTTTCAAAGTTTCAATTCTGCTTATGTCTGTTTTTGTTCTATCAAAACTAAAATGTTGATGTTTTCAACTAAATATTACGTTAGAAAATAAGTTTGCTATTTCATCCATCGTTTAAATTTATACTAGCTTTTGCCTTCGACTTCGTTCGCGTGAAAGCCGGGTATCGTGGATGCAGATGATATCGAGGATTAATCAATCAATCTTTATTCGTGAACACAGGTACCTATTAAATAGAGATAGAAAGAAAAGAAAGAAAATGCATATATTATTCGCCCCCCAGGACAAAAAACACACTGTGACGTCCACTCGTCACAGGGGTAAGTAAATAGGTAGTAAATAAAATACAACACACGGTATTTCACTATAGCAGTGGCCGCACGTCCGCTCGGCTCGGCTGACAGTTTACAACAAGTCCCTTCCACATGCGTGCGCGGCCCACTACTATAACATTTATTTAGACCACGTCACACCTTTCCCTTTTTTCAGATTCAGGTTTCTCTTTATACAATCAATATTATAATTATTTATATCTTACATTTATACACCAAATTATTATTCCTATGATAGTACCAATCAATACAATAAGTATCTATGCTAATTCAGTACAAAATCAAATTATTTGTTCAAATTATAATACTCAGATTGAAATCTATAATTCTTAATAACAACCATTTATAGAGGTAAGTAAATGTAAATAACTCTTGATTTTTACGCCTCCTATAAATAATATATTAAACAATTTAGTTAATCCTGTAATAAAACCTTCTGGACTTTCAAATTACATATTAGTTTTTTTTATTATATTAATCACTATTATCACTACAGTCACTAGTATCTGACTCCGATATTTTATTTGAACATATTTCCCACTGGCCCTCTACTCTTTTAAGGTGTATAATGTTCCTCCTTAATTCCTGTCCTGTCTCATCATTCCTTACATAAAGTTAGTGGCTAGTTTATTTTCCTTTACCATATTTTTGACGTAAACCTTTTCGCCAATTCCTATATCTATTGTCTCAGCTTTCCTTTTCCTATCCTCATACCCCTTCCCCTTTTCTTTCTTTATTTTATCTTTATCCTTGACTTCTGAATTAAACGGACTTTCTATAGTTACAAGAGAAGGTACTTTGTCCCTAAACTGCCTACCAAAAATAACATCACACCAATCAGATTGTTGACTTTGACTTATTCGGAGGCATTTCAAAATGTCGCGATTTTGTCGTTCGACCTCTCCATTTTACTGGGGGGAATACGGAGTTCTAAAATATTTATACCTAGTTCGCGACAAAATGATTTAAACTCCTCAATTACAAACTGTCTCCCGTTATCAGCGGTTACACTAAGTGGGATCCCTAATCCGGAAAATCTCCTTTAATATTTTTATTGTTTAACAGATGTTATAGTCTTCATAGTCTTAATTTCTTTGTATTTAGATACAAAGAAATGTATTATTATTATTTTTTATTATTTTACTAGTAAAATAATCCATTATTACAAATAAACGATGTCCACTGGGCAGCGGACCCAGGAAGTCGATTGTAACGTCGATCCAAGGCTGTGTGGGCAGCTCACGACGTTTCAATGGCATCGATGGATTTGGCGCAGACACCAAGGTCAACAGCCCTTACATGATTTAACCAATCTTTCACATCAAAATCTATATTTTTTGGCCACCATACCTTAGTGCGTAAACGTCCTCAAACGGTTGGGGGTTATCTACAGTGAATAATCGAGATAAGTAATCTGCGATGTGTGTCTTCTTGGGTCTATAAATAACCTTGAAATTGTACGCTTGGAGGCATAGTACCCAGCGCTCAATTGTAGCACATGGTTTTGAACTATTGCCATATATGACCTCCAGCGGATTGTGGTCGGTCACTAAATCAAAAGATTCCTTGCCGTTAAGATACATCCTTCCTCGCCGTTAACATAAATTCTACAGCTCAGACTAGTGCAAGTGCTTCTTTATCTTTTTGTTTCATTAAATACTAAATTGATAGCCGTAAACCAATTCTGGACCTGAAGTAAGGCGTTATTTACGTGGCCAAGATTTTGAGCCCGTCTATTTATTTTAACAATTAAAGAAGTGTCATCGGCAAATAACACCATTTGTGGTTGGTTTTTGAATAACCGGGAAAGATCATTAAAATGAACTAAAAAGAGGAAAGAACCTGAAATTAAGCGTTGTGGAACTCCCATTTGTACTTTTAAACCATGTGAATTCACCCCGTTTATTTGAACTTGCTGCTGTCTATCATTTAAATAAGATTTCACTAAACTAAGCGCAAGTTTACCTAGTCCGTAATGCTCAAGTTTCAGAAGTAATGTCTCGTGATTTACGCAATCAAATGCCTTGGAGAGGTCACAAAAGATTCCTACAGCATCTTACCACGCGGTAAATATGTGTTTTAATAAACTGACACCGGCGTCAGTCGTACAACGTCCTTTGGTGAAACCATACTGTTGATCGTGTAATATGTAATTTGTGTTAAAATGAGCAAGCATCTCATTAAGCATAAACTTTTAAAAACCTTGCTGAAAGCCGGCAACACGAACACGGGTCAATAATTGTTGGTAGGTATCTTTACTATCCCTGGATTTGAAAAGAGGTACCTTACTAAATTTCATTAAATCTGGGAAAACATCTTGGTCTACGCACATATTAAATATTAAAGCCAAATAAGGTGCTATTATTTCAATTATAGATGTATAAACTTTAATAGACATACCCCACAGATCTTCAGTATTAATTTTATTTTCATTTGCCGAAAAGCTTTTAAAACAGACATGGGGGTTAATATGTTTAAATTGAAATTCTACCGAGCAGCCTGGAACATTCGCCTTTAATAACGCAATTGAGTCGTTAGGTGAGGAATTCAAAGTTTCCGTGGTTTTGGCTGATATGCTAGTAAAGAAATTTACAAATTCATGAGCTACTTCTATATTAGAACTTATGGGTCCATGTAATGTCTCCAATGTATATTCAGCGTTACGAACTTTTTTCTTGCTAGTTTCGTTATTTATAACTTTCCAAACTGTCTTTATTTTATCGTCTGCCGATTTGATCTTGTTACTAATGTCGCTGTTGCTTATGATCTTGTCGCTACCTTGCAAGTATTTCTAAAAGTTTTAGAATAAGTAGCAACATATTGCTGAAAGCTTCTGTGTTAATATAAAGCTTAAGGCCATACAGCTCAAATAGTCTTTCTCTACTTTTCCTAATACCCCTAGTTGTCCAGTCACTTAATACTTTAGGGTTAATATGTTTTGTCTTTTCTTTTAAGTTTTTTTTAAATTCAGTATGAACCACAGAAAATAAATCATCATACAATTTATTTGTATCGTTATTCTTGTGGTCCAGAGAACTTAACTTATTATTTAGGGTATTATTAAATTTATTTAATTTACAAGTTGTATTAAAATTTGCAATTTTGTCATACGCATTTTAACATAAAAGTTACCGTTTGACCGCTATGATCCGATTGTAAATAATTAACAATAACTCTATCTACGTAGTCGCAATCGCAAAAATATTATCGATGCAGGTAGCAGTAGTTGAATTTACTCTAGTAGGTTCCATAAAAACATTCGACAAATTAAATGATGTTAAAAAGGTCTAATAAACGTCTACTATTCAAATTATTTTCTAAAATATCAATATTAAAATCACCACAAATAATTGCGGGTTTGCTACACGTTGCAAGTTTCGCTAATACATCTTCCATTACAGACTCAAATAAAGAATAGTTTTAGTAGCTTTGGGGTCTGTACACACACACTATAATATGCTCATCCAGTTCGACACAGGAAAGTTCGATGCAGTGGTCAACCGATAGGCCAACAATGTCATTCCTTTATTTATATTGTAAGGTTTTATTAATATATCTGTAACTACGTGATTTAAACTCGACCAATTAAATTTATCCATATGTTTAAAATATTTGCACTGGCAACTCTAACGGCGGAAATGCATATTTCAAAAATATCGGGAGACTTAAATTATTGTAGTGGCCACACTGGTGGCGACAGTGGTGGTGATTTGGTTTTGATCATGCACTTTCCGATGGGAGTTGGCAGCGAACAGTTGAGCTATTGTTATATTATACTGATATACTGATTGGTTTTAATAAAATAAGTTTTGAGAATAATAAGTTGTGAAAGTAATAAATAAGTTTTGAAAGTTCACTGTGGTTATTTCTGAGATATCCTATATCTCAGAAGTGGGATCAAGATCCGTAAGTACACGCCTACCTCCTATTTTTATAATTCTGGTAGAAATAGTTCCTTATTCGTGCTTTTTATATTTTAAACAACTAGTTCGTATGATTTGCTTAAAATGATTATGTACTAATTATTAAACGCTGAGTTTTATTCTCTACGATAACTTCTATTCGTCTTCTATTATAATTAGAATGTTAAATTGCCACGACAATGCAGCAGAACCGTTATCAAATCAAAATTCATTTGTTTTAAATTTCATTGCCTAGTTTAATTTTCTATTTTAAGTTTTCCTTTTTACCGCTTTGGGAATAGTATCATCCATCATACACTTTTAAATCTAAACGAACGTTGTCATTTTTTTTACTAGATTTTAATTTTAACGGTTTGGACAACAAAGTTGCAAAACGACAGGTAATCGAACTCGTGTTTCTAAATTTCTAGTTGTGAGATAATGATGGACAATAAGGGTCCAGGACTATAGAACCCAATGGAATTTCATGGTTTAATTGGTTTATCCAGCATGATAAATAGTAGTGTGAACTCGTGTTTCTTAATTTCTAGTTGTGACACAATGATGAACAATAGGGTCCAGGGCTATAGAACCCAATGGAGTTTAATGGTTTAGTTGGTTTATCCAGCATGATAATTATTAGTGTGAGGTTTCTAAAAGGGGGTCAAAAATGTCATTAGTTTTGTTCTAGGACGTACCGTTTTCGAGATAATTCGATATTTCTTTTATTTCTTTCATAACGTAGTTATTAATATTTTCTTGTTTGGTGGTGAGTTTCAGAAAATGGGCAGAGGAAATGAAACTCAACGGAGCTTGGATATTCCTCGGCGTGATCATTCGCGCCCCAGACATAGCCAGTCGAGCGCCCGCCAGAGAAGCCGCAGCCGAAGCCGCAGCCGTAGCCGGCGCCTGCTGGAACAAGAACAGGTTTTGCTGCGGGAGCAGGAGCGAATTCGCCCGATGGAGATCGATCTGCGAAAGGAACGCGACATCGAGCAACGGCGACGGAATGAACGACGGGGCTCGCCTGAAGCTGGGACGAGCTGTGAGCGTAGTCGCAGAGGGCAGCCGGGTAGTCGCAACAGAAAAGATCGAGTTACTACGAGCGCGGATCATCGCACCAAAAGGTCATGTAGTCCAACCTTTTCTTCTAAAGATTTAATACAAATTATAAAATCTATTAAAGATGTCTTGCCATCGCGTCCTCAAAACCAGAACACTTTATCTAATAATAGAAGCCTGGATCATAAAAATATGATTCCTGAGTTTAATCCTTTAGAGAAAAATCAACGCGTAGATATATGGCTCAAAAAGGTTAATGAATGTGCAAAGGTTTATGGCTGGGACGAAAATACTGTAGTTCATTTTGCTATGCAAAAGCTGACTGGTTTAGGTAAGACTTGGTATGAAAGTCTCCATACGATATTGTTTACTTGGGCAGAGTGGCAGGTCAAATTAATGGATGCTTTCCCCTCTGAACAAAATTACGGCCAAGTTTTAGAAGACATGTTGAAGCGAAAAACTATGCCTAACGAATCGATCGAAATATATTATTATGAAAAGCTGGCACTTTTAAATCAATGCGAAATAACGGATAAGCGGGCTGTTGATTGCATCATTCACGGTATCGGTGATAGGACTATTAGGTCGAGTGCCTTGGCACTACGTTGTGAGCAACCGGATCAACTCTTAAAATTCTTGTTAAGCAACAATAAAGAACTTTACACGCATCAGCCATCGTTTAGGGATAGGATCGTTAATTTAACTGAAGATGAACAAAATAATAAAACGAGTTCAAAGATAAATCCTTCCTTGTATTGTTACAATTGTAAAGAGAACGGGCATCCGTATTCTAGGTGCCCAAAACCCTTGATTAAGTGTAGTCATTGCAACAAAGTGGGCCATAAGTCTGAAATCTGTAGACACAAACAGGGTACGGGGCCAGCGAAGGCTGACCCAGTGGCGAAGACCATGCGCATCTCCAGTTCTTGCCCAAGTGGAAAATTTATGAAAGCTGTAAATGTTAATGGTTTTCTTCTGGAAGCATTCGTTGATCTTGGTAGCGAGGTCACGCTTATAAGAAAAACAGATTTTTTTAATCTTGGACTTAGTCATGACCACACCCCGTCGACGATGAAGGGATTCGGCAACAGCCTCGTGCAATCTATAGGTTCTGCAAAGCTAGAAGTTAGCATCGACGGCGTGGCCGCTACTGTTTCTTGTAGGATCGTAGATGATTACTTGCTGGAGAAGCCGATGCTGGTTGGTCAAAGTTACTCGGAGCATCCACACATTGTTGTTTATAAAGATGCGAACAAATTACAGTTTCTGCACGTCGGGATCGAGTTGCCAGATCTAGATGAGCGTGGGGAATATTTAGAAAGGGTAAGGGCAATAGGTTATAGTCGTATTTTTGGTACTGCGAGTATAAGGGCTAAAATAGAGACTTCGTTTACTGGTAGCGTAGTGTTGGATACTAGAATTGTAGGGAAGCCAAACCAACAATTCTTAGTTTGTGGGGGTATTTATGAGGTGAAGTATGGTTCACTCTTTGTCACAGTGACGCCGTATTCGGTACCGTGTTTACTTCAGGACAACTTTGTGTTTGCTCGAGCCGAAAAGGTGCAAGTAGTAAATAGTCTTGTGGACACTGAATCTTCTCTTTCGGACCAACAGGTTGAAATGTCTTCAGTCAAACAGTTTGATGAGAATCAAATCCGCGTGGGTGTCGCTGTATCAGATAGTGATAGGGCCAAACTCATACAAATTCTTCAACGTCACAGGGACTGTTTCGCTTACGATTTTAGAGGAAGTGCTTGTTTTATTATGTAAGGCAAATCTTAAGTTAAATTTATCTAAGTGTAGTTTTCTACAAAACACGATAAATTACTTAGGTTTTGAAATCAGTTCAGTAGGTATGCGACGAGGTAATACAAAAATTCAAATTGTAGTCGATTTTCTCCATCCAGATAATGTGCATGGGGTGCGACAATTTCTAAGGCTTGTTAGCTATTTTAGAAAGTGCGTACAAAGTTTTGCACGACTAGCTCACCCTATCACTAAATTGCTTAAAAATAATGCAGTGTGGGAATAGTCCAACGATCAACAAGAAGCGTTTCAAGTTCTAAAGGTCAAACTTGTAGATAGACCCGTACTTGCCAATTGCCGTACTTCCATTTACGACCCCGTACCCGAGACCGAACTTTACATGTACGCTAGTAGAATAGGTGTTGCCAGTATTCTCCTGCAGCGTGCTCGGGTGAGTGAGGATTCTTTTCATACAGTGGCGTATTATAGTCAGACGACGCCCGAGGAGAAGAATTTGTCACTCCTATGAGTTGGATACATTAGCTGTTATCAACGCCTTTAAAAAGCTTAGGGTATAATATACCTTTTAGGAAAGCCATTTAAAATTGTGATAGATTGTGTTGCACTACGTTCCACTTTTGTGAAGTGCGACCTCATTCCGAGAATTGCTCGATGATGGCTGGCTCTACAGGAGTTCGATTGCTCTGTGGAATATAGGGCAGGTACAAAGATGGGTCATGTTGATGCGACCAGGGAATTCAATTGTTGATGTAGAATATTAAAATCCCGAACAATATCTCTCGGTTATGGCCGTAATTGACGAGGATAATATGTAAGAATGTTGGTTGGTGTAATGATGGTTTGATCAATAATTGTGTTGTGTAATATTTAAGTAGCCCTACTTAAATATTATGTATGAAACTGTTCATTGTATATTGATAAAATTGTTAACTATAATATTGTTTATTTAAGTGATGTTGTTTATCTTTTTCAGGTCAGGCACAAGAAATCGCGGAAAGATTTTGCGTCTTGACCTGAAGAAAAGCAAAATTCATGGTTGATCTGTTAAACCGTAACATCCTAAGAGACGGATTGGTTTACGGATTTATGGTTTATGGTTGATCTGTTAAACCGTAACATCCTAAGATACGGATTGGTTTACAGATTTATTGGTTGGATAAATGGATAGATAAATGGATAGATAAATGGATAGATAAATGGATAGATAAATGGATAGATAAATGGATAGATAAATGGATAGATAAATGGATAGATAAATGGATAGATAAATGGATAGATAAATGGATAGATAAATGGATAGATACTTGGTTACAAGGATAATTGGATACAAGGATAAAAGGATAATTGGATATAAGGATAATTGGATATAAGGATAATTGGATATAAGGATAATTGGATATAAGGATAATTGGATACAAAGATAATTGGTTACAAGGATAATTGGTTACAAGAATAATTTATTACAAGAAGAATTGTTTACAATAATAATTTATATTAAAAAGTTAATTAATTATAAGATTAATGGTTATTAGAAAGATATTTTTATTATAGATTTGTATTCATAATCGGATATTTCAATCAAGGTTATTTAATGTTTTGATTTTTGTTAATTTTATTTTAGCTACTAATTATTATTATCCTTTCGAAATGTGCACGATTTTTGCCGAGTGTAAGGTTTCACCTGATACGTGTATGAGGACATACACGTCGTCAGGATGGTCGAGTGTAAGGTTTTATTAATATATCTGTAACTACGTGATTTAAAATCGACCAATTAAATTTATCCATATGTTTAAAATATTTGCACTGGCAACTCTAACGGCGTAAATGCATATTTCAAAAATATCGGGAGACTTAAATTATTGTAGTGGCCACACTGGTGGCGACAGTGGTGGTGATTTGGTTTTGATCATGCACTTTCCGATGGGAGTTGGCAGCGAGCAGTTGAGCTATTGTTATATTATACTGATATACTGATTGGTTTTAATAAAATAAGTTTTGAGAATAATAAGTTGTGAAAGTAATAAATAAGTTTTGAAAGTTCACTGTGGTTATTTCTGAGATATCCTATAATATTTTAAACAATTTTTTATTTAGATCAATGATCAATAGTTTTCATAATTAATTAGCATTTGGTAATCTTTTAACCAATGTTCAGTAGAACAAACAATGTCAAACATGGTTTTTCTAAAAACATTTCAATTTCTAATAATTTGGATGAAATACCTTGAATATTTTGATGAAATAATTTCAAGTTATTCCGCTGTTTTTGCAATTTAACTTTTTGAGAGCAAGAGTGAGTACTTTGTTGTTTGTAGGTATAACTATAATTATTGTTATTGGTACCTTCTATTGTCTTACAGGCTAGTTTATATTATTTTCCGGAGTTTAAAACACGGACTTCAATGATATCAGGTAGGGAGTTCCTACCACTTGTGCAACTCATGACACATGATGTATTTGGGACATTATGAGGCAACCTACAAGAGCTTTTCATTAGTACTAACTGACGTCGTCAGTTTACTACTGGTGTAGTTACGTTAAAATTACTTTAGTTAGTACCAACCGACATTATCAGTTTACTATTGCTTTTCTTTTTTTTTTTTTTTGTGTACCTCCATATGTTTTGTTAGTACCAACCTCTGTCGGTTTACTACTAAGTGTATCATCCGATTATTGTAATGTTTTCTATAGTTCCAATTGACCCAGTCAATTTACTACTTAGTTCATAATAATTTTGCCATAGTTCCAATTGACCCAGTCAATTTACTACTTAGTTCATAATAATTTTGCCATAGTACCAATTGACCTAGTCAATTTACTACTTAGTTCATAATAATTTTGCCATAGTACCAATTGACCCAGTCAATTTACTACTTAGTTTATAATAATTTTGTCATAGTACCAATTGACCCAGTCAATTTACCACTACGTTCTACGTTCTACGTTAGGGGGGTTTGGTTTCCGCACTTAGTCCTTAAATGTGGACCATTGTACGTGAGCCATGGCGGCTGATTACTCCAACCAGCCCAGCTCCCTCCAGAAGCAGATCAGTCTTCCCAGTCTTCTCAGGGCGTCCGCAAGCGAGCTTGGTGTTCCAAGGGTTTCCCTGCAGATCTGGGTGACACCAGTGCACTCAAGGAGTACATGCGCCATCGTTTCTTCTGCCTCCATGCAGGCTCTGCACAGAGGACTATCGGTGATGCCTAGGGTGTGAAAGTGTTTGTTTACTGAGCAGTGTCCGGTGATGGTCCCCGCCACCAGTCGCAAGCTGTCTCTGTCCAGGTGCAGAAGGCGCCTGGTCAGCTTCGTATCCAGGGATGGTATAGCCTCCTTGGATTGCCTGCACCCTGGTGTCGAGGTCCACCATTTTGCCGCCTGTGTTTGTGTGTAGTCTTTTACCCAACTTCTTAACTGATTAAACGGAATGGGCACAATGGGTTCGGGTCCGATGGCTTTTGTGCTGGATTTTGATTTGGATTGAAGGACTGAGGCACTATCGGAGAGTATACGGATGCGCGTATCAGTGACCTCCCTGGCCTCAATGGCATGTGCTGCTTGGATGATGCCTACGCATTCTGCTTGATAGACAGTGCTAAGCATTCCTAGGGGCTTGGATATTTTGATGTTTAGGTCTTCAGAGAAGACTCCGACTCCAGTACCTAGTTCGGTTTTTGAACCATCGGTGTAGATCCTTAGCTCATTTGGGCCTGAGTAGTCACACAGTTCCGCTGTGAGCTCTATGTTGTAGTGTTTCTGGAAACAGTGTATTTTCAGGGTTCTGTCGTTGGGTGATGCCATCATGGGCTGTCGCTTGATTGCATCCTCTTTTACCCGTGTATGTTTAATTCTGGAATCTCTGCTTAGGGTGCCGGATATATCAAGCCTGAAAGTCGCTAGGGTCGCCTCCTCTCTCACGACGAGGTGTAGAGGTGGCAGTCCCAGCATCGCCTGTAGAGCCGCAGTAGGTGACGTTCTCATACTGCCGGTGATCGCTACGCAGGCTAGTCTCTGTAGTTTCTCAAGCTCTTTCTGGGCTGTGCTCAGGTTGGTCCTGGGCCACCAAACTAGAGAACCGTATGTGACAATTGGTCGGATAACTGTAGTGTACAGCCAGTAAATGATAGTCTTGTAAAATAAACGTTCGCTCATTGATGTCAATTATTTTTCTGACATTTCGTAGCACGTGTATTATTATATTTGGCCATTCACTTCTACTATTTATTTCATTAGTTAATTCTTTTATAAACAACGCGTTGTATGAATCTTTTATTGTAAATATTTCTTGAATATTTAACTTTTTACAAAAATCTCTTAATTCGTTCACAAAATCGGCTCGCGAGTATTGCGCTTTAAAATTGAGATTAACATAAATTGTTTTATCTATCGGTGCGTACGCTAAACAGGTGGTTTCATCCTGTATTTCTCCTTTTTGTCTTTTCTTGTTTAATTCATGTCCCTGTATAAATGTTAAGTCGGCACTATTGCCACCACTACAATCAGTCGGTTTTCTTAGTATATCTACGACTCGTGGTTGATCAGGCCTCTCGTTGATAGGTATATTATGATCCCGATAATTATCTTTATTTTCTAACTCTCGTAATTTCCTAATTTGTCCCCTAGTCATAACTGTAATAATTTCTTGATTGATTGTTTTTAAATCATTAGATGTTAATTGGATACGCGATAACGCGTCAGCTACGACATTATTTTTATCTTTTATGTATACTATTTTGTAATCGTATTCTTCTAAAGTTAATCGGAATTTTATTAAACGACTTGAAGGATCTTTCATTCCAAATAAGTACAGTAATGGTTTATGATCGGTCATAATTGTAAATGTTCTTCCATATAAATATGGCCTAAAATATTTTACACACCACACTATTGCAAGTAATTCTTTTTGTATCACTGGATAATTTAATTCAGCTTTATTCAGCGGTCTACTTGTATACGCTATCGGTTTTAAATTTTTATTACAAAGTACTCCTCCTATCGCTACTCCTGACGCATCGGTTTGCAAAATGAATTCATTACTATCAGAAAAGTCTGGGTATTCTAGAATTGGTGGTCTGCTTAGTGCTTCTTTAAAAAAAATAAATGCTTTATTGCATTCATGTGACCAAATAAATGTTTCATTTTTCCTTAGTAGTCGATTTAATGGTATTGTAATTTCTGCAAAATGTTTAATGAATTTTCTATAATAATTACAGAAAGCAACAAATCGCCTAACTTCATCCGCGTTTTTTGGTATTGGATAATTTTGAAGGGTTTTAGTCTTTTCAGGGTCCGGTAAGACACCTGATGATGATACAACATGACCTAAATACAAAATCTCTTTTTTCAAGAATTCGCATTTATGAGGATTTAATTTTAGGTTTACTTTCCTGAATCTTTCGAATACCGAGATTAGATTTTTATTATGTGTTTCCAAATTCCTACCAAAAACAATGACGTCATCGCAATATACGAACGCCATATCATAAGTAAGTCCCGCTAACGCTACTGACATAACTCTACTAAATGCGCTTGGACTTATTTTGAGACCCATTGGTAGACGCTTCATCTGGTACTGACCAGGCCCCTTATTCACAATCATTCGATTCGATTCCGTACCGAATCGAAAGTCAAAAGATATCGAAGATGTCCTTCAAACGCAATTCACAAATCCGAAACCGAATAATTTTGACAGTTCAACGAACATACGAAGACTGAAGTCGGAAATGACATTGTCGAATACGGTTCCTTACCGACACGGGAACGTATCGAATGGTTGTGAATAAGGGGCCTGAGCTAGTTGTAAATGATGTAATCTTTCTGCTTTCCGGTGTCAGTTGTACCTGATAAAATCCTGAATTTAAGTCTAAATGTGTAAAATATATTGATCCCCCTAACGAATCAAGGATTTCCGCAATATTGGGAAGTGGAAATTTGTCATCCTGTATAACTTGATTAATCTTCCTGTAGTCAATTACTAAACGCCATTTTTTATTTCCTGACTCGTCGCTTTTTTTTGGAACCAACAATACTGGACTGGACCATGCACTACATGATTTTTCAATGATATCTTCATTTATCATTTTTTCTATCTGTCTTTCTACTTCATGCTTATATTTTTCTGGTAACCTATAGGGTTTAACATAAACTGGACTACTATTTTGTTTTAACGTTATTGAATGATCCATCAAATTAGTCGTAGTTAACTTGTCACCTTCCAAATAAAATATGTCCACATACTTGGCACAAATAGTTTGTAACGAAGTTTTTTCTGATGTGTTAAGATGTTCTAAATTTAATAATGGTAGTAACCTTTTAGCTCTTGTCACGTCTAAATCAGATTTTTCGAAGTTACAAATCGTATAGTTACATATTGAGTGTAGTTCTGGTTCAAAAACTGGTAATCGATAACTATTATCTCCGCAATTAAGAATTCTAACCGGAATTTTTCCATTTTTTGGTGTTACAACGGAACTAGCTAAAAATATATTTTCCCCTAATTGTTTCGAAAATAACACGCAATCTTCCTTTATATTTTGTTTTAATTCTAAAAAGTGTATAGATTCACTTCTCGGAGGTATTAACAAGTAATCATTGTTTATGTTAATATCATTATAAAAAATATAAATTGTCATACTACATTGTACTTGATGTTTATTATATAAGCTTAGAACACTGTTACTCAAATCAATGTCAGCATTATTCGTTCTCAGGAAATCTAATCCGAGTATGCCGTCTGCTGTACTCGGCATGTTATCGAATACGTGGAACTTATGATGGAATTGTTCCCCGGTGTCATTATACAATGTTAAATAAACGTATTTATTAATTTTTACGTTTCCACCTATACCTTTTACGGTTGTATTATCTATATAAAAAGTTGTGTTTTCTGGAATAATCTTACTGTGTATGATAGAAAGAGATGCACCTGTATCCAATAATAAGTTACATTTCTGATTACTGATAAAGAACTTAACGTAGCTTAAATCCTTATTACACGTTAATGCTTTATACTCGAAAAAAATTTAGTTCTGGATTTCCTTCACTGTTTATAGGTGTCGTATTCACTTGATTATTCGGTATATTTGGTACTAATTGGCCTGGTTGATTTGGGTTTCGCTGGTTTTGCGAATAAAATACATTATGTTGGTAACGCTCTTGACCTTGACCACGATATCCTCTATAGCTTCTGTAGCTTCTTCTTCCACGATATGGTCCTCTGGCTCGACTATTATTTGGGTTGTACCCGTTGTAATTATTATTATAATTATTGGTATTACCTGGTCCACGATGACCTTGACCTCGCTGTCTTGGTCCTGGTCTGCCTGCTCGGGTTCGTCCTCTAAAACTATTTGTCGACTTACCCCTTTTGTAGTTCAGCACCACGCCTGAATTAGGCTGCGCCAAGTCTTCGTCCTCTGCAGCTCTAACCGCTTTCTTCAAGCTGTCAAAATTTCTAGCAGCAATGATGGTGCTTAGGCGTCTATTACGTAGACCATCTGCAAATTTTTTAATTGCAATACTTTCATTTATGGGCCTTAATATCTCATAAGCGGAGCTATTATTGTCTGCTTGTGAGATAGTAAGGTCGGCAAACAGTTGTTTTATTTTCGACCCATAGTCGGTTACAGACATTTCTCCTTGCGCAATATTATTTAATTGTATCAGTAAGGAATTTGCTGATTTTTTCGTTAATAAGTAATTTCTCATATCACTAATTAAGGCATCAACATTGTCGTATTTTGATTTAATTTTTAGTTGGGCTAATTTACTTAATCGCGTTTTCAATACGAAGGAAATCAGCAATTTTCTACTGTTGTCATCCGGCAAACAGCTATTGTACATATCTATACCATTAATTATTCTCTTAGTTACTTCATCCGTTCCGTCCATAACAGGAATCAAGGACGCTGCCGCTTTTAAATCGAACTTGTCCATGGTAGAATCAAAATCTTTTTCTAGCTCAACATTAAATTTCAAAATTAATTCATAAATTGACTCAATTTTTTCAATCAATGTTTGGTAAATATATCCAGTTAAATCGCTTGAATCCCTTTGCAAGGTAACTAATTCTACAATATCCTTATACTTAAAATGCAATATTCTAGCTTTCTGAATTTTATCCTTAACATTATCCTTATATTTTAATCTTTTACTAGGACCCAATTTTCTCAATGCAATTTGATTTTGTTTCAAATTTTCATAGATTTCCTCTAAATCATGTTCCATTAATAATACCTAACTAAACATTATACATTCTAGTTTATCTTAACTACCCAAACATTATAAGATCGACAACGTGAAACGCGTTTTATAATACCTAATAGTAATTCTATAACTAAGCACTGCACTTTTTTCCTTTACTTTTTATTATTTCACTCTACTCACTGTTAATCACAAATAGGTACGCCACTTCTGAACGCCATAGCTGTTGCTTAAATATCTTCTTGGACCGTAGGTTGATTACGCTGATGTCCACGTCCCGACAGCCTTGAATGGATTCGCCTCATGAAATCTGATTGTATCTCCTTCCGCATCCATTTCGAATGGCATTTTCTGTAACTCTTGTAGACATATATCAGTATTCCGATTCCCAATACTGCTAGGAATATTGATAGCAAGATGTTGTTTGCTTGCATGTGGTTTGTGGTTGTTCCTGTTGCGCTGTTGTCACCGACAGCATTCTGAGAGATTATGACTTCCTTTTCTTCCTGTTTATTGTAGGTCTGTCCCATCGCACACGTTTTCCAGCACAAAATTTCCGCACAGGTTTTCAGAACAAAATGTCTGGTTAGGTTATCAGTACAAAATTAGTGGTTAGGTTTTCGGCACAAAATTACTGTACAGGCTTTCGGCACACAAAATGTACGTACAGTCTTTCAGTTTACTCGTGTAACGCGGCCACAGTACTCACGGGTTTATCTCGCAATCTTTATATTCAAAGTCTGTATAGCAGTTCGTACTAAGTTAATAGAATGTGTCGACTTCGCGTTTTGCAGCCCGGCGCTGGCGCGTCGCCGCCCGCTCCCACGCGCAACCTGATCCGCTCCTGGCAGGGTCGCCGTGTAATGTGGGGAGCTTATTGTATAAAAGAAACACAAGTGTCCAGTGAGACGTCCCATTTAATACTGCTAACTCTTTAACCTAAACATACATTACGTACACCACTACAGGTGATTTTGGGGCTTATTCCCCAATTTCTGCCAAGCAGTCTTTTGCATTGCCATAGGGCTATGCTGGCTTTTGTGGTGATGTAGTCGGTGTGTTTTGCCCAATTCAGCTGTTTGTCCAAATATATGCCCAGGTACTTGGACTCAGTCGATAGGCTTAGCGTGGTTCCAAAGAAGTGTGGTAACTGTAGTATTGCCAACTTCCTTTTCTTTGTGAAAAGGACAAGCTCAGTTTTAGTGGGATTCACTGCTAATCTATATTCCTTGCACCAGTCCTCTACTATCTTCAAGGCTTGACGCATAAGGTTGCATAGTGTGTTTTCATGTGTGCCCTTTATTATTATGGTTATATCGTCAGCGTAGCCTACCGTGAAATAGCCTCTGTCATTTAGACGCCTTATGAGGCTATCTACCACAAGGTTCCATAGGAGTGGCGAGAGGACACCTCCTTGCGGGCATCCCTTCGCCACAATGGCTCTTGTGGTGTCATTCACCGTGACTTGTACGGCTCTCAGTCTGAGCATGTTGGTGATCCATCCTCGCAGGGCCGAGTCCACACCGTGTTCCTCGAGAGCTGCGTTGATGCTGTGGAATATGGTTTTGTCAAAAGCACCTTCTATGTCAATAAAAGCTGCTAGTAAGGAGCATTTGTGGTCTACCGCACATTCGATCTTGGAGATCACACTGTGCAGTGCTAATTCTGTCGATTTCCGTGTGGAGTAGGCGTGTTGTTGTTTGTGTAGTGGCAGCCCTCGAAGAGGTCCGTCCCGAATATGTCGGTCACAGAGTCTCTCAAGGGTTTTCAGTAGTAATGATGTCAGGCTTATTGGCCTGTACGCTTTGGGATCCGTGTAGTCCTTTTTGCCTGGTTTGGGGATGAAGATAACTTTCACCTCTCGCCATGCAAGTGGTACGTAGTTGTGTGCTAGGCAGGCACGATAGATCGGGACCAGCCATGATGTGAGGAGATCCACTCCCCACTGCAGTAAGGCTGGGAGGATTTCGTCTAGGCCTGCAGATTTGTAGGGTTTAAAGGTTTTAATTGCCCACCTTATTCGGTCTTCTGTTACTATGGTACGGGCTCGGTGCCAGTCCTGGTTGTTTGGTGTGTGTGTTGGCTCACTTGTCCATGTCCTGTCCTCGGAGAGGCTGCAGTCTGGGAAGTGAGTTTCTAGTAGAACTTTACTTGTTTCAAGTCCTGTTTTCGTATATGTGTTATCTGGGTTTTTCAGAGACCCGAGGGTGCGATTTAGATCGGTAGATAGGATTTTCCTCACCCGCGCGGCCTCGCTGTGTGATTCTATATTCTCGCAGAATTTCCTCCAGGCTGCTCTACTGGCAGCTCTGATTTGTTTTTTGAATGTATATTGGGTTTCTTTGTATAACTCCCAGTCTTCAGGTAGCCTGGAATTTTTGGCTCTGTTGAATTGCCTGCGTACCGCTAGCCTGAGCTTACTTAGTTCCGCATTCCACCAGGAGTTTCCCTTACCCTTGGCGTCCGGGTCTTTTAGTTTGCAACAGGTGTGGTAGGCTTTAATTATATATTCTGAGAGCTTCGTTACTGTGTCTTCAAGTTGTTTGGGATCTGTTATATTTAGAGGTGTTTGGTCCCTGGCTAGTAAGGAGGCCAGGAGTCGCTTGTAGCCAGGTACATTAGTTCGGCGCGGGTTGCGCCTTGGTTCGGGGTTTTTTTGTGTTAGCTAATAGTGAGAAACGAATCCTTCTGTGATCAGAACAAGAAGGTTCGTTGGATACGTGCCAATTTGAGATAAGGTTTGCCGCGCTTTCTGAGGCTAGGGTTAAGTCAATAATTGTTTGTCCGCGGGCTGTCACCCAAGTGGGTTCCGAGCCACGGTTTATAATGTTAAGGTTAGTTGAGAAAAGATATGTGCATAGTACCTCGCCCCTGGAGTTGGCTTTGTTACAGCCCCAAAGTGGGTGGTGAGCATTTGAGTCCGTGCAGATGACCAGGCTCAGGTTGGCGTCTTCGCAGTACCTCACCAAGTCGGTCATCTCTTTTGGTGGGCAGTCTTCGTGTTCGCCTGGCATGTATACCGAGGCTAAAACAATGTCCGGTGTATCGGCGTCAGTGATGAGCCTGACAGCTGTTAGATCTCTGGAACAGAATTGTGTGAGTGTTGTGGAAGGCATATCTTTGGGTATATAAATACAGGTTCGTGGTTTGTCTGTGCTCTGTGTGTCAAGAATTAGCTTACCTCCGATGTTACTGAGGCCGCATATTCTGTTGTTTCTGATCCACGGCTCTTGGATCAGTGCGATAGTTCGGGGTTTTTCCTCCAGCGCCCTGCGCAAGCAAGCCGTGGCAGTCTGGCTGTGCTGGAGGTTGGTCTGGATAATGTTGAGGGGAGTGGACGTGGTCAACAGTGGAGTGAGGTTAGGAGGAGATCGATCCATCGGAAAGATCTTCCCCCTCCCCCAACCCATGTCGGTCGTCGCCCGGCGACGAGGCGGGCAGTTGCTCTGTCCACCCCGGTGGTGTGGGTGGCGCACTTGTAGCCTGTACATCTGCCATCGCCGCTCTAGCCATCTCCTCCTCCAATTCTGCCATTGTCCTGTCGTGCTCTGTCGGTATTTCCTGTGTCGGTGCTGTGCTTGGTGTTCCAGTCTGGGTAGCCGAGGGTTGGGTATTGGGGTAGAAGCGAACGTATATTGAGCCGAGTAGGTACGATACCCGTCGCTCCCGCCCCAAAACCTTTTCGGCTTCGTCCGGTGGGATACCCAGGGTCAAGTAAGTCCCATGGTTATCACCACCGACCGATGTCGCCCTGTATAATGACCATCTCCCGATGTCATACCAGGTGTTCTGCCGGCACAGGACACTCTGGAGCCGCGCTATATCACCATTGTACCTAGGTACGAATAGCGCTGCTCGGACACGGGTCGGCACTTCGGACTGTCGCATTACCGTCAGTGTTACATTTGTGCTGGGCAGTTTGATATTCCGCACATTCTGGGTCAGCCAAGTCAGGGCGCTGTCGTCTTCACACCACATTTGGACGGTGCCGTCCGCTATCCGTGGATAGCCGCGGAAGGCCGGGAGTGGCTTGGAAGGGTCAGCATCCATGACGAGGTCCTCAAGACTGAGCTTGATGTGTTCGGCTTCGTCAGGGGTCATGTCTCGGGACGGAGGCGAGAGACAGATCGCTACGGCGAGTCGCGCAGGAATGTCCTGGGTGGCTCGTGCGTAGGTTCTCTGTCCCCCTTGAGCAGTCTGGATTTTTGCACGCTTGGAGTCCCCCTGGAGCGTGCTCGGCGAGGCCGTGTCGTCCGGTCGTTCCCTCTTTGCCGCTCCCTGGCCACTTGGCCCGGGCTGCAGTTCCGAGGGGCTTGACGTGGTGTTCTGCGCCGCGGACGCCTTGTGCAAGAATCCAGATCGCTTGCCCCATTTCCTTTTTGGTTGTGGTGGGTGTCTGGTAGTGTTGGTGCGGTTCCGGTTGCTGTCCCCGGCTGGCTCTGTTATGGCCAGTGACTTTTCGCGCTGGGTTTCCCCTTCGCGGACTGATCCCTGGCCATGCGTTTCCGCGTCCGGCCGCTTTTCGCGCTGGGTGTCCCCTTCGCGTACTTGCGGCTGGTCGCGTACTCCCTTACAGACAACCGTTTTTGCAACGCGCTGACTTTCGCCTTCGGGGATTTTGCGCAAACGGTTGCTGAGGTCTCTCTCTCTGCTCCGGATTTTTCCGCGCTTTCCTTTCAGCGAGCGTACTTCGTCCACAGAAGTAAAGCCAGAACCATCGGATTCAGCTTCCTTACCCGTCCCGTGGTGTTCGGTGTTGATGTCTCTTAGTCTCGCTTCGATCTTCTCGCGCTGGAGTGCCAGCGCGCGGAGTTCGCCTTCGAGACTAGAGAGACGTGCGTTGTCAGTGTCATTGTCGGGGTTGTTTGTGATGCTGTTCCGAACGATGCTCTGTTGCCAGGCCGTCGTCGAAGGTACAGCATGTGTCTGTGTAATAGGCGCGTAAGTCGCAGCCGTCGGTGTGTTTGTAGGCGCGGAGATCGCAGCCGTGATTGTGCTATGTGGCGCGTGAGTCGCAGCCAGTGTCGTGGGCGCTAAAGCAGCCGGCCGCGCAGAAGGCGCGGCACTATTTTGCAGAGTTAAGCCCACTCCCAGATTACGTAGGGGGCAGACCGACGAATCGGTGTGGGATTCCCCGGCTTGGCCGGGACCCACCTGGGTAGAATTTTTTTTGTTCTGCGACATAGTGGAGTTTTTGGTGGTGGGCTTTTATGGATATGAGGTTACCCCTCCTCATGGACCGAAGGGAAAAATGGGGAAAAGGAGGGAAGGAGTTGGGTTGATTGAAAGGTTGAGTAGGCAGGGGTGCCAACCGGTGAAAATCAGCTCCGAGCGAGCAATGGGCATCCGAGAAGCAGCAAACAAAGCGGATCAAGCGAACCTAGCAGTTAATGCTCCCAATCTCAGGGTATGTTTATACAAAGAGACTACGAGCCTCAACTGCAAGTCCGCTCGACCATCCGCTGCCCTCAGAACGACCACCACCGACCCAGACCCTCTCACCAGCCGCCACCCCCACTGACTCAACCCTTCAATTGGATGTAGGATCACAGGAAAAGGGGGAGTTAGGTTACCTTAGGCCTGGGGTTTGGCGTTCGGGAACTTCTCTTGTCCGGGGCCACACTAGGCACACCGGAGGTGGGATCGACCTCGTCATTCCGGAGGTCGGTCGCACATCCGGTGCTAGGCTAACCGCAACCCGCCATCCCGCTCGGTTGCATGAGAAGAAGTGCCCGGCGGTCCAAGTCTATCCCACACGGTGGGAGCGTGCCCCAGCATGTTGAATAGGCCCCGACCGCCCCGAGCAATTTACCACTTCGTTCATAATAATTTTGCCATAGTACCAATTCACCCAGTCAATTTACTACTTAGTTTATAATAATTTTGCCATAGTACCAATTGACCCAGTCAATTTACTACTTAGTTCATAATAATTTTGCCATAGTACCAATTGACCCAGTCAATTTACTACTTAGTTCATAATAATTTTGCCATAGTACCAATTGACCTAGTCAATTTACTACTTAGTTCATAATAATTTTGCCATAGTACCAATTGACCCAGTCAATTTACTACTTAGTTTATAATAATTTTGTCATAGTACCAATTGACCCAGTCAATTTACCACTTCGTTCATAATAATTTTGCCATAGTACCAATTGACCCAGTCAATTTACTACTTAGTTTATAATAATTTTGCCATAGTACCAATTGACCCAGTCAATTTACTACTTAGTTCATAATAATTTTGCAATAGTACCAATTGACTCAGTCAATTTACTACTTAGTTCATAATAATTTTGCCATAGTACCAATTCACCCAGTCAATTTACTACTTAGTTTATAATAATTTTGCCATAGTACCAATTGACCCAGTCAATTTACTACTTAGTTCATAATAATTTTGCCATAGTACCAATTGACCCAGTCAATTTACTACTTAGTTCATAATAATTTTGCCATAGTACCAATTGACCTAGTCAATTTACTACTTAGTTCATAATAATTTTGCCATAGTACCAATTGACCCAGTCAATTTACTACTTAGTTTATAATAATTTTGTCATAGTACCAATTGACCCAGTCAATTTACCACTTCGTTCATAATAATTTTGCCATAGTACCAATTGACCCAGTCAATTTACTACTTAGTTTATAATAATTTTGCCATAGTACCAATTGACCCAGTCAATTTACTACTTAGTTCATAATAATTTTGCAATAGTACCAATTGACTCAGTCAATTTACTACTTAGTTCATAATAATTTTGCCATAGTACCAATTGACCCAGTCAATTTACTACTTAGTTCATAATAATTTTGCAATAGTACCAATTGACCCAGTCAATTTACTACTTAGTTTATAATCATTTTGCCATAGTACCAATTGACCCAGTCAATTTACTACTTAGTTCATAATATTTTTGCCATGTGCTGTAAATTATCTCAATTCACAACTTATATTTATTTACAGAATGTACTAACACGTAATTACCATATTTTGTTTCAAATTATAATTATATTGTTTTGTAAGTTCTTACACAGTAATGTGTAGTTAATCTTATTTCAAATTAATAAGTACCAGTCATTTATCGACTTACTACTTAACAACAACATAGGAGTGACTCGTCATAATGCTTAATAACAAAAATTATCCAGTGCATGAGATCTGATAAAAGGACCTTTAGTTTTAGTATAGTGTAAACAACGCGTTCTCGTGCTCAGAGGTATCGAGTACTATGCTAGTGTATCTATATTAATTCAAATTATGTGTGATAATGGTTAAGATATGATTATATGGTTGGTTTGGAATGGAATTGTTAAAGTCTAGGACTATTATTATAGGCTATTAACTCGTTATTTATTGAGTCAAGTGCGAAATGCAACATTACAGACAGAATATTAGCATGTATTTACAAATACTGCTATTTACACGAAGACTAACCGAATGTAATTTGATTAGGTGTAGGTACATTGTTATGGTTACAATGTATTTATCGGCGTACGTTCCTCCATTTATATAAAAAAAACACCAATTGTTCACCAAATTATACCACTTTTATTTCACAATTAATAAATCACACTTTTAATTCACAATTAACAAATCACACTTTTAATTCACAATTAATTAATCACCATCACAACTTATTAATAATTGATATTAACTATGTCAAGAAACTAGTACTTGAATACAGCAAGTGTACCGGGCGACGTTCGCTCTACGAATGCCCGCTCCGCAGCGCGTGCGCCGCCTTTTATTAAACTGTGGAGGGGAGAGTGACCTGACCGTCGAACGATTGCTCGTTGCACGTGCCGTCTTCGAGCTTGTGAGGGCGACGCCGTCACGGCCATACTGACGAGCACACGTCCTTGTGCGCGTGTCTATACGTTATCTGAGGGCAAGGAATTCGTTCGTTCATCCTGACTATGAACTGGTTCACATAATATGTCAATTTACAAAGAAGTGATTATTTTTATGATTCAATACAGTCTGGTCTGGAAAGCATTCCCTTCAGACTATGCGCATACCTGGACTAGTCTCTCAGACCCTTCAGGTTTGCTTACCTGGACTAGTCTCTCAGACCCTTCAGGTTTGCTTACCTGGACTAGTCTCTCAGACCCTTCAGGTTTGCATACCTGGACTAGTCTCTCAGACCCTTCAGGTGCGAATATTGTCCCTTCAGTTTGGAAACTGGACTGGACTGTGCTAGACTAGGATAACCCTCTTTAGCAACATTTACAATCTTTTTTTTTTGTCTTTTCTTTTTAATTGTTATATTTTTTTTTGTTCTCATCTCTTTTTTTTCATCCAATTTTTTATTTTTCTTTTTTTTTTTCCATTTCTCTTTTACTTCATGTATTGTGGCATTAACTGTAATCTGTTCTGAATGTGGACTATTAGAGGAAGAAGACCCTTCCGAGTTGATGCTTATGATGGACAAAGTGTCACTATTCGCGGACAATCACTATTCGCGGACAGAGTATCACTATTCGCGGACAAAGTGTCACTATTATCATTGCGATCGTCTTCATGAACAAGGTTGTTATTTTCTATGCATGCCGCCGTCACGTCATCGTCAGTGTAATTTTCTGATATTTCTAATAATATCTCCGGGGTACCTCACGTAAGTTTTCATGGGCATACTTGTACACCTTGTTAGAACCGTCTGTCTGTCGTAATTCATATCTATCGTTATCTAACACCGCTGTAATCTTAAAAGGACCTTTATATTTTGGGGCCAACTTTGTTTGATGTCGTTCCTCGCTTCTGACAAAGACAAAGTCACCTACGGAAAACGGTTTCACTTTAGCTTTCCCGCGATTAAAACGAATAGCAGCGCTTGGGGCTAGTTTTTCAATATTGTCAGAGGCGATGGATCGTGCGGATTCAAGATCTATCCTACTAGGGTCACCGGTACATGTTACTATTTTAGAAATATTAAGAGTTTCCCTGAATACCGAACATCAATTCAGTGGGGGTAAATCCTGTTACTCTGCACCGTGTGCTATTCAGGGCAAGTTGGATATCTCCCAATTGTTCTTGCCAGGATTGATCGGAGTTATTTTCGACTACTGTGAGAAGGGCTTTTAAAGTTCGCATCACACGTTCGACCTGTCCGTTAGCTCTACTAGACCCCGTAGCAATCAGATGCAGTTCAATATTATGATCTTTGCAGAAGCCTTTGAAATCAGCGTTATCTATAGCGCTATTAGCGTCAGCTATAAATCTTTTTGGGGCGCCAAACAAATTTTCGGCCTCTTTAATAGATTTAATAGCGTCGGCAGAATTTAAAGATAACGTATGTTTTAATAGAATAAATTTTGTAAAAGAATCGATTATAACGGAACAGTATTCTTTGCGGTCACTCTTACCACTTAATTTACCCGTAAGATCCATGTGTATGGTATGCCACGGAATTGATACTTTTGGGATTGGGTGCAAACGTACTTGTGTTGCGCCTGATGGGCCCTTTGATGACTTACAAATTACACAAGAGTCTACAAACTTCTTGACATATTTGGCCATATTTTGAAACCAATATAGATCATATAATTTGTCAAGCGTTTTTTCATACCCTAGATGTTTGATTTCAGTGTGCACATGACTTATAAGGGACCAAATTAAAGAATGAGGAAGAATAGGTAACCATTTGGTTGTTTTACAACGTTCTACCTTTCGATATAGTATGCCCTGTCTAATATCATATGTATAGGCGATTTCTAAAGGCACTGGGTTGAATCTTAGCAATTGTATTTGAAATTTCAGAATCACGTTTTTGCTCTACAGATAGCCATTCTTTCTCAAGCTCTGACAAATTCTGACTTCTTTTACTTTTTCAAAATTATAAGATTGTAAGATTGCCCACCATCTATGTACCATAGGTGTCAAGTCTTTCTTAGAATGTGATGCCTTCAAAGCATTACAATCGGTGAATACGGTAAATTTACGGCCATAAAGATAGTGACGGAAATGTTCTAAATGGCATAGTCAAAAATTCGTATTGGCCCGTTGGTGTTATAAAAGCAGTTTTGTCAATAGAATCTGAGTGGACTTTAATCTGATGGAAACCGGAAGCCATGTCAATTATAGAAAAATAATAATAATAATAATAATAATATAATAATAATATGTGGGGACATTTCACACACGGCCACCTGACCCCAAACTAGGGAGACCCTGTACTATGGGTGTCAGACAGCTGATATACATACACAAATATATTTTAAATACATACATATATAGATAAACAACACCCAGACACAAGGCAAACACAAGTGCTCATCACACAAATATTTACCCTGGGCGGGAATCGAACCCGCAACACGCTGCGCAGCAGTCGATCGCTCAGCCACTGCGCGATGAAGCTTATTTATCTGATCATTAATTATTGGAAGTGGGTAACTATCTGGACGCGTATTACTATTGAGCTCTCTGTAATCTACACACATTCGATCACTGCCGTCCTTTTTCTTTACTAAAAGAATGGGGCTTGCAAATGGTGAAGAACTTTCTCTAATTATATTAGCATCCAACATTTCTTGTATCATTTCATGTACAATATTTAATTCAGGTGGGGATAGTCTATAAGGTCTTCGATGAACAGTTTTAGAGGGGTCTATTAGATCTATTTTAAGTTGACCAGTTGATACACGAGTGGTTGGTAATTTCTGAATAAAAGCGTTAGAATATCTCCTAAGTATAGAAACTAGTCGATCTCTGTCGTTTCCCGTTAAGTCCGTATCAATGGTATCTTGGTGGAATGGTCCCGACTTGGAGCAAGAATTTGAAAAAAATACTTTTAGTAAAAGTTATTTTTTGGCCGCTTATTTCCACAGCTAGACCCGATTCTAGAATATCTCGCCCTAACAATACGTCTTCAGAAAGATTGTTTGATGGTAAAACATGATAGCACGTTAAATGTAATGTTCTGCACAGTAGTGAGACACTTAATTTGTAATGTGGACGTAACGTTATTATCACCTACCCCCCTTAAAAACAACCTGTTCATGAAACCGCTCGCCTTTCAATAAATGACTGTAATGTTTTTTTTATCAAACTACATTCAGATCCAGAATCAAAAATAAAAGGTAACATAAAACCACTTATCTGTAACACACCCTGCGAAGTTCTGGAGCAAAAGTTGACTTGCTTGCTGGGGCCTGGCGCAGCAGCTGGGGTGGCGTTTTCTTTCTTCCTGTAGCGCATGGGGCATACAGAAGCCACATGACTAGGATCGTTGCACACGTAACAGGTAACTCGAGGACGAGAACTTTGCGCCGGCTGATGTGGTTGTTCGCTTTTCGTTTGGTTTGTATTTCTTGAATGCAGCCGCTGTCTGTCATTACACTCATTTGCACGATGTCCAATTCGTCCACAGATATTACAGTTTCCACGAAAAGGGACTGAGCTTCTGAAACGTTTCGCGTCTGCTTCATTTGTAACGGATTCATCGTTTTTACGTTTGAGTGTGAAACCCCGCAGTGTTCTAAACAGTTGGTGCTTCTCGTTAATGACGACCGAGTTCAGTTCTCGACGAACCTGGTCATCACATTGTGACAATATGGAGATAGTAAATCCGGTGATTACCTTCTCAGGTAAATTTGCTTCAGGAATTTTTTCGATAAGTTGCCATAGCCGCATTCCTGCTTCAGCAGGACTGTCCTTGGTGTCCATTTGAAATTTTATGATCTGGTCAAAGTAGTCTTGCATTGTCATCGGCTTAGAAAACCTCGACATTAGTGTTTCTTTGATATTTGGCCATGATAATTGTTCAGGCTGTATCTTAGTCAGGCACGTAGCAGCGCGACCCTTCAGTGAGTGCGTGAGAGCAAGTAGCAGATCAATACCTTCTATCTTTTTCTTCTCGATTATCATTTCGGTTAACGTACACCAATTTTCTATGTCAGACTCCGGCTCATCTGGATCAAAGTTCACAAATTTGGTAGGTGTATTTTGAACAGGTTGACAGGCGGTTATATTTTCAGCAATTTTCTTAAAAATTGCTTCCATACCCGTGGAAAATAAAGAAAACTGTTCCACCATTAAACCCCCCGATGATTGATCCTGGGGTGGATCCCACTTCTGATATCGGCGTACGTTCCTCCATTTATATAAAAAAAACACCAATTGTTCACCAAATTATACCACTTTTATTTCACAATTAATAAATCACACTTTTAATTCACAATTAACAAATCACACTTTTAATTCACAATTAATTAATCACCATCACAACTTATTAATAATTGATATTAACTATGTCAAGAAACTAGTACTTGAATACAGCAAGTGTACCGGGCGACGTTCGCTCTACGAATGCCCGCTCCGCAGCGCGTGCGCCGCCTTTTATTAAACTGTGGAGGGGAGAGTGGCCTGACCGTCGAACGATTGCTCGTTGCACGTGCCGTCTTCGAGCTTGTGAGGGCGACGCCGTCATATTTATATTTTAGCAAATTTTCGACAGAACACTTTATGATCATAGGTACTGTTTATCTGTTTTAAGTATTTGTTTAAAATAATGTAGCACTCATTTGTTTCCTCTCCTTCTGTTTTTTTTTCTTTCTTTATTTTTATTTTTCCACTCCTTTATACAGAATTACACTTACGTGGGTAAGTGTAATTCTGTATCTGAGTAAGACTCGTCGCCACTTGTGACGTCCACTCGTCACAGGGGTAAGTAAATAGGTAGTAAATAAAATACAAAACACGGTATTTCACTATAGCAGTGGCCGCACGTCCGCTCGGCTCGGCTGACAGTTTACAACAAGTCCCTTCCACCTGCGTGCGCGGCCCACTACTATAACATTTATTTAGACCACGTCACACACACAAAAATAACATAATAAAAAAAATGAACGAAAATTGTAATAAAAGTCTTTTTCTGCCCAGAAAATCATTCAAATCAAATCAAATCAAATCAAATCAAAATCATTTATTTGCCAAAATATGGTACATTGGAATTGGTACATTACATTACCCTACCTACCTACCTACCTACCCTATCAACCTATCAATTAATTGAAATACCTCTTCACTGCGAAGAGCCACCTTGTCGTTCTCGAGTTACCGTATAAGTTATGCGCTCCTAGTACCAGGGTGACATACATCTAAAAAGTTCTATAACTCGACTGCAGTGCCACTAATTTACTGGAACACACAAACAAAATCATGCAAATCGGTCCAGCCGTTTAGGAGGAGTTCACTTTCATACACACGCCCAGAAGATTTTTTATTTACAGGATGTGTACACTCAGCTATCTGAATGTACCGTAAAGAGGGTTGACTGTAGCCTATCAATAACCCTAGCTCCCTAACACCCTAGCCCTAAACATATAACAGCAATATATACGTATATATATAGTGCGGGAAGCCTGTTGCCATGAGACCTAAGGCAACAGACGGAAAGTGGGAAGGATGAAGGGTGTATTGGATGGGATTTTCTCACTGCCGATCCGCAGCCTCACGGACCGACCAATAACCAAGGCTGGGTATGGCCAGAGTTATCGATAACCATTTATAGGCGCAGTAACAGTGAGAGGAGTCGATGGTCTCGTCGTAAAGAAACAGCGTTGCTCGAAGTGTAGAAAGAGACTTTATTACAATTTTACATGTTATTTATACTAATCTATTTACATGTATGAGTATATAAATTATATTAACGCACTTGTGTGAAACAGCTGATGCTGTCCAATAACTAAATAACAAATAACAAGTATTGACGTAAACTCGGGTTCACCGCGGTCACTGCCCTGCTGCGTCGGCATGTTCACATCCTCGCGCGAACAGGATGTTTGGTAGATCGATGCAAAGCCGTAAAACAGAGCTAGTATAGACTATTTACAATCATTTGAACCGAACTTATCTTAGCCGAAATGTGACAAATTTTTTTTTGCAATATTTTATTAGATTATTTACGCATTATGTTAACCAAATAAAATAAAAAATAAATAATAATAATAATAATTTATTGCAGACTTTCATCCATAATTTGTTAGTAACAATATTCTTAGCCTAGAGTTAGTAAAAGTTAAATAATATAGATAATAACAACATTTAGGCGCTTGGTCTCGCGTGAAGGCCTATCCAGTGCGCCATCAGTGTAGAGTCCCACCGGCCGGCGCACGCAGACAGGATGGCGCTGGGGCTGTCGCGCACCCGCGCCAGCATCGACGCACAGCGCTTACGTATAATGGCGTGGAAGCCGTCCACGTGCGCTTGCGCGAACATGCCACTAGCGCTGCAGTACCGCGGCAGCCCCATCAACACCCTGAACGCGTTATTATACTGTACACGCAGGGCGTCGTATGCTCTCTGCGTGTAATTGACCCACAAACTGCACGTGTAGAAGGTCTGGCAGAATGCCATAAATAGCGTGACCTTCACTTGCTCGGAACAGCGTGCAAATCTGCGAGCCAACACATTACAGCGAACAGACAACGCCCTACGTTCTCTTTAAGGTCTTCGGTGACCCAGTGGCCCAGATACTTGAAGTGAGTGACTCTGTGTAATGGAGTACCATAGAGTGAGACGGGTGGCACCTCTGCGTGATCTTTTTTGAGTGCTCTAAATACCATAACCTCACTTTTCTTCACATATCTGAGCCCATGGGCCTCCGCGTACCCTTCACATATACGAAGCAGCTTGCGCAACGCACTGATTGAAGGGCTGAGCAGCACCATGTCATCCGCGTAGCTAATATTATTAACGCAGATTCCGTCTATATGACATCCGATCCCAGTGCCGCTCAGCTCTCCAATCAGGCGGTCCCTAAACAAATTAAACAGCTTCGGTGAGGTCAACCCTCCCTGACGCACCCCACACTTCAGACCAAACTGCTCCGATTTACTATCCGCCCACCTAACAGTGTTTTTCTGATTATTGTACCAGTACTCAAATATAGACACAATCTCAGGGGGCAGACTAGTGTCTCGACGCAGTTTCGTCCACAGCAGGTCGTACGAAACCATATCAAATGCGCGGGAAAGGTCCAGGAAACACGCGTACACTGGTGTTTTACGCGTGGTGTAGTACTGCACAGTCTGCTTAAGGCACAGAATCGCACTTTCTGTGGATAGACCAGTCCGAAAGCCGAACTGGCCGTCGTGCAGTTTTATACTTTTTGTTAAGTGGCCGTCAAGCAGACTGTCCATTACCTTCGCTATAACCGTGGCTAAGGAGATAGGCCTATAGTTAGACCTGTCCGAGACATCGCCGGTCTTGTTTTTAACAATGGGCATAACAATAGTATGCATGAGGTCGTCAGGCAGGTAGGAGTGGCTAACACACAGATTAAATAGCAAAGCCAGAACTCTAGGCAGGTGAACACCAGCATACCGCAGGTGCTCAATGCTGAGGCTATCATGTCCTGGAGACTTCCCTCTTTTCATAGATTTGATAACCAAAGCTATAGCCTCTCAGCCCAGTGCCCGTTCGGAGCGGTCGTGTGTTAAGTTTCTGAGATTAAAGAATTAATAACTTCAATTTATTTTAAATTGTTAAATTATGCCAATACTCAGACTCTCCTTTTTCTTCTTGGGGAGTTGCCCGTATAAGGCGGCGGACATATTGGTTGGTGTCGGAAGTCTTGCTCCCTCGCTTGTGGCTACGGAAGACGTCACTGTTAATGAATTTTGGTGAGTCGAGACCAAGATCAAATTTTATTAAAAACACGAAAAGTCAACCCAAGCCTACTGAGTTTCGAACCACGGACGGCGCGCTAAGAAACGATACTCTTGGTGTCGGCGCTAAATTGTAATTACGTCATCACACCAAATTATAGTCCTGCCTCTGAGCCGCTGCTACGGGGCCAGTCATACGTCACGCGCATCGGCTACGCGCCAGCAAGAACCGCTACGATTACTACGAATACCGTATCTGCTACGATCTGCTACGAACCGTTAGCGAGGCTGACTACGTGAGACTGCTTTGTTGATTATAGGTGTTAAGATATTAAAATTTCTTTGCTGACAATTATACACAAAATAATTATGGCAAAAACAACCAGAACGCCACCTTCTACTCCTACCATAGAGGTACAGCGCGCTTCATCAAACCCCAACATTGCAGCTCCATTGATTGAGTGTGAGTTCATCAACACACAACAAAGATCAACAAAGCGTCCGTGTTTGGATTTTAGTCCCACAAACGAACTTGAGGATTTTAAAGAGGAAATACGAGCAATGCTAAATAAATGGAACACAAATCAGGAAAAAACCTTGCAAAATTTTATGTCAAAAATAACGCTTGAGTTGGTTGAATTAAAAGCTCAAAATGATGAGCTACAGAACATTAAGACTGAGATTGAGGACTCCGCTAATTTAGTGAATGCTAAATATGAGGAGATAAGAACTAGTGTGGGACGGCTGGAAAGTGAATGCTCAGAGCAACATAATTATATAGACCAGCTAGAAAAACAAATAAAAGATTTTCAAGAAAATCATTAATCTGCCACCATCGAGATGCGCAATATCTCCCCGAAGCCAAATGAAACCGCAAGTGACTTAACGGAAATAGTTGTGAGTGTGTGTAAATCATTGAAAGTGCAGGTAAAACCGGAAGACATTCGGGACATCTATCGAGTGTGTTAGAATAGAAGGTATAAAAGAGCAACATTATAAAGCAATTAATAGCTCTATATTATATACACATACTTATATACTCAAAGAATATTATTATTTTAGAACAGAATAGTGAAATGAAAATACTTTGTTTAGGAAACATATATTTTATTGTAATATTTCAGACTCAAAATCATTTATTTCAATTCAACCTTTTACAGGTACTTTTGAATTGTCAGAGTCAGTTAGAAAGTTGAATCTAGTTGCTCGTTCCAAACGGTAGATTTCTATGGAGAAGAACGAGCAAGAAACTCCATGAACACTCTTTTAAAATCAGTAATATTTTACAAATTTAGGTTACATCATTCATGTCATAACAACTAGGTACATATAATTTAATATTAAAATTATACATATATACATAGCCTTTCATAGTTATCATCATAATTCTACTTATCTGTTATTTTCTTCCGGAGCTCCGTACCGATCAACGTTTCGATCAAAAGTGTCCCAATGAATTTTTTTTTTTTTTTTTTTTCGGATTGGCATCTCGCAGGTCAACCTAGGAGGTTGTCGGCTGCTTAACCGGACTTTCCTGTGGTGCCTTAAAAATCATTATTTTTAGGGCCTCCAGCCAGGGCATAAAAGCTTACAAACTAAGCGACTACACGCTAAGGGCACCCCCTGTGGGGTACGAGCCTCGGCTTAGGGCGTCGCTGGGAGAGGACAGCAAAGGGACAGGCTGGATCGGATTTCCATTATTTAGGGACGAATTTAAAACTACAGGCTCAGCGGCGCGGGCTGGCACGAGCAAGGGTCGGGGAGGGGACATACGGGGTCGTCGCGGCGGGCCTCGGCGGCGAGGACGGAATGACGGCGGTCTATGTCTGTGTTTCTTAACTGTACTGGTGGCCTTATTGCTCTCCTGGAGGAGAGTAATAGCATCGTCAGGGTCGGTCAGAGTATGTCTCGGTCGTCGAGTCTTACTAATACGGGAAGGAGTGTACCGGGCGGCCGATACGATTAACGGGTTAGAGTGCTTCTCAGCAGTGTCGAAGAAGCGCTTGGCGGAGCGTTTCATGAACTGCTGGATGGTAGGTATTTTTAGATCGAGATGGAGGTTCTCGTTGCGAAGGTAAAAAGGGGCTCCTGTGATTCTTCGCAAGAAACGGTTTTGGAGGGTCTGCATCCTATGGAGACGGTATGGTTTCGCGTGTGCGAATACAGCACAGGCGTACGTCATGATGGGACGAATGCACGCCGTGTAAATGCGCAATTTGCACTTGAGTGACAATTTGCTGCGTGCATTCAACATGAAGTAGAGCCTACCGAGAGCGAAAGCGGCGCGCGAACGCACCGTCTTTATGTGCTCTCCGAAAGTAAGATGGTGGTCCAGAATCACACCTAGGTATTTGGCTTGCTTCTCCCAAGGGATAGGCTTACCGAACATGGTTATCGGACTGGGTCCCAATGAAGTCGGAACACTCGCTTTTATAAGCGGCGACAAACAAGTGTGATTCATGATTCGATAAACGATGACAAGCAAATGTGATTCATACTTATTTGCTATCCAAAGTTTAAACACACTTTATTCTATTTAAAATGATGTTATTTACTATACTTCTACTGCATTTAACAAGAAATTAATTATTACTTTATATTACAACACGAATTACGTTGTTATATATTAATTACATCGGTATAAATCTAACACGGCCATACTGACAAGTACTTCGCTCTCGAAGTACAAACACAATATTCTTATTACATAAAGGTACATTTTGTTTACATAATATCAGTATTCGTTTTCATAATCATCATTGTATAATCAATAATCAGACCTTACTGGGTAGACCAAACACCCCGCAGTCAGTGAAGCTTAATCACCCGCAGCCAGTGAATGTCATAATAAACCACAGTTAAGGTTTTAATCCATCCATAATAATACAATCATGTCTTAAACTAATATTAATACAATATATACTAATATAATTACAATATCAGTAATCGTCTCATAATCATCATGGTATAATCAATAATCAGACCTTACTGGGTAGACCAAACACCCCGCAGTCAGTGAAGCTTAATCACCCGCAGCCAGTGAATGTCATAATATACCACAGTTAAGGTTTTAATCCATCCATAATAATACAATCACGTCTTAAACAAATATTAATACAATATATACTAATATAATTACAATATCAGTAATCGTCTCATAATCATCATGGTATAATCAATAATCAGACCTTACTGGGTAGACCAAACACCCCGCAGTCAGTGAAGCTTAATCACCCGCAGCCAGTGAATGTCATAATATACCACAGTTAAGGTTTTAATCCATCCATAATAATACAATCATGTCTTAAACAAATATTAATACAATATATACTAATATAATTACAATATCAGTAATCGTCTCATAATCATCATGGTATAATCAATAATCAGACCTTACTGGGTAGACCAAACACCCCGCAGTCAGTGAAGCTTAATCACCCGCAGCCAGTGAATGTCATAATATACCACTGTTAAGGTTTTAATCCATCCATAATACAATCATATCTTAAAATAATATTATAATAAATGTACTACAGCGTTTTGTTCAGTCCACTATCCAGGCCATAGGCGATATTTTTTCTTTTGCAACTATTATACTTTTCTGATTTCCAATACCCCTTAATGAGAACCTGGCATTATCTAATATGTTCATAATTTCGTAACGTCCCTTAAATTTTGCTGCTAGTTTGTTATGTCGCCTACGCTATAATTTATGTTATCTCTACGCGTTTGGCCAAAGCGGTCTTTGAATGTATCGGCAACAATTTTAAGACGTTGATGTGCTAACTGATGATCGGTCGTTACGTTAATAATTATATTATTATCTAGTATTACTTCATCTAATCGAGCTTGTATACACGGGATGTTAGAGTTTCTGCCTATAAGCAGCCTAATAGGTGAAAAGCCAGTTGATTGCTGTACAGTAGTGTTTAAGGACAATTGGATTTTCCACAAAACGCTCGGCCAGTCTGACACATTACCACACCTAGTAGCTAACATATTGATTACGGTTAAGACTTATCTTTCGGCATGTGATGCTCTAAATAACGAACAAACTAAATTCAGTGCCAACAGGAAAAATCTTTTTCCATGCTAGCCCTTCAGAATCTACAGTGATTTGAATGTCAGGATGATTAACCACATTCCTACCAATAAGATCATATGGAAAGCCTTGGTCACGGGCCACATGTAAATCTAGTTTTATACAAACATTTTCAAATTTAACTGTCACTGTCACTGTGATAGTTGCAAAAATATTAATTTGCCGTGTGAATTGTTCCCACATATTATTATTATTTATGTATTTTAATGTTACCTATTCTACTAATTCTACTAACGTATATTGAGTATGGTAAAAATATATAATTTAGTCGTTTCGCAATAGATTCCCGTATAATACTACAACTTACTCCTGTGTCGACAATAGAGTCAATAGACATGTTGCGAATGGTAACGTTAGTGGGCTTAAAGTTTGAAACATTGCATAAAGTATTGACTCGAACATCTAGTCATTGATCTTTGAAAGTTTAATTGCTGTTTGGTCGAATTTACACGTTCAAAAATACAAGTTGTTACATCATGTATCTTTTTATAAACTGTAATTTATTTTTTCACATGGAAGTATAACATTTATTTTTCTGAGTTTTCTCATCCAATTTTGGGATTGGCATAAAACGTTTCTCAGGTAATTGATCTAATGGTCGCTTTTTAGTCTCTACGTAAGCAGAAAACTAAACTAAAATTCTGATGTTGACGAGTCTGAACAATAAATTACAGCTTTAAACAATCAAACCGAGATTTTTTTTTTTTTTTTTTCGTGTGGGTACATTCAAGTTAATTCAGCACAGAAATTTTTCTATTATCGACCTTGCAAAGCCCTTGGGGGCCTTACCTGCCTTTTGCGACTTTAATTAAGTCGCTCCAACCAAACTTTTCTCCAAGCTTGTCATTGTCTGCACACCACGCCACTACGCCGCTGTCAGTGGTGGCGGGATCGAATATCGGGAGAGCCACGTCATCCTGCCGATTCTTACTGGACAACGCTTCTTTGATAGTAGTAAGCAGCTTTAGTTGAATCTCTGGTTCCATTTCGGTAGCAACAATAACCCTGAAAATATAGTAAGATTAGTTAAGCACATGGCATCCCACTTCTGATGTTAGAATAGAAGGTATAAAAGAGCAACATTATAAAGCAATTAATAGCTCTATATTATATACACATACTTATATACTCAAAGAATATTATTATTTTAGAACAGAATAGTGAAATGAAAATACTTTGTTTAGGAAACATATATTTTTAATAAAAAATATCCTAATAATCTTATACTGCAAATCACGTATAAAAGGTATAGAAATTTTTGTAACAAACTACTTAAGAACATAAAAAATAATTACGATAAAAACATATTAAATAAGGCAGGTAACGATAGCAAACAACTTTGGAAACATATTAAGACAGTCACTTATATTTCTAAAGAGTGTGAATCAAATTCGAGTTTACTGCTTACTAACCGCTCACCACTTTTGTCAGCTAACATCGTTAATAACTTTTTTGTAAATGTAGGTAAAAATCTTGCAGAACAAATTCCGAAACAATCCTGCAGCCATCCAACAACCCCTTTCCATAATAGCTCTAGCCTAAATTCCTTTGTTATGCTGGACACTGACGAATTCGAAATAACTCGGATCATTTCAGGCCTAAAGAACGATTGTGCAGTTGGATGGGATAATATAAGCAATATGATCCTTAAATCGTTCAAGCATATTTTGGTACCCCCTTTAACGCATATATTTCGTCTCTGTCTCTCAAATAGGGTTTTTCCTAGATGTCTAAAAAAGTCAGTAGTAATCCCTATCTTCAAATCCGGAAGTAAAGATCTAGTTAATAATAATAGACCAATTTCGATACTCCCTTCTATATCAAAAATATTAGAAAAAAATTATAAACAATAGACTTGTTTATTACCTCGAAAAAAACCATTTCCTTTCACCTGCGCAATTTGGTTTCAGAACTAAATTATCTACAGCGGATGCGGTACATAGCCTGACCGATTATGTAACACAGGAACTCGACAAAGGGAACCAGATCCTGGGAATTTTCCTTGATTTAGCCAAAGCCTTCGACACAGTCTCAATTTCTATTCTTCTAAAGAAGTTAGAGGCCATAGGTATCAGGGGTACGCCTCTGAAACTCTTTGCGGACTACCTAGACAGTCGACATCAATGTGTTAGAATAGATAATATTATAAGCGATGAACAGGAAAACACTGGTTTCGGTGTCCCTCAGGGAAGTATCCTTGCCCCTACCCTTTTCCTCATTTATATTAACGACTTGTGTAATCTCAACATAGAACAAGGCAAAATTGTATCGTACGCTGATGACACGGCGTTAATATTTACCGCAAAAACTAGCACCGAACTGTACGAAAACGCTCAATCAGGTTTTAATACTGTAAATACGTGGCTTCAAAGACATCTACTAACATTAAATGCTGATAAAGTCAAAGTCAAAGTCAAAGTCAAATCATTTATTTCAATTAGACCATTATAAGGCACTTTTGAACGTCAAATGAGAAAAAAAAAATTGATTCTAGGTGCCCATTCCAAAAGGTAGTTTTGTATGGAGAAGAATGGGCAAGAAACTCCATACTTACTCTTTTAAAAACGATGTTAACAATATTTGCATTTACAGGAATTATATAATTATACGTGAATACGATGTACCTAGCATAAAAACACTAGGTATTTGAAAGTGTGTACAAAGTATCACAGATTAAGGAATGACAGACTAAGTTATATGTACATAGATACACAGTGTTCACATATTACATATTACAATTAATGTTGAAACAGTAGACGACCACTCCTTATATTTTAACAAACAATGGATCAGTATGTGAGCCTGAGCAGTGTATAAAAAAAGAGTCAAATATATATATGTACATATTTATACTAAGTATGAAATTAGGTATTTTAAATTAGCAATCGGTTCGATTTTGTCTAGACTGTCGATCGTCCTATGGAGCTAGACCAGCAGGTTTCCAATCATTCTTATCTTGAATATAGTCCTCTAGATTATAATAAGCTTTTTTACAGAGTGTACTTTTAATATATGATTTAAATTTTGTTTCACTTAGTTGTAATATATCACTAGGAATTTTGTTGTAGCACTTAACACAGTACCCCATAAAAGATGTATGGACTTTAGACAATCTAAAATATGGTTGAGCTATTTTGTCCTTGTTTCTAGTATTAAAGTCATGTCTATCACTTACTTTATTAAACATATGTAAGTTTTTTCTTACATACATAATATTTTCATAAATAAATTGGCAAGGCACTGTCATTATATTAATATTTTTAAATAGTTCCCTAAGAGATTCGCGGCGACGTAGATTATAAATGGCTCTGACAGCTCTTTTTTGTAAAATAAAAACGGATTCAATGTCAGCAGCCCGACCCCACAGTAAAATACCATACGACATAATGCTGTGAAAGTAGCCAAAATAGACCAAACGCGCAGTTTCTACATCTGTTAACTGTCTTATCTTTCTAACAGCATAAGCCGCGGAGCTTAGTCGCCCCGCAATAGATGTTATATGAGGTCCCCATTGTAATTTCTCGTCTAGCGTGATTCCTAGGAAAACCGTTTGACTAGTAAATTCCAGTTTCTCTCCATTAAGTATGATGTCACATTTACTATTCCTAACATTTGGTAAAATGAATCGAATACATTTGGTTTTTTTTTCATTAAGTACCAAATTGTTTACCGTAAACCAATTTTGAACCTGAAGAATAGCGTCATTTACGTCGTCTAGATTTTGTGACCGTCTGTTTATTTTAAAAATCAATGATGTGTCATCGGCAAATAACACCATTTTTGGTTGATTTTGAAACAATTGGGGTAAATCATTTATATAAACTAAGAATAGAAATGGACCCAATATTGAACCTTGAGGAACGCCCATAGTCGTTTCAGACCCCAATGAGTTCACGCCGTTAACCTGTACTTTTACCCGTCTATCCCTCAGGTATGACCTTAGTAAATTAAGAGATGTTTTACTAACCCCGTAGTGCTCCAGTTTCAGCAAAAGTGTCTCATGGTCAACGCAATCGAACGCCTTTGAGAGGTCGCAAAAGATTCCAATGGCATCTTGTGATTCCTCCCAGGCGCTAAAAATGTTCTTTATTAGGGTGACACCGGCGTCAGTTGTACAACGCCCTTTGGTGAAACCATACTGTTGTTCATGAAAGATGGAATTTTTATTAAAGTGACGCAACATTTGATTGAGCATTAACTTTTCAAACACCTTGCTGAGAACTGGCAGAATCGACACAGGCCTATAATTGTTGGGGTCTTTACTATCACCGGATTTGAACAACGGTACTACTTTACTGTGTTTCATCAGATCCGGAAAGACTCCTTGGTCTACACTGGTGTTAAATATAAGAGCTAAATAGGGCGCAATCGTTTCTATAATAGATTTACAGACTTTTACAGACATTCCCCAGAGATCTTCTGTTGATTTAATTTTAAGATCTTTAAAGGCTCTTATAACAGCCTGGGGGTTTGTATGTTCAAACCTAAACTCCGAACGGCATGCCTTAACATTCTTCCTAAGTAAGGCAGCAGAGAGCGCGGGAGAGGAATTTAAAGCTTCAGTAGTTTTAATGGGAATATTTCCAAAAAATGCTTCAAATTCCTGAGCTACTTCTATATCTGAATTTATGGGGCCATGTGCAGTCTCTAGATTAAATTCAGTATTACGCTGTTTTTTCCTACCTGTTTCATTATTTATTATTTGCCAAGTAGTTTTTATTTTGTCATCAGCTAATTTTATTTTATTTCTAATATAAAGGGATTTGGCTATTTTGCAGACACTTTTAAAAAGTTTTGAATATTTCGCAACATACTGATGAAAGCTTGTATTCATTACATAAGACCAAATATATTCACTTCTCCATGCGCAAGTCTCAACTTAATATTACTAACCCTCACCTATATGCACATCAATGTGAAAATAGGCCAGTCAACACGTGTAGGTGTCCTGTAATCATCAAAACTTGCAATATTAAATATCTCGGGGTCATAATCGACGACACTCTCTCTTTTAAACAACATATTGAAAGTCTGGTCAAACGTACTCGTAAATTAATATATATGTGTTTAAAAAGCTACGATCAATTGCAGACCCGAAATTAATCAATCAAATATATCTAGCCCTAGGCCAATCAATAATTCAATATTGTATTACTTCCTGGGGTGGAGCACTAAAAACTAATTTACTTCCTCTGGAACGTGCCCAGAGAGCAATTTTAAAAGTAGCCAATTTCCAACCCTTTTTCTTTCCCACACATCTATTATATAAATCCTGCAATGTGTTGACTATGCGTCAGCTTTTCATTATGCACCTAGTATTAAAACAGCACACCTTGCTTACCTACAATGCTGATCATAATACTAACAAGAGACGGAACGATATAGTATGCAATTCAAATTCGATATCAAAACATGTCTTTGCAGAAAGGTTTTTTTCATTCCTAGGTCCATTTCTGTACAATAGATTAAATAGAGAACTAAGTATTTATAAGTTGAATTACTTTCACTGTAAAAATATAATTTTTCAATATTTAAAAACTATTTCTTACGAACAGGCAGAAAACTTGCTCGTAGTATGCAAATAATATTACTAACAGATATTTTTTTTGTGTCTACGTAGGTAATATATAGCTTTACGTTAATTTAAGTATGTTTTTTAATGTAATTTAGTGTTAATTTATTACAAATATATAGAAACACTTCCTAGCCTGAAACACAGGTTCCACCTAGTTCAGGCAAATGAGCATCTATGTTCTATTTTAAATTCTAAGATATTTTGTATACGTGCATTTTTATGAAATAAACAATTATTATTATTATTATTTATTATTATTTTATTGTAATATTTCAGACTCAAAATCATTTATTTCAATTCAACCTTTTACAGGTACTTTTGAATTGTCAGAGTCAGTTAGAAAGTTGAATCTAGTTGCTCGTTCCAAACGGTAGATTTCTATGGAGAAGAACGAGCAAGAAACTCCATGAACACTCTTTTAAAATCAGTAATATTTTACAAATTTAGGTTACATCATTCATGTCATAACAACTAGGTACATATAATTTAATATTAAAATTATACATATATACATAGCCTTTCATAGTTATCATCATAATTCTACTTATCTGTTATTTTCTTCCGGAGCTCCGTACCGATCAACGTTTCGATCTAAAGTGTCCCAATGAAGTCGGAACACTCGCTTTTATAAGCGGCGACAAACAAGTGTGATTCATGATTCGATAAACGATGACAAGCAAATGTGATTCATACTTATTTGCTATCCAAAGTTTAAACACACTTTATTCTATTTAAAATGATGTTATTTACTATACTTCTACTGCATTTAACAAGAAATTAATTATTACTTTATATTACAGCACGAATTACGTTGTTATATATTAATTACATCGGTATAAATCTAACAAGTGCATAGTAGCCAAGGCCCTTCCAAGCAAATTATTGCAGAATTTCAGACAGTCACTCTGAAAAACTCGATACTTCGCGCTGTCCGTGATTTTAACAAAGGAAAGCCCCCCTCCGAAAAATTAAATAGTGAATTTTCTGGTCTGAGTGGTGAATGCATTCCTATATACATCGCTGATCGTCTCCCAGCAACAGTCAGGAAACTTTTCTATGACGCACGTAAATTTGCAAAAATCCATGGATGTCAATATTGTTGGACTGCAAATGGAAAACATTTTATCCGCCAGAAAGAAGGGGAAAAACCGGTACAAATAACCTCTGAATCCAGCTTTCAAAAAATACTGCATGAGAATAAGTAATATATATATATCTTAACTGGTCAAGTATCATTAGCTTCTATATTATGTAATCATAATTCTATTAATTATTTCATAACCTTTTGTGTCTTCCCAACTCAGTTACATTCATACACTTACAAAAACCAAAAACGTAACCAAACTCTAAAATGCACTACTCAACTACACAACTCACTCCCGTACATTCAAATCATTCACATGCCACAAAATCTATTAACCTTGGGATTTTTATCTCGCCTCACTATAATTCTAGGTGTTAGAGGACATTTTCGAACGTATCGCTTACCGCAGGTTATATTGGGGATGAATCACCAGTTCTGTTATGGCCTTAAAACCGGTATTGTCTTGTTTTCCATAAAATCATTTGTACTATTATTGTTTTCCATAATCGTCCCCCGTCATAATATTTACTTGCACTATTATCATTTATACTAATAACGTTTGTCATATCAACTAATTAGTCATAACTTTCATTTGCCATAAAATTAGTTGCCATAATAACATATGTTATAATCGTTACTTGACATAAGCAACAAACACCCGGACCTGGACAAACTACCTGTAGACTATATAGATATTTGTTCCGTCCGTGAAAGAAACGTTTATTGTTTTGTACAAAAATTAATGTCATTAAGGCCACCCACTAACCAAATGATTTATTACAGTAATCTGCAATCTTTAGACAATAAAAAGTTAGTAAAAATCGAAACGGGTAGATTAGGTTAGGTTGTGACCACACAACGCGCGAAGGCAAGTGAGCGTAGCGAGCGTGCCGCGGCAGCGGCCGCCGAGCGCCTGATGTCCTCATTTGCGTAGCAAATAATATTTAGACATTTGTTTTGGCATAAATTAAATTCGCATAATGATAGTAATAGGCATAATGTGCAAATCTATTGTGCCACGCTAAAGACAAGTATTGTCTTAAAAAAAAACAATAAGTTGTGCTACAAAAGTTAGTATCAGAAACAAATCGCTGCAAAACCGACTCCACGTAGTCTTATCTGCCCTACACCTCGAGTGTAATCTAAGCCCACGAAGGCGCGGAGGGGCGAGGCGGCCCGCGAGCTGAGGAGCAGGTGGTTTTAACGCCCGGTGGTGGGCGTAAAACACATCTGCGACGATAAGCTCTCGTGGGACCGCCGGAGCCCCGCAGCGCCGGAGCCGTGACAGAAACCATGCCTGCTGCATGCTTGCATGCTGCATGCTTGCTTGCATGCTGCATGCTTGCTTGCATGCTGCATGCTTGCTTGCATGCTGCATGCTTGCTTGCATGCTGCATGCTTGCTTGCTGCATGCATGGTGTATGCTTGTTTACATGTTTGTGTGGTTACTGCATGCATGGTAAAAATATGTTTTAATATCATTATGCGTAAATAAATTTATGCTTTAGAATGTTAAGCTTAATCATTATTTATATACGTTATACGTAAATAGTGTTATTGCAAAAATAAAATTAGGAGAAACAAATGTACGTTAAGTTATATTAGGTCTTAAAATTTTTTGCAAATGGATAGAGAAGGTTTATTTTTAGGTTTCCTTGTGATTAAAAAGTCTGTATCTGTTATCATGATCATAATATCAACATTGCAGGCGGTTGTACTCGTACTGAACTAGTATTTTTGTACTAGTATGGGCAATGGTGAATAAATGTTACGGAAAACGAAATTATTGAAAATAAAAATTATAGCAAATAAATGTATGGATTAACATTATTATGACACTCGATCGATTATGACCAATGAAATTAGTGAAAATGATTTTATGTAATTTAACGATTATAGCAACTGAAGCATTATTTCTAATGAAATTATGGCAAATAAAATTATGGCATATAAAATTATGGCATTTTAAATTATGGCAAACATTAGTAAACCCTTAAAACCATGACTAAAATAGGTATCATTATGTGCACATGCCAATTAATAAAATAAAAATGAATAATGTAAATAATATAATAAATAGCTTAGATTCATTTGGGTCCCACGAATCCTTTAGTTGTGCCCCCGATAAATGCCATCAGATTTTAGGAAACCCCAATAAAACAATTAATGTGCTACATCTGAATATACGTAGCATTAATAAAAAATTTAATAGCGTCCTTGTGCTATTATCATCTTTAAAGATCACATGTCACGTGATCATTTTTTCGGAATGTTGGCTAAACAAAAATACTAATATTCCAATTCTTCAGGGATATTCGGTTTACTCGTCTACTATTAGCTTAAATAAAAACGATGGTCTTGTTATCTACGTTCTTTCAGATTTGCATCACAATATTGAGGAGCCGGAGTTTGCTGATGCAAACTGCCTAATCTGCAAACTCACTGATATCGTAATTATAGCTATATACAGGCCGCCAACCTTTCGCAAAGTAGACAACTTTCTAAACAGTCTCAATACTGTGCTAGCATTGGTATCATCTCATAAAAATATATTTCTGATGAGAGACATGAATATTAACATCAGCACAACTAATAATGACCCAAATTATAATGAATACATGAATTTAACTGCGTCACATGGCCTCCTGCTGGCCTATACTCTCCCCACTAGAGAAAAAAAATGCCTGGATCATGTCATGATTAAAGTCCTGAAATTCTTAGTATCTTTTGTCCTGGATAGTCATATTACCGATCATGTCCCAGTGCTCGTTTGTATAAAATACGTGACAAAACATCAAACGATTAAATTCCACTCGAAAGTAGATCAGCTTAAGGTCGTTTCTGAAATCGCAAAAACTGATTTCAGTTCCATCTTGTCGGCGACTAATCCTAATTGGGCTACTGAATTTCTTATTAATACAATTGTTTCTATAATCCATAAAAATACCATCACCAGTTGCATCCCTTCTAGGCAGAGAATAATCAAACCCTGGATTACTCCAGGGCTACTAAGATGTATAAGGAATAGGGGCAATATGCATAGAGAACATAAAAAGACACCAGACAATTATACGCTGAAGTTAACCTATATTCGCTATCGCAACTTTTGCAATAAGCTTTTGCATAGACTAAAAAATAATCACGAAAAAAATGAATTGGTGAACGCCAAAAATAATCCTAAACAGACCTGGAACGTTGTAAACACGATTATTAACAAACAAATATGTAAATCTCCTCCGATAGAGCTATTGTCTATGTCCAACCTGGATGGCAAGTCTTCATTAAACCTAGTCAACAATTATTTTGCAAATATTGGCAAAGAACTTGCAACTAAACATACAAATGCTGGTACGCTACATGAGCCTTACGTCAGGGACGACGCTCAGATGAACTCAATTGTTCTTCTCCCTCCGGATCACGCTGAAGTTGAAAATATTATTATGGGACTTCGTACCAATTCTGCCCCGGGATGGGATGGCATCAGTTCACAACTTCTAAAACTGAGCAGGCAGACTCTTGTGCCCCTCATCACTCACATATGTGGTCTTTGTATCACCCAGGGAGTTTTTCCTAAAATTTTAAAGAGAGCGGTCGTTCACCCTGTGTACAAGGGTGGAGATAGAGGCAGTGTCAACAATTATAGACCAATTTCGGTCCTCCCAGCATTGTCGAAGGTTCTTGAAAGAGTCCTAAACAATCGTCTTGTGTCTTACCTGGAAAGCCGTAAAATTCTCTCCGACAGTCAATTTGGCTTTCGGAGGGGTAAGTCATGCGAGGATGCTTTCGCTGCTTTAATTGACGAAATTGTTGATACTCTTGACAAAAAGTCTAAGTGCCTGGGTCTATTCTTAGATCTATCTAAGGCATTTGACACCGTCTCTGTCCCCATCCTACTCAAAAAATTGGAGAGAATTGGAGTTAGGGGTCTCGAACTTGCAATCTTTACGAGCTATCTATCTGAGCGAACGCAGTGTGTTAAAGTCACCACATATGTCAGTGATGAGTGCGGATTGACCTTCGGAGTGCCCCAAGGTTCCATCTTGGGACCTACACTTTTCCTAATATATGTAAACAACCTGTGTGATTTGGTACTTCCAAACTGCTCAATATTTACATATGCGGATGATACGGCTCTTTTAGTACATGCTGAAAATTGGAACGAAGCCCGAAAGAGGGCAGAATTTGTTCTTAGCATTGTTATGTCTTGGCTATCTGCTAATAGTTTAACTTTAAATGTTGATAAAACGAACTTTGTTACTTTCTCCCTCAAATCTAATTCTCAACCTGACAGCTCAGTTTCAGTTAAGGCTCATTCCAATTGTGATTCTTCTTCGGACCTATGCTCGTGTCTTCATTTGACAAGGAAAACCAGTGTTAAATACCTTGGCGTACTAATTGACAACCTCATATCATGGAATGCTCAGATTGGTGCATTGTCTGGCAGAGTTAGAAAACTAATGGCCGTCTTTAAAAGCCTGAGGTATAGTGCAGATGCAGAAACCTTACGTATGGTTTATTTCTCTCTTTGCCAGTCAATATTAACATATGGCATAACGGTCTGGGGTGGTGCTTCAGAGACAAGTATGTTGCAATTGGAAAAGGCACAGAGAGCTGTCCTTAAGGTCATGGCCTTTAAACACTTTCGGTATAGTACGGCTCAATTGTACAAAGAATGTCAGGTGTTGTCCGTGAGGCGGCTCTTTGTGCTTAACAGTACGTTGCGCCAACATGCTTCTTTACAGTTTGATCTAAATCTCTTGACCAAACGTAGGCCCACAAACGTTTGTCCCATAGAAAGACATAGAACGAAACATGCAGAACGTCACTTCAGAATTCTTGGTAGCCGTATATACAACTACGTGAACAAACAATGTAATATCTACCCACTCAATAAATTTGACTGTAAGGAGAAGGTCTGTAAATGGATTATGAGCCTTAGCTATGACGAGGTTGAAAAAATTCTCAATACATAGATTTAACCCACACCCCCTTCCGTCCAAACAGTACCTACCACAACTCTAATACATTCTTCATTCTCCACAACACAACACTCACTACATAACACTACACAACTTAACACAATACAACATTACACTACACAAAACCACACAACACAAACAAACACACACACTATACAATGGGATTTTTCACTGATTAGTTTAATTGAGTTTCTTTATTAAATCTTTATTTTCTGTTTATGTATAGGGTGCCTACACCGAGATTCTCCGAACTTCATATTTTTGTCTAACCGCTGTTAACTTGAGAGCCCTGATACCCATAACACAAGTTCAATCTTAGCTTGGGTGTCAGAAGTGTATAAGTTTTGTGTCAACTTACAATTTATGTAATATAACTACAATTATAAACTTAGTGCTAACTTAAATTGTAAAACTGGAAATAAAGGTTATTATTATTATTATATCCTTTGCAGTGAACCTTACATTGATATCTCCAGTTGTAGCCCCAACACCGGACACCGACAATAATTCAGACTGCGCGGGTTTCATAAAAGGTTCAACCCTAAAATGCTGCTGAAATAATGTCGCGATGTGATCTGACTCGTGTACACCGTCGACACTCACGGGCCGGCTCGGCTTCAGATTTAACTTGTTCGTGGATTTCCAAAATTTTGAAAAGTTGTTATTAAAATGGTGTCGTGCTATTATATCCATTTTGATTTGTTGTTGGTTATTTTGACACCATTTCAATTTTACCTTAAATAATCGCCTAGACTCAGTCATTTCACTATGTAACCGCCCAGAACTCGGTCTTCCATTCAATACCCAATTTAGATAACATTGCCGAGCCTTACTGTGAGCCTCTCTTACGTGCTTGTTCCATCCTATTATGCGTTTTCCCCTACCGGGATTTGAAGTCGCGCTATAAGAATACTTCGCACCCTCAGCCATTATACGCACTATACTTTTATACATATCATTTATTAATGATTTATGAATTGTACAGTTACACATTTTATCCGCACAAGTAGCAAATTCCGCTGGAAAGTCAACGCCCATTAACTTAGCATTACAAAAATTATGATATGTTTCAATTTGACTAGCCAGCCTCTCTCCCCTTATAACTGTATTTTTACTAACACTATGCGTGACATATTTAGGTTTTATTAAATTTACATTACATGTTAACTGCATGGGATAGTGATCAGACCAGTAGGTGTCGTATAATATCGACACGCGCGATCGTGCGTTGGCACGCGCGGCGCTCGTGACCACACAGTGATCGAGCCACCGACAACATCCGTGCGCCTCACTAACAAAAGTATGTGAATCGTTAGGCGGTTTTGAAATGACGTATCTTTCAAATTGGCCATTATTTGCAACTAACTGCAATATTTTGAGTTTGTCATCAAAAATCATTAAAATATTGTTAAAAAAGAAATTTACACATTTCGGCTAAGACCAGTTCGGTTCAAATGGTTGTAAAGTCTATACTAGCTCCGTTTTACGGCTTTGCGTCGATCTACCAAACATCTTGTATATAATATTTGGTCAAATATATTAGATTTTTTAATGCTATGTACTTATTAAAAAGTATAAGTAAGCCTATATCCTTTTTGAGGGTTTAAGCTTAATTCTGTACCAATTATCATCATCATTCTGTTCAATAGTTTAGCCGAACAAAGGATAGCATAACAAACATACAAAGTCATTTTCACATCTATACTAATATTATAAAGCTGAAGAGTTTGTTTGTTTGTTTGGTTGAACGCGCTAATCTCAGGATCTTCTGGTTCGAATTGAAAAATTATTTTTGTGTTGGATAGTCCATATATCGGGAAAGGCTAGCTCATGCGAAGGTGGGTCGTGTCGCTAGTTTATAATATTCCTAGTTGACTCGGCAAACGATTTTTTGTAATCAAAATTCTTCTTCTTCTTCTTTTTCCTGCCCTTATCCCATGTTACTTCGGGTCGGCTCAACATGTTTTCTTCTTCCATTCCGTCCTGTCCAACGTCATGCTTTCACTGACTCCCTTTTCATTCATATCATTCTTCACACAATCCACCCATAAAAAATCGGTGAAGCCGTTTCGAAGAAGTTTGATAATAAACAATATAACAAGAGATTTTTATATAGATATTAGAAGTAAGGATGGGACAAAGTCATAGTCAAAGTCAAAGCCAAAGCATTTATTTCAATTAAACCATTTGCAGGCACTTTTGGAATGTCAAAGAGTCAGTTACTTAGTCAGAAAGTTGAAGCTAGTTCGTCACATCTCCAACAATCGAATGAAGTCCCTAGAGTGTTATTAGATTAATTGTTGACTTTCACAGTAGATTGGGCAGCATACATCTAATAATAATAATAATAATAATAATTTATTTCTTTCACAAGTTATGTACTACATCTAGTGCTTGAAGTGACCTTTTAGACTAAAATTGCCTGTGTTAGGACACTTCGCTCTTCCGAAGCTTAAAGTTACGTGGTGTACCAACAATTTTAAATCTTATTTTAAACAAAAAGAAAGATAGCCAAATTTTGAATTTACATAATTAACAATAAAAAAAAAAATAACAAAATCAGTATGTATACTGTAGCAGCTAATAAAAATCTTATACATATATAGCTTTATAGATAACAGTAGTAAAGAGGTGTGTGTTTTGTGGAACATAAGTGAGTGAGGTGTATGTGTGATGTATGTGTGTGAGTGAGTGTGGAGTGTAGGTATGTGTTTTTGTGAGTGGGTGGGTGTTCGTGTGGATGACAAAATTACGATGTGTGCTGCAAGAGGGCCTCGGTGTCCTCATATGTAAGTAGCTTAATCCATTTAGTTATCAGTTTTTTGCATTCATAGTATTTTTTAGTGTACAAGTGAAGTTCTTTGTTTAATTTGTTATATAGGTGGGGTGCACGTCTCTCATATTGCATACTACAAAATCTGGTTTTAGCTTGTGGAATATGCGCCACAAGATCTTTTCTTCTTTTTGTTAGGTTGCCAGCATTATAAGGCAGTGTTTTGTGTTTTTTTAGGACAATTTGAGTAATATACAATTTTCTCACTGTGAGCAGATCACTAATTTCATAAAGTTGATGAGTGGGGTACCTTTTTCCCTTAAGATGCATTATCTTAATTAGAGCTCTTTGAGCTCGTTCTACTTCTATAAATTTGGACTTAGCTGCACCTCCCCATACAGGAATACAATACACCAAGACAGATTGCACTAAGGCGACATAGATTTCCTTCAATAGGTTTCTAGAAGAGTCTTTGCTACCAATAGCCCCAGTTGGAACAATGTGTCTTAGTGTCCTGAATATCCAGCTCAATTTTCTGACCCTTCTCACGACCTGTGCAAGATGGGGGTACATCAATGTACTAATATTATCACATTGTAATTACCAATCTGCCTTCCAATTGTGTAATTACACCGATATTCCCCAAGGATTTCGTGGTAGAATTAAAGCCTATATCTATGTTTAGAACTATCTTAAATTGATTGGTATATCTTATATCTTTGCAAGATGCTTAATTAATCCTTACATAGTATAAAACAAAGTTGCCGAAATATCTGTACACGCATAACTTCCGAATTACTGTACTGTGTTGTGTTCGGTATTGCCATGATAATGTTTGTATAAAATTTAGGAAATTCGAAAAAAAACTTTGCACTTGTGAAGCTGGGGCGGGCTGCTAGTAAATTGTAAAAACAGCGAAATCTTTACTAATATCATAAAAGTTGTTAGTTTGGTTGAACGAACTAATGTAAATGACTACTGGACGAATTGTGGAAATTCTTTTACTAACAGGAAGCTACGTAATGCGTCGGTAAAAAAAATCGCGATCGAAGTTGGGGTTTATCTAAAAATCGATTAAAAACAATATTTTGCAAAGTGATTTAGTTTTAGTGAATATAATATTTTATAAAACTGAGTAGAATTTTATTTTCCAAAATAAATCACCTGAATTTACAGACAGCAATAAAATTAAACAAAACTCTGGAACGTTTTACCATGAATTTATAAGGCATAAAGAAGGTAGGCAAAATAAAGCTGAACTCAAGAAAAAATATATTACTTGCAAAAAATCTTACGAATATCCGACCCTGTACAGATGTTTGTATGTAGATGAAAGTACTCACAGAGCGAGGGAAGAGAGAGAAGTACCAGTCCAAAACCGCATGAAATGGTACCCAGCGCGTAATACAAAAAAATAAACATTTGAAATAATATTATGTGCATATCAAAAAAAAATATTGCGAACCCACCGTACCACTGGCCATACCCCTGGTGGTACGGTGGGTCGAAACTACACCATTCACTTAACCTAACCCAAATGATTCACCAACAATAGAGGGGATCTGGCGTTCGGCGGCCGCTGCCGCAGCACCGCTCGCTACGGTCGCTCGCCTTCGCGCTTTAATGGTCACAGTTTCTATTCTAACCCAAACGATTTTCGCAGTGGTATAGTTTTAGACCCACCAGTAGTGGGAATGCACCCAAAAAAACTTATTCGAGCACTGCACAAAAATTACTTGGCAGCTGCACGTTGTAACTGTGACATGAAAAGCAAGCTAGCACTGGGAATAATTTATAACAGAACTCAAAAAGTTGTCATTGAATGTCTAATTAACAGACACAATAGATAAACAATAGCTTATGTCGGACTGTGTAACTTAAGACACGCGAGGGGTTAAATGTATGCAGACGATATAAAAATGTATAAACCTTGTAAATCTGTACATGATTATTCTCTTCTCCAAGAAAATCTTAATAGACTGTAGGTATGCTTACTGCGTAAACAACAAACTTTTTCTCAGTCTACCTAAATGCCAAACCATATCATTTACAAAAAATAAAAATAAAATAAATTTTAATTATCTAATAAACAACGTACAGTTAAATAAAGTAGCCTCTATCCGTGATCTGGGTGTTACTCTAGATTCTTGTTTACATTTCGACATACACGTCGATAACATAATAAATAAAGCTTTTCGTATTTATGGTATGGTGGTTAGATCTACCCGTCACTTTGTGCGACCCTCTACATTTCTACTATTGTACAAGATTTTGATTAGGTCACAATTAGAATACGCCGTTGCTATCTGGAATCCATTTTATGTTAAATACAGCGAGAGACTAAAGATGATTCAAAAATTTTTTTATACGTACCGTTAATTTCAAATGTAATGAGTCTAAATTACCCTATGAGCATTTACTAAAACGCTATAATATTTTGAGCTTGGAGTCAAGACGTTTGCTTCTGGTTGCAATGATGTTACACAGTATTTGTAATGATAAGTTTGATTGCATGGATATCACCAATAAAATATTGTTACATAGTACCCAGAACAATACATCGGCGAGCGGTGCGTGTACCTCGGTTGTTTCATACGGAAAAGTGCCGAACTAACGCCGGTGTGCGAGCACCTCTTCATCGCCTTCTAGAAACTTATAACGCACACTTCATTGACCTAGACATATTTGCCTTATCCAATAAAACATTTAAACGTATGGCTATAGACACGCTATTAAATAATAATGATTGACCTTAATTTACCTAACCGAAAATTAATTAATGTACCTAACCGAAAACTCGGCAATCACTCTTTATATTTATTACATGACTGCTTTGTTTTGCCGTATTAAAACTTATTTATTAATTCGTGGACAATGGTGTGGGTTGTATGTTTATGATATCTTATTTATTACTTCATTATTGTACTAGTTTAAGCATATAACTGTTTTTTTTTGTCCCCAATATATAAAATAAAATAAAAATGTTGTACAATGGCAGACTAAAGCAAAGCTCTGGTTTTCAGTATTTGACACCATTTACCATTCATACCAAGACATAACTTCTCTCAAAAATCTCTTAAGCATAGCCACGAGAACCTGATTAATTTCTAAATAACTGTTATACTAGATTTGAATTGCTTTAAAATCAATAAATAGACTATATGGTTGGAGCTTAAATATTCCGTATATTTAAAACTATGCAATAGAATGTCCTCCAATCAAAAAATAAGTGTCTTGTTCAAAATCTGTTTCTCCAAGATATTTAAACGACGCATTTAAAATTTTCCCAAGGCAAATAAGATCGTGAACGGCCAATACTACAAAATAGATTCTGCCCTTGGTGAAATAATTTATATAATAGGACCAGTATCCCCCCCCCCCCCCCCACCAGGACGCCGTAATGTCAACATCTGCTCTGTTGTTTTTAAATCATAATAAATCAACGTGAAAGTATTGAAAGAGTGAAAATAGTTGTCGTCGTGTATTGCACATTGAAGATTAAGTGATAATGTGGACACAAATCGATTCTCAGTGAATATCCCGAAATATTATTATTTAAAACCCAGTGTGCTTCGAGTGATAACATCAACTAAACAGTGACAATCATCTTATTAAATCACCTCAAATGTGTTCTAATCTCGTATAATTAAACCAAAGTTACTTAAATTTACAATAGAAAACTGAAACAGTGCTAAAATTTCAAAATAAAAGTCAAAACAAAAGTGATTTCTAACCGCCATATTGCTACAAATCAGTTTAAGCGAAGTGACCTTTGGACTCAGTACGAGTTACGTTTCGCGTCACTTTTACGTCAGCTGTGCCGCTCTCAGAACCGGTTCGGGCAACAAAATACAAAACCACAATTTCAACACATTTGTAAACGCTTGCTTGGCCTAGTGGCGTCGGCCGCGACTGGCGATTAAATAGTCGCGAGTTCGTACCTCAATAACTGTTTCTCTTTTTGAGATTTATTCAAATTCTAAATCTAACAACAAGTTGTAAACATGAATTTGCAGCGCACTCCTCCGAAATTCTGCGATAATAGTCTGCCTACCAATAAAGTTATAACACCGCACCATAGTTCGGACTCGGCATTAAATGAACCAGAAAAATTAGATGAGTCGCTTAATGTGACCAGAAGGTACAAACGTAGATTTGATGATCACTCTGAATGCTTTGAGAACTTTATGACTCAAATGAAGTCTATGTTTGCTGATTTTCAGGAAACACAAAATGCGAATTTTAAATTAATAAACCAATCTATTAACTCCGTCAGAGAGTTGCATCTTGAATTGAAAGAATCGGTGTCCTTTGTAACGAAGAAATACGATGAATCCCTATTAATTATTGGCCAACTGCAACAGGAGAATAATAATACCAAAAAACAGGTGCAGCTCCTAGAACAAAAACTTGAGCTACACGAGAAATCGGCACGTGCATCTACTCTGGAAATCCGTCATATCCCAAAACTGGAAAATGAGACCAAGGAAAACCTTATTAACATTATTAAAGATCTTGGCTCAGTAGTCAACTTGTCATCAGAAGTTATTGAAGGAGAAATACGCGACATCTACAGGACAAATTCTAAAACTGAAGCCGTAGTCGTTGACTTCACGACTGTGGCCAGAAAAACCTCATTTATATCCTCCGTTATTAACTTCAATAAGAAACAGAAAGATCAAAAACAACTACCGCTAAATACCAATCATATAAAAATAAAAGGGCCTCCGCAGAACATTTATATTTCGGATTCTTTGACAGGAAAAGCACGCAAACTATACTACCTAGCCAGACAATGCGCTAAAGCTCGACCTTATGACGGCTGTTGGATTTCATTTGGGCGAATCTATATTCGAAAGAGTGAAGGAGGAAAACCCATTCAAATAAAAGAGGAAGGCGACTTAGACTTAAACAAAATATGACTACTTTTAGTTACTGCCTTGATATTATTATATAATAAAATCACTGTTTTCTATTGTCATACTGAGACACTGTTTGTTACACCATACACAACATGCTTACATAACTATTTACATCAAATACACATACATAAAGTTAAACTATTATTCAATACAAAATTTTATAAATATTACAAAATTATAATTAATGTTGTTCGCACAATTATCAGTGGCCAAATTTATCTCGATAAAATGTCCTTCGAATTTAATAGTTTTCTGTGTTCGCCGCTGTAAATGAGTTGCTTAGCAACGTAGAACAATTTCGTGTCTCTGAACCTGTTGCGTGTAATCCCGAACAATGCAGCGCATACTTACAGAGACCCTCAAAGTATCTGAAAATTATACAACAAAACATCCGCAGTATAAATCGCAATTTTGATGAGTTATTGGTAATGATGGCTAGGCTAGGATTTGATTGTGATATAATTGTTTTGTCTGAGTGCTGGCTTTCACAGGTAACTTGTCTCCCCACAATAAAGGGTTACAGTTCTCATGCAACTCTTAAAAACTATAACCAAAATGATGGAATTGTGGTCTTGATAAGCGATCGACATAATTTCAAAATAGAGGAACCACCGTTTATGGAAGCTAACTGCTTGGTCATTAAATTAGGTACAAATCATATGGTTATAATTGCAATATACAGACCACCATCATTTAAAAACCTGGATAACTTTTTGTTATCACTGAATGATCTACTTGATAAATTATCACATTTTCGTAACATTATCATTACGGGCGATATCAATATTAATATATTAAATGACGATGCAAGCTCATCAGCTTATCTTGACATTACCTCTTTCTACGGTCTCTTACCTGCAATTTATTCACCAACTAGAGGTGCGAATTGTATTGATCATGTTTTTATTAAGACAAAACAAAATGCTTTCACTTTCAATTTGCAAACTACGATATCCGATCATAACGCTATACTGTTTTGTCTTAATTACAGAAATTCCGAAAAATCAAAAGATACTTGCGTGATAAAGAAAATTAATTGGGAGGGTGCTGTGTCGGAATGCTCGGAGATAGATTTTGGTCAAATTTATAATGAGGTTGATCCCTGTTTGGCAACTAGCATGTTTGTAAAGGTAATGTCTGAACTGATTTGTAAGCATACACTGATCTTGAAGATTCCGCGGAACAAAACCCTTTTAAAGCCATGGATTACTGCTGGCCTGCTTCGGTGCATTAGGAACAGAGACATGATGCACTTAAAAACTAGAAAGGAACCTAACAATGTAGTCATTTTCACGACTTATAAGCGCTATAGAAATTTTTGTAATAATCTCCTTAAAAAATTAAAACATCAATATGAAAAAGATCAGTTACAAATGGCTAAAAATAATTCGAAAAAGTTATGGAATTCCATAAAAAACATAACCAACAGCTGTAATAGGCAAAATAATGTTACATCTCATGACTTGCTGTCTGTAAGTGCTTCCCCGCAGTCGTCTATTGACACTGCAAATGAGTTTTTTGCTGGTGTTGGTAGTCGATTGGCACAGAGTATACCTTCTACTCCTTCTTTTCGAAGTGTCGCTGAACATAAAGAAATCTCATCCTGCAACTCTTTTGTACTTCTTGAGGTTGATTGTGAGGAAGTTGAAAAAACCATACTTAATTTAAAACACGACTGTCGAGCTGGTTGGGACAATGTTCCATCCAGATTTCTACAGAAGGTGGTCGGCTACATTACTCCTGTGCTGACCGTTCTCATAAATCGCTGTCTTGTGGCTGGAGTTTTCCCCGAAGCACTAAAAAAATCAATTCTTGTCCCTATACACAAGGCAGGTGATACTAACTGTGTCAACAACTATAGACCTATCTCAATTCTCACATCACTGTCTAAAATATTTGAGCGCATCATAAATTCTAGGCTTATTAATTATCTTGAATCTAACAACTTACTTTCTACATCACAATATGGCTTTAGAGTAGGCAAATCTACGGACGACGCTGTTCATGAGTTCACCAGCTTTTTAGTTAGGAAGATGGATGAAAATAAAAAATGTATTACCGTCTTTCTCGACCTTGCTAAGGCGTTTGACACAGTCTGTATCATCAGCCTTTTAAATAAGCTACATTGTATGGGTATTCGGGGTAAACAACATGACCTTTTCGCAAGCTATTTAACAGGAAGATCTCAGTGTGTGAGTATCGGTGAGCACGTGAGTGATGATCTTAAAGTAACGTACGGGGTCCCACAAGGGAGTATTCTTGGACCTACATTATTCCTATGTTACATAAATGATCTCTGTCAGCTCCAGATTCAGAACTGTAAAATAATCTCCTATGCGGATGACACTACATTAACATTTGTAGGCGACACTTGGGAAGAGGTTTTTGCAAAAACTCAAGCAGGGTTTAACACTGTCTGCCACTGGCTTTCTTCAAATTCACTGACATTAAATGCAGACAAGACCAAATTTATGCAATTCTCCATTCGAAACCTACCTTCGGATTCACAAATCATATCCCCAATATTTGCTCATCAATGTTCTGTCCCTCCTGTACCACAGTGTAGTATTTGTCCACTTATCAAATCAACGAAATCTATACGTTATTTGGGTGTGACCATTGATAGTAGGCTTTCGTTTGGGGAACATATCCATAATGTCGCTCAAAAAGTGCGTAAACTTACGTATATGTTTAGGCAATTTAGGCACATTGCAGATAGGAAGATATTGATAATGGTTTACTATGCCTTGATACAATCTATTATGACCTATTGTATTACTTCATGGGGAGGCACAGATAAAACTAAGTTGTTGGAATTGGAGCGAGCTCAAAGGCTGGTACTAAAGGTTACCTTCATCAAACCTAGACTCTTTTCTACCCGGGAATTGTATCAGGAAACTGGGGTACTAACTGTTAGACAGCTGTACATACTGTTTAGTGTCCTTCGACAACATAAAGATCCATCAGTTTTTATTAAAGGAATTATAAATACAAGAAGGCATTATGCTGTTTGCAAAACCCATAAAACAAAAACTAGATTTGCACAAAAATTCTATAACTTTATTGGACCTAGATTATACAATCACATTAATAAATTTACGGATATGATGAATGATAAAAAGCAAGTATGTAAAAGAAAAGTAACTACATGGCTATTGGGATTAGACTATCAACAAACTGAGGAACTCCTTGAAATAAAGAAATAAAATAAAGAATAAATTTAAGTGAACTAAATTGAATTGAACAATTTTTTTTTGAAGTATTTGAAATTTCTGACATCTAAAACAATAAACATACATACACCACACACCACACACTCACCGCACACACATCACACATATACTCTCCCATATAATACTCATTACACAACACACATAGATACATTGTCTCAGTGTTCACACACTCTTACACTCTTCCATTTTCTTTCCAAACTGAATCTGATTGTAACTTTGTCACGTACCCAGTTTATTATTTTGTTTTTTTGTATCTTCATAATTAATCATTATTAGCTTCTTGGTGGGGGCACCTGGTGTCCTGAAATACAGGCTTCGGCTTAGTTTAGGCACCAGTCTCCCACGAATAAAATATTCTCACCTTTGAAACACCTTGCTCAAATTCTCAATGTTGTCCTTTGTAAGTTGAGTTCCTTTTATTATTAGTTGGAAATTGGTGTCTATATATTATGTTGTGTTTTGTAATTTTTATTTGTGGAAGAGAAAATAAAGAATTTATTATATTTCTAGAGATAATCTTTAACAAACAAACAAAAACCCTGTTTCTTATTTTACTATAATAAACCTCATTAAATAAGAGCAGTTTGAATAAATGACGTCATTTATGTATTACACCACGTTTGGTTCTTTATTTTGGTCTAATAGGTCGATTTTCGAGCAAAATTACATTTTAAACCAACCTTAAAAAACCGGCCTGTACCTTGCTAGAATCCTTTGTGAGCCTTTTGTTGAACTTATTCAGCATGGCCAGGCCAGGGAGACAGGTTGCGCAGTTCCGTAAGGGGCGCAACAATGTGCCTCGTTTGATAAATTGCGATATTGTTACCAAATGCCTCCCTGTCACATAACCAAACACACCTGACCCCCGTTTTTTATCCTCCATCGAACCGGCGGAAGCTCAACGTATTTCGGCTAGGCTACCGGGTTTTTTTGTCGAGTCAACATACTCTGTTGGCGTAATTTGGACTGGTTCATTGGATTGTGTTAGGCTGTTGCTTTTGACGTGAATCCTGTGTTGAAAATAAGGTAGTTAGGGTTCAATGTTACAAACCAGTTCGTTGTTAAACCCTACAGCTATTTGATATTCTCTAACGTTACCATTCGTGAATGTGGTCGACGACGAACTCGACATCCGTGTCAGTTGTGAAATCGACGTTGAGCTCAGCGACTTTTTGTTTTTCGTTTTATTTAGGAACTGTGAAAAGTATCAAATTATTCAACCTTGAGTAGTACCACCAAAAGCCGTTAAAGTCACTTGGCGCTAGCGCTGCGTGCGAAACCGGGGCGTGTTGCTAGTTATTTGTAAAATAAAACGACACAAAAATCTTTTAGACCATTAATTTCTATACATTCAACCATACTCACACACACCCATACATAATTCAAAAATCCACAGGCACAGATAAGGAGGTTCCATTCATTTACCGAATTCAACTCGGCGTAACATTCATTTGGTAATGAGTACACGTGTTCGTCACTGGCCGGTCATTCCTGTTGCTAACCATCAGTTAAGGAGCAGACAGTTTTGTATAACTAATTGCAATTTTGAAAGGGAGCTTTTTAATATCCTTGGGATGTTAGGGGGTGCTTCTTAAAATGTTTGGAAGTCGTGTGGACGTGTGGATGGTTTTTTAGTAAATTGTTGGAGGAAGATGGGGAAAATGTATCAAGTTGTCTGCAAAAATATTACTATACCCAGGTGTTACATTGATACACATACTTGTAACTACTGCGCTTTATTTAAAATAATAATTATGAGGAAAATAAATGGTTTATTCTGTTTACATTACATCAGCGCACTTATAAAATAATAGAATCAAAATATCATAATGCACCCATAATCCTGGTATTTCAAAATAAATGAAATATTTATTAATGTATACTTGATTTACAACGGTACATAGCCGAACTTAATGCCTTAGACATTATCTACCAGTCAACGAAGATTATTGACGTAGTATTATAATAACTAAAATTAGAACACAAAAGGTTTTCGTGAATGGCCATCAGTCTGATTCGGTGCTAATAACCTCTGGCGTTCCACAAGGCTCAATCCTGGGACCATTATTATTTATCATATACAACCTGTAACAAATATAACGCAATTCCTGAAAGTAGTTGGTTCAGAATCGGCTTCTGAATCCATTTCCGTCATTAAAAATAGGTGTTAAATTTTGACGGAAAAATCTTTTAATTAACTTAAATTGGAAGCACAGTATCATGACAAGTTAATACAATTCTTAATTCAAGGAAATTGAAACCTTAACGCAGCGCAATAAAGCATACTTAAACGCACGACATAATTTGTAGTTCACAGATAGCTCGTAATACACACATGACAAGTTAATACAATTCTTAATTCAAGGAAATTTAAACCTTAACGCAGCGCAATAAAGCCTACTTAAACGCACGACATAATTTGTAGTTCACACATAGCTCGTAATACACACACATAAATAATATCAACGCATTTTACTTCAAAGGTAGTGAGCATCAAAATAGGTAAATTAAAGAAATTCCAACCTTAGCTCCAATGAGTAAGGCTTATTGAAATGCACGACCCAACATAGTTCGGTCATCAGAGTTACACATAAACAATTTTTAGGCATTTGAAAATAAATACAATTATTTAATTTAAAGAAATTTAGAACTTATTTCAAAGAGATAAAGCATTTGTCGGCTACCCCTTTGAGTTTTATGCGAAATGCCGACAAACACGCCGCCGCTGCCGCCCGACTAACATCAAAAGCTAGTCATCCGCCGGTAGCGATCTAATGTAGTTTTGTTGCTTGGCTTACTTCTCCGTCATACTCTTGTTTCCGCGCGCGATGGCTTTCCGCTATACCAACATCCAGTACACGGAGATGGTGAGGACCCTGGCTCGTTGTCTGGATAATGTCGCGTTTGCTTGTCGGGAGTTCAATGCCCGTTATGGCTGCAGTGTGAGTGCCAGGACGATGCTTGCTGCCACTCAGCGACTGAGGGACTCCGGGACTTTCTTTCCAAATACGGCTTTGGACAGGGGGACGAATGTGCGGACTATTCGACTGCAAGAGCGAGATACCTACCTGCGGTTCCTGCAGGAGACTTTGCCGGACTAACTAGATGACGTCCCTGCCGGTCTTTTACGTGACATGTTTTACCAACAAGACGGTGCTCCCGCGCATTTCACGTGGACCGTTCGACGGCATCTGGATGCGGAGTATGGCAGTCGTTGGATAGGTCGCGGAGGACCTGTACCGTGGCCTCCCAAATCGCCTGAATTAACGCCACTAGACTTTTATTTGTGGGGTCGCATAAAATCGCTCGTGTACGTCAGTCAATGTAGAAGTGTCGATGAACTTAAATCGAAAATTGAAGAAGCATTTGTGACAGTGAAACATGACACTGAAGTGCTTACAAAATTAAAACACAATTTAAGAAAGCGTGCAAATAAGTGCATAGACCAAGGTGGTGGTCATTTTGAAAGTATAATGAAAGTGGATCGCCGAAATAGTGTAAATTAATTAAGTGTAAAAGTCTTCTTCAATTTTCGATTTAAGTTCATCGACACTTCTACATTGACTGACGTACACGAGCGATTTTATGCGACCCCACAAATAAAAGTCTAGTGGCGTTAATTCAGGCGATTTGGGAGGCCACGGTACAGGTCCTCCGCGACCTATCCAACGACTGCCATACTCCGCATCCAGATGCCGTCGAACGGTCCACGTGAAATGCGCGGGAGCACCGTCTTGTTGGTAAAACATGTCACGTAAAAGACCGGCAGGGACGTCATCTAGTTAGTCCGGCAAAGTCTCCTGCAGGAACCGCAGGTAGGTATCTCGCTCTTGCAGTCGAATAGTCCGCACATTCGTCCCCCTGTCCAAAGCCGTATTTGGAAAGAAAGTTCAAATAATAATAGTGTCTGGTATGTTATGCACAAGACTAACCTATTTCCTAAAATGAATAGGTACCTATACATTTAAAAAAAGGGGGAGGATATGGAATTACTATGAATTTATTGGTTAGGATAGGTATTTATTAGAATATACTTAACATGGTATCTAAATATGGGATGCGGGCATTCCAGTGTCATTGTTTTACTATTGTGTCTATTTTGCTTGACAACGGACTAGTTACAGGAATTAACAGATCGAATTGAAGGTAAATTGAGAAGACATTCGAGTCTTATATGGCAATACAAAATACTAAACTGCATAAAAACTGTTAATTGGAATCACTTATTGTACTACTAGTATTGGATTAATTTGATAAACTGAAAAGTAGATGGTTAGATAACATAATCCAACACATAATTTAAGCTAGTATCAACCTTTAAAGTTTACAAAAAATCAGGAAAATCTTAGTGCTAATCCGAATATGCTGGACATAAATCCAGACTCTATTGTACGTTCTCCGGGATTAGCCAAGGGAGTACTATCAGGGGCCAAAAGAATCTATTTAATGATTTAACGATTTGCCAGCAGTTGTGAAAGAGGCGAAGTGTCTGCTGTTTGCAGATTATCTACAGCTATTTTTATCAATGAAAGACGCAGAAGACTGACCAGCGCCAATCTGACATTCATGAAGTTGTAAAAATGGAATAATTGCAACAAGCTGCATAGCAATGCAAATAAGTGTTGTGTGGTCAGCTACAGTTATGTATGTACACCATTACGGCATCAGTACGACATGCATACCGAGCTAACGCCGCGGATCACACAGTTAAGAGACCTGGGCGTACCTATAGGAGGTACCTGAGTTAACGTTCCATAAACACATAGTTGAGGGGTGCGGCAGAGTTTTTGAAATCTTAGATTCAGCTTGAGACAATGTAAGGACTTTAGCGATACGGCAGCAGTTAAAGTTTTATATAATGCACTTGTAATAAACCAGCTGGAAACAAGCGCTATAATTTGAAATTCTCATAAAGAAAAAGTACAGCCTCATGTTGGGAAAGATAATAGATTAATGGGAAAGATAAATATAATAGATTTTCGTAGGTATCTAAAAGATTATAGGGTTTACCTTTTTATCCCCTAGTGTACCTGAGTACCCGAGTCTGTTCGTCATGGGCATGGTCGGGTACACCAGGCCGGAAGTACGGAGGGACGTCGCGCTTGTTAAGTACGCGGCGAGCGTACTGCTAAGGTTGCTGCACCACCCAGAGGTGCTGGGAGTACTACGGCTGCGAGTTCCGGACGGGTACTTGGGCGCACACCATCGCCCTGCTATGTTAGATGTCTGCTGACTGCGTTGTTGATCTCATAATCGCGGGTGCGACTGCTGAGCGTGGAGTCCTGAGTTCGATCCCCAGGTCAGGTGGGGTGTTTGGAACATTGGAAACCTTAGTTTTGTATAATTTAGCAGCATTATTTCAATTTTGTAAATGTGAGTACCATGGAGCCATATTTTAAGTAAATTATTATGTGTTTGACTTAAATGAGCATGGCGGTTGAGAGAATTGTCATGCTCACTCAAATGTCTCGCTGGTGGTGGCGCGTGTGTTGGGTCATTCGGCTCCCTCTAAAATGGTTGAGCTGAATGGTGCTGATTCACGCGTCATGTTCGTGAACGGGCGCTGTCAGTAGAGATTGGTCAACTCTTAACTGCCATGGTTTTTATCTTGATTATTTTTTATATTTTGTATTTCTAGATTACCTTCATTGTTTTCACATATAGAAGCAACAAGAATAATGTAAGCAGTATTTTGTAAAAACCTGATTTTAAAAGAGTGTCCGTGGAGTTTCTTGCTCGTTCTTCTCCATAGAGACCTACCTACGTTTTGGAACGAGCAACTAGCTTCAACTTTCTGTCTAACTGACCGACTCCTTGACAATTCAAAAGTGCCTGTAAATGGTTTAATTGAAATAAATGCTTTGACTTTGAAATGCTTTGACTTTGACTTTGACTTTGTTGTTGGGTTTTCTATTGGGAGTTTCTCGGTAGCGGCCCGGAGTTTGGAGATGATTTGTGGTGTAACACCCCCATGCCTCGGGAGGCGCGTCAGGCCGTTGGTCCTGCGTCTGGTCTCTTCCCGGTCGTGACGGATTGCCGTCCCACCGGACTGTAAAATTGAGGGAAGAGGGGGTCCACCTGTGTTTATGCACACACTTGTGCATTATAATATCTTCAGCTTGCTTTTGGGTGCCGTGACCGGGATTCGGTCGGAAGAATTACATTTGATGTGTCAAAGGTTTACCCCTATGTCACGAGCTGCACGTCTTTTTAATGCTTTATCCGTCACTGCGGATTTAATTGAACAAAACCTGCCAAAAAGCTGCGCGTTTACTTAAAAAAGAACTTGTATATCTATAAGTTATTAATGTATTTTATGTCGTTCCATCATGTTATAGCTTGGTATACCTAGTAGTTTTTTATGTTTTCAGTTGTTTAGTGTTTACGTATACCGCTTTGGTTAACTGTGAAGGTAAGCATGTGTATGTGTATGTAAATAATAATAATATTAAAATGGTATATTTACACACATGCACACAGACATCATATAATGACGACACGGTTGGCGCAGCAATTGACTAGCTGCGCAGCGTGTTGCGGGTTCGAATCCCGCCCAGGGTAGTAAGCATTTGTGTGATGAGCACTTGTGTTAGCCCTGTGTCTGGTTGTTGTTTATCTATATAAGTATGTATTTAAAAATGTATTTGTATATCAGTTATCTGACACCCATAGTACAGGGTCTCCCTAGTTTGGGGTCAGATAGCCGTGTGTGAAATGTCCCCACATATTATTATTGTTATATGACGTTCATTAAATTGAATGTATTTGACTTCCATTTCATTGGATGTGTGACGTTCATTAAATTGAATGTATCTGACGTTCATTAAATTGAATGTATGTGATTTCCATTAAATTGGATGTATGTGACGTTCATTAAATTGAATGTATGTGACGTCCATTAAATTGGATGTATTTGACGTCCATTAAATTGGAAGTATGTGAAATTAATCTAATTGGATGTTCAATATCTCCTAAGTTTGAGGTATAATAGTGATACAGTTAATTTGAAAACAAATGTAAACAAAAACAAGATAAATGACCCTGAAGAAGCACAAACAAAGACTGGGATATGACGACAGTTTGGATAGTATGCAAGTTATCGCAGATGCAAGCCCAGTTGGACTTTGAGCTGTATTAGTACAAAACGACACGAATAGACCCAGTATAATAGCATATGGAAACAGAAAGCTAACAAATTGTGAACGGAGATATAGCCAGACAGAAAAGGAAGAAACCTTGTGCCCGAACTGAAAGGTGGCTGCTGAGATTGCAGGCGTACCCATACAACATAAAATACAAATCTGACTACCATCTATGACGACTCATTAATCGTTTTCTTGTCAGAATATATGAATCCATTTATAATGTGGTCTTAAAAAGTAAAAACGTCTCAACAGATTCTACCTTAAGCGATGTGCAGTGAATATAGGCACACATTATTTACAATTTGGTACTATTAACTGATTCACATTAAAAAAAATAATGATTGATTTAAAAATTAAATGATAGTATGTCAGGTTAAAATAGTGAAGACGTAATATTTAAAAAAAAAATACAATATAATGAAACTATCAGTAGGTACGTGTCAATTAATATACTTTAGGTAGTTGTTGTTGGTTGGTGTATTTACTACACAGCAAATCTTTCAATTTCTTTTTTTAAAACATTTTTGATTCCTTGATTAGTTTTGGAATTTTATTATTGATTTGCGAGAGCGACAAATTAGCGATATATGTGCGTCTTAAAATTAGCCAGAGATAATACAAAAATATCAAGGAAACTCTCTATGAATATCTCATGATATATAATTCAACTCCTCATCCGGTTACCGGAATGACACATTTAGAACTGGTCTTCAAGAGAGAGAGAGAAAAAAAATAACATAAAAAAAAGAGAAAACGGGAAGGAGTATGGATATAGGAAGAGAAGAGCTACTGAAGAGACTGCAGGCAGGCGATAGAGTCTATGTAAAAGAGATTGACGAGAATACGCAATTTTAAGCATACTGCACATGTGGTGGAGCAAGCCAAGGGAAGAGATGTCACTCTCAGGAGTGAGGAAAGTGGAAAGACATTAAGGCGTAACGTCGTACACCTCAAGAAGGTAGAAGTGCAGTGGCGGTCGTTACAAGATGAGGTCATACCTCAGGTAACACCGATAGCTAATGAGTTAAAAGCAACATCGTTAGTTTAGACTGTACTTAATTATTGTATACTTAATTTGTAATACTACCTTCTGAGTAAAATAATTAAAATTAAAATGAGGAAGGGATGTAGTGTATCTATGGAAATAGATATATGCATTGTCTCATGTACACAGTGGAAAATAAAAAGCTTTTTCACAAAAAAAGACAACCGCCTTCAAAAACTTAAAAGTGAAAAATAACTTTAGCACAGAACACACAATATGACTTTAGTATCGGAAGTCGGTGGCTTTGTTTCGTTTGTTGTTTTGTATTGCTTCTCTTTTTTATGAAAAAGCTTTGTTTTACCGTTCGAGCCGGCAATCACCGCGCCCGCGCCGGCGGGTTCCGAACGGAGTCCGTTTTGTACTTCACATCGTTAACGGGTAAAAGTAGCTGTATTAAATGCGTCCCCTTCACTAAGCTTAAAATTTTAGATTCGTGTTGAACTTGAATCAATCGTAAAAGCAAACAAAATTATTTGAAGCCGCTAAGTCCAAAGCCTGTGCACGTGTGATAGAAAGATGGAATCATAATGTTACTTGCTAGGAAACTATCAATAATTACATGGTAAACTCAATTATCAAAAGTTATTCTTATCGGTCTGTGACATGTTAGGTACGTAAAATTCGTTCATTGAAATAACGCATATCTTATGCCTACTGCACTGGTCAGCTGGCGGGCGCTCGAGTGTGTGCACGTCGGTCGCTAGCATTGCATGAGTGTGTGCGTAGGGATGTTGTAGGACGCACATACGTTTTGCGTTTAGTATTTTATAAAAAAAGACTGGGTTTGGTTTACATTTATTAAATTACGGATGTTGTTTTAGACTTATAATTTAATATTCTAATTGGGGTGTCTGAGGTATAGCGTTAAATAAGATACACGTTGTATATGTAGGAGAATACATCAAGGAAAGTAAAAATACTGAAAAATATATATTTATAATATTTTATTTATTTCTAATATTTAATTTGGAGTTGTACACTTGACGACAGTTTAACACAGAATGCCCCCACTGCATTTTTTTTTTTTTTTGTTTTTTTTTTCGGATTGGCATCTCGCAGGTCAACCTAGGAGGTTGTCGGCTGCTTAACCGGACTTTCCTGTGGTGCCTTAAAAATTATTATTTTTAGGGCCTCCAGCCAGGGCAAAATAGCTTACAAACTAAGCGACTACACGCTAAGGGCACCCCCTGTGGGGTACGAGCCTCGGCTTAGGGCGTCGCTGGGAGAGGACAGCAAAGGGACAGGCTGGATCGGATTTCCATTATTTAGGGACGAATTTAAAACTACAGGCTTAGCGGCACGGGCCGGCACGAGCAAGGGTCGGGGAGGGGACGTACGGGGTCGTCGCGGCGGGCCTCGGCGGCGAGGACGGAATGACGGCGGTCTGTGTCTGTGTTTCTTAACTGTACTGGTGGCCTTATTGCTCTCCTGGAGGAGAGTAATAGCATCGTCAGGGTCGGTCAGAGTACGTCTCGGTCGTCGAGTCTTACTAATACGGGAGGGAATGTACCGGGCGGCCGATACGATTAACGGGTTAGAGTGCTTCTCAGCAGTGTCGAAGAAACGCTTGGCGGAGCGTTTCATGAACTGCTGGATGGTAGGTATTTTTAGATCGAGATGGAGGTTCTCGTTGCGAAGGTAAAAAGGGGCTCCTGTGATTCTTCGCAAGAAACGGTTTTGGAGGGTCTGCATCCTATGGAGACGGTATGGTTTCGCGTGTGCGAATACAGCACAGGCGTACGTCATGATGGGACGAATACACGCCGTGTAAATGCGCAATTTGCACTTGAGTGACAATTTGCTGCGTGCATTCAACATGAAGTAGAGCCTACCGAGAGCGAAAGCGGCGCGCGATCGCACCGTCTTTATGTGCTCTCCGAAAGTAAGATGGTAGTCCAGAATCACACCTAGGTATTTGGCTTGCTTCTCCCAAGGGATAGGCTTACCGAACATGGTTATCGGACTAGGCAGAGAGGGGGACGAACGCGGTTTGGAAAAGAGTACTGCCTGACTCTTGATGGGGTTTACCTCGATTCTCCATTTCCGGAAATAAGCGCCTAAGGCTTTTGCCGCGGATTGGAGGGTATGAGCTATGCAGTCTGGGTTGCGACCCGAGTAATAGATGGCCGTGTCGTCAGCGAATAGAGCCAACTGGGCCTTTTTATCTTTGGGGATGTCGCTGGCGAACAGCGTGATAATGAGGGGGGATACTACGGAGCCCTGAGGGACGCCAGCGCGTATCGGGTGGGGTGAAGAGAGCGCACCCTCGATGCGATAGCGAAAAGTGCGATTCGACAAAAAGTCACGCAAGATGAGCACGAGACGATCTGGCACTCCGAGTTGGTAAAGCTTGTATAGTAAGTCGTTGTGCCAGACTTTGTCGAATGCTTTCGCTATGTCAAAGAAGAGCGCACCCGTCATCAAGCCACGCTGAAAACCAGCGCTTATGTGCTCGACGATCCGGTGAACTTGTTGGACGCAGCTGTGTTCGGTTCGAAAGCCAAACTGCTCGTCGGGAATGAGACTCTTTGCTTCGGCAAAGTCTTTGAGCCGCTTATAAATAAGCCTCTCGTAGACTTTGCGTAGAACATTGAGTAGACTAATGGGACGGTAACTGGTGGGATCAGACTTGGGTTTGCCTGGTTTCGGAATGCCGATAACGGTGGCCTCTTTCCATGCCTGAGGAAAAATGTTGTTGCTTAGAGCGCCATTGAAGATGGCGGTCATTAGCATTATGAGATGGGCGGGGAGGAGTTTGAACACCTTATTGGTGATACCGTCAGAGCCGGGGGCTTTCCGGGGTTTGAGCCTCTTGATAATATGGTGCACTTCGTCGGGAGTGACAGGAGGCAGAGGATAATCAGGGTCTTCAACGGGTGGGAGAGAGGCTCTACGTTCGACTTCGGCGTCGACCTCAGAAAGGTGAGCTTCGTCTACTGGTTGAGAGCTGGGGGTGCATTGAGACTCTAGGCTGTCGGCTAGACATTCAGCCTTTTCATCGTTGTCGAAGGCGACGCTACTGTCGGAACGAATGAGAGGGGGCATGGAGGCCTCGTTAGTAGAACGGAGCTTCCTCTGGAGTTCCCAGAAGGCTAGGTGGGTGGGCTCGAGTTCGCTAAGTGTCTTGTCCCAGCGGCTGGAGCGCAGCTCCTCGATGCGTTTCTTTACAGCACGCTGTTCTATGTTCTATGTTAGGGGGGTTCGGTTTCCGCACTTAGTCCTTAAAATGGACCATTGTACGTGAGCCATAGCGGCCGATTACTCCAACCAGCCCACCTCCCTCCAGAAGCAGATCAATCTTCCCAGTCTTCTCAGTGCGTCCGCAAGGGAGTTTGGCGTTCCAAGGGTCTCCCTGCGGATCTGGGTGACGCCAGTGCACTCAAGGAGCACATGCGCCACCGTTTCTTCCGCCTCCATGCAGGCCCTGCACAGAGGACTATCAGTGATACCTAGTGTGTGAAAGTGCTTATTCAATGAGCAGTGTCCGGTGATGGTCCCCGCCACCAGTCGCAGGCTATCTCTGTCCAGGTGCAGAAGGCGCTTGGTCAGCTTTGTATCCAGGGATGGCATAGCCTCCTTGGACTGCCTGCACCCTGGTGTCGAGGTCCACCATTTCTCCGCTTGTGTTTGTGTGTAATCTCTTAACCAACTTCTCAACTGATTGAACGGAATGGGCACAATGGGTTCGGGTCCGAAGGCTTTTGTGCTGGAACCCCTTCTGGCGAGTTCGTCGGCCGCATCGTTACCTAGTGAACCACTGTTTCCTTTGATCCATTGTAGTGTCACTGTATTGCGGTTTGATACTGTAATGCGTTCCAGTGCATTATGACATTCTAGTATTAGTCTCGACGTGATCTGGTTTCTCTCTAAGGATTGAAGGACTGAGGCACTATCGGAGAGTATACGGATATGCGTATCCGTGATTTCCCTGGCCTCAATGGCGTGTGCTGCCTGGATGATGCCTACGCATTCTGCTTGGTAGACAGTGTTTAGTATTCCTAAGGGCCTAGATATTTTAATGTTTAAGTCTTCAGAGAAAACCCCGACTCCGGTGCCGAGGTCGGTTTTTGATCCATCTGTATAGATCCTTAGCTCATCTGGGCCTGAGTAGTCACACAGCTCCGCTGTAAGCTCTATGTTGTAGTGTTTCTGGAAACAGTGTATTTTCAGGGTTCTGTCGTTGGGTGATGCCATCATGGGCTGTCGTTTGATTGCTTCCTCTTTTATCCGTGTATGTTTGATTCGGGAGTCTTTGCTTAGGGTGCCGGATATATCGAGCCTGAAAGCCGCTAGAGTCGCTTCCTCTCTCACGACGAGATTTAGGGGTGGCAGTCCTAGCATCGCCTGTAAGGCGGCAGTGGGTGACGTTCTCATACTGCCGGTGATCGCCACGCAGGCTAATCTTTGTAGTTTCTCGAGCTCCTTCTGGGCTGTGCTCAGATTGGTCCTGGGTCACCAAACTAGGGAGCCGTATGTGACAATTGGTCTGATGACTGTGGTGTATAGCCAGTAGGTGATTTTGGGGCTTATGCCCCAATTCCTGCCAAGCAGTCTTTTGCATTGCCATAGGGCTATGCTGGCTTTTGTGGTGATGTAGTCAGTGTGTCTTGCCCAGGTCAGCTGTTTGTCCAAATATATGCCCAGGTATTTGGATTCAGCCGATAGGCTTAACGTAGTTCCAAAGAAGTGTGGTAGCTGTAGGGTTGCCAACTTCCTTTTCTTTGTGAAAAGGACGAGTTCGGTTTTAGTAGGGTTCACTGCTAATTTGTACTCCTTGCACCAGTCCTCTACTATCTTCAAGGCTTGGCGCATAAGGTTGCATAATGTGTCTTCATGTGTGCCGTTTATTATAATGGTTATATCATCAGCGTAACCCACTGTGAAATATCCCCTGTCATTTAGGCGCCTTATGAGGCTATCTACTACGAGATTCCATAAGAGTGGTGAGAGCACGCCTCCTTGCGGGCATCCCTTCGCCACAATGGCTCTTGTGGTATCATTCACCGTGACTTGTACGGCTCTTAGTCTGAGCATGTTGGTGATCCATCCTCGCAGGATCGAGTCCACATCGTGTTCCTCGAGACCTGCGTTGATGCTGTGGAATATGGTTTTGTCAAAAGCGCCTTCTATGTCAATAAAAGCCGCTAGTGAGGAACATTTGTGGTCTACCGCACATTCGATCTTGGAGATCACACTGTGCAGTGCTGATTCCGTTGATTTCCCTGTGGAGTAGGCATGTTGTTGCTTGTGTAGTGGCAGCCTCCGGAGAGGTCCGTCCCGGATGTGTCGGTCACAGAGCCTCTCAAGGGTTTTCAGTAGGAATGATGTCAGGCTTATTGGCCTGTACGCTTTGGGCTGTGTGTAGTCCTTTTTGCCTGGTTTAGGGATGAAAATAACTTTCACCTCTCGCCATGCAAGTGGTACGTAATTGTTGTGTGCTAGGCAGGCACGATAGATTAAGACCAGCCACGATGTGAGGAGATCAACTCCCCATTGCAGTAGCGCTGGGAAGATTTCGTCTAGGCCTGCCGATTTATAGGGTTTGAAGGTTTTAATTGCCCACCTTATTCGGTCTTCTGTTACTATGGTACTGGCACTATACCAGTCCTGGTTGTTTGGTGTATGTGTTGGCTCACTTGTCCATGTCCTGTCCTCGGAGAGGCTGCAGTCCGGGAAGTGAGTTTCTAGTAGAACTTTACTTGTTTCAAGTCCTGTTTCCGTGTATGTGTTATCTGGGTTTTTCAGCGACCCGAGGGTGCGATTTTGGTCGGTGGCTAGGATTTTTCTCACCCGCGCGGCCTCGTTGTGTGATTCAATATTCTCGCAGAATTTTCTCCAGGCTGCTCTGCTGGCAGCTCTGATTTGTTTTTTGAATGTGTATTGGGTTTCTTTGTATAGCTCCCAGTCTTCGGGTAGTCTGGAATTTTTGGCTTTGTTGAATTGTTTGCGTACCTCTAGCCTGAGCTTGCCTAGTTCCGCATTCCACCAAGAGTTTCCCTTACCCTTGGCGTTCGGGTCTTTTAGTTTGCAGCAGGTGTGGTAGGCTTCAATAATATATTCTGAGAGCTTTGTTACGGTGTCCTCAAGTTGTTTGGGATTCTTTATGCTTAAAGGTGTTTGGTCCCTGGCTAGTAAGGAGGCCAGGAGTCGTTTGTAGCCAGGTACATTGGTTCGGCGCGGGTTGCGCCTTGGTTCGGGTTTTTTTGTGTTAGCTAATAGTGAGAAACGAATCCTTCTGTGATCGGAACAGGAGGGTTCGTTGGATACATGCCAGTTTGAGATAAGATTTGCCGCGCTTTCTGAGGCAAGGGTTAAATCAATAATTGTTTGTCCGCGGGCTGTAACCCAAGTGGGTTCTGAGCCATAGTTTATAATATTAAGGTTAGTTGAGAAAAGATACGTGCATAATACCTCGCCCCTGGAGTTGGCTTTGTTGCAGCCCCAAAGTGGGTGATGAGCGTTTGAGTCCGTGCAAATGACCAGGCTCAGGTTGGCATCTTCGCAGTGCTTCACCAGGTCGGTCATCTCTTTAGGTGGGCAGTCTTCGTGTTCGCCTGGCATGTATACCGACGCTAAGACTATGTCGGGTGTTTCGTTATCAGTGTTGAGCCTGACGGCTGTTAGATCTCTGGAACAGAATTGCGTGAGTGTTGTGGTAGGTACATCTCTGGGTATATAGGCACAGGTTCGTGGCTTGCCTGTGCTCTGTGTGTCAAGAATTAGCTTACCTCCGATGTTACTGAGGCCGCATATTCTGTTGTTTCTGATCCACGGCTCTTGGATCAGTGCGATGGTTCGGGGTTGTACCCCCAGCGCCCTGCGCAAGCAAGCCGTGGCAGTCTGGCTATGCTGGAGGTTTGTTTGGATGATTTTGAAGGAACTGGACGTGGTCGACAACGGCAATGGGGTGAAGTTAGGAGGAGTCCGATCCATCGGAAAGTTCCCCCCCGTCCTCCAACCCATGCCGGCCGTCGCCGGGCGACGAGGCGAGCAGTTGCTCCGTCCACCCAGGTGATGTGGGTGGCGCACTCACTGCCTTCGTGTCAGCCATTGCCGCTCTGGCCATCTCGTCCTCCAGTTCCTCCATTGTCACCTCGTGTTTCGTCGGTATTTCTGTCGTCAGTGCCGTGCTTGGGGTCGCAGTCTGAGTTGAGGGTTGGGTGTTGGGGTACTCGTTTTTTTGTGTATTGGTGTTGGTGTTGTGTTGTGTCAGTACGGTTCCGGTTACTGTCCCCGCATGGCCCTGGCATGGACAGTGACGTTTCGCGCTGGGTTTCCCCTTCGCGTACTGGTCCCTGCCCATGTGTTTCCGCGTCCGGTCGCTTTTCGCGCTGGGTGTCCCCTTCGCGTACTTGCGGCTGGTCGCGTACTCCCTTACAGTCAACCGTTTTTGCATCGCGCTGGCTATTGCCTTCGCGGATTTTGCGTAAACGGTTGCTGAGATTCTTCTCTCTGCTCCGGATTTTTCCGCGCTTTCCTTTGAGCAAGCGTACTTCGTCCACAGAGGTGAAGTCAGAGCCGCCAGATCCAGCTTCCTTTCCCGTCCCGTGTTCTGTGTTGATGTCCCTAAGCCTCGCTTCGATCTTCTCGCGCTGTAATGCCAGCGCGTGGAGTTCGCCTTCGAGGCTAGAGAGTCGTGCCTTGTCAGTGTCGTTGTCAGGGTTGTTGGTGATACTATTCCTGACGATGCTCTGTTGCCAGGCCGTCGTGGAAAGTGTAGTATGCTTCAGGGTAGTAGGCGCAGGAGTCGCAGCCGTTATTGTGTCAGTAGGCGCGGTAATCGCAGCCGTAGTTGTGCCAGGTGGCGCGTGAGACGCAGCCAGTATAGTGGGCGCTAAAGCAGCCTGCCGCGCGGAAGGCGCGGCATCTAGAAGCAGATTTGCCCCCCCCCCCCCAGATTACGAAAGGGGCAGACCGACGAATCGGTGTGGGATTCCCCGGCATTGCCGGGACCCACCTGGGGAAAATTTTCCTTTTTCTGCGACATGGTTTGTTGGGTTTTGTGGTGGGCTTTTTTGGAAGTGAGGTTACCCCTCCTCATGGACCGAAGGAAAAAATGGGGAAAGGGAAGGAGGGAATTGGGTTAATTGAAAGGTTGAGTGGGCAAAGGCGCCAACCAGCGAGATAACCTCCGAGCGAGCGATGGGCGTCCGAGAAGCAGCAAACAGACAAAGCGGATCAAGCGAACCTAGCAGGTGAAGCTCGCAATCCCAGGGCATGATTATACCAAGTGATTGCGAGCCCCGACTGCAAATTCGCTCGACCATCCGCTGCCCTTAAACGACCACCACCCACCCAGAGCCACTCACTAGCCGACACCTCCACCAACTCAACCCCTCAATTGGGTATAGGATCACAGGAGAGGGGGATTGGGTTACCCTAGGCCTGGGATTTGGCGTTCAGGAACTTCTCTTGTCCGGGGCCATACTAGGCACACCGGAGGTGTGATCGACCCCGTCAGTCCGGGGGTCGGTCCCACATCCGGTGCTAGGCTATCCGCAACCCGCCATCCCGCTCGGTTGCATGAGAAGAAGTGCCCGGCGGTCCAAGTCTATCCCACACGGTGGGTACATGTCCCACCCTGTTGAACAGGCCCCGACCGCCCCGAGTACAGCACGCTGTAAAGAGCGCATGTTTGCCTTGTTCGCATCGCAGGGGAAGGCACTGTACGCACGGACGGCCGCGTTCTTCTCGGTCAACAGATCACGCACATCGTCAGGCAGTTTCCAGCGATGATCGCTCATCGCCGGAACCTCCCTTGAACAATCGTTCAAGACGGATTGTACATGATTGGGTGTAACTATTGATTCCTGTCTGTCGTGGCGAGCTCAAGTCAATGAGGTAAGCCGTAAGGTACACTTCTCTCTTCATTCGCTGAAATGCCTTCAGAGTGTCCTGCCTTTGAAGACTAAAATTTCGTTGGCTCAAACGCTTATTCAGCCGATAATAGATTATGCCGATGCCTGCTACCTGGATGCTACTGAGGAGATATTAAATAAGCTTGAGCGCTTGCAAAATTTATGTATTCGCTTTATTTTTGGTCTTCGTAAATATGACCACGTTTCCCACCTTCGCAAAGAACTCAAGTGGCTCCCAATCCGCCTTCGCAGGAACACTAGGATCTTATGTCTCCTCTTCAATATCCTTCACAACCCGTCCTATCCTTCTTACCTGCGCGAGCGTTTTTCTTATGCCCGCCCTACTGACGCACCGTGTAGATCGCACCTTAGATCCCTACTTAAATCCCATCCTCATAAATCCAGCTATTACTCATATTCCTTTTCCGTCCATGCTGTAAGGTTGTGGAACGCACTTCCGCCTAGCATTCGTGATCCAAAGACAATTTCTTTGTTCAAAACCAGAGTGAAAGAGCATTACCTTTCCTCTCAATTATGATTTATTATATACATATATATTTTTATTGGTTTATATATCTTAGCATTATGTATTTATATAAGTATATATTAATATTTACTTATATGTGTATTTATATATAATATTATAGGTTAGTTAAATAAGGCACATACATACTTTATTCTCTTCCTTTTCTCACACACTATAGTCTATGTTTCTTTTTTCATTTCTCCTTTTGCAGGTCTGCTGGCAGAAATTTCTTAAGAAATAAGCAGTACCTATGTACTCATATTTTATAATGTTCTTTTCCTGTGTTGTCTACTGTGTGTACATAAATAGTAAAATAAATAAATAAATAAATGATTTGTGAACGAGTCGATCGCGCCCGTCGTGTCTGCGACTGTCACCAAGTGGTCGGGGATAGCGTCCAAGTGAGGCGACGTGGTGGATTGTAGGCTTTCGCTCACTTTCCTCCAGTCGGTAATAATTTGGGTCGGAGGGGGCTGGCTAGGGTCAGAGGGACCTGAACGGGGAGCTAGTTCTAACATCACTGGACGATGGTCGGAATTAAGCTCGTGTAGCGTCTCTATAGATTGCAAACGGAGGTTCACATTCTTGAGCAGCGCTATATCGAGGATGTCGGGAAGATGGTTGGGATCGTGGGGGAAATGAGTGGGAGTCATCGGGGCGATGACGTCGAAGTTCAGTTGGGAACAGAGGTTAAACACGATCCTACCTCTGGAAGAGGTCCTGTTACTATTCCAGGAGGGATGTTTGGCATTGAGATCGCCCGCCAGTAAGACGGAGTCACCCAGGCCAAGAAGAGCAGAAAGGTCATCCTTGAGGAGGATAGGATCATCCTCCGATGGTGATGGAGGGACGTATGCTGATATAATAGTTAACGGCTGATGACCGGTCATGCCGAGCCGTCAGACAGAGACCTCGAGGCGAGCGAGGGGAGGAGGGTCCATAGGAATGCAGTACAGAGCCTTTCTATAGTATATTAGGGTACCGCCCTTGTGACAACGAGACCTATCATTGCGAATTATACGGTAGTTGGCAATATTCGGGTCACGATGATGGGGCTTAAGAAAGGTCTCCTGTATGAGGAGGATATCAAGTTGATGGTCGCGGAGGAAATTGGCAATCTCATCACGTTGGTTAATAATGCCATTGGCGTTAAAGAATCCTAACTTAAGGGATCGGGGTTTGGTAGTACACGGCCTTTCCTTATCCATTGGATTAGTTAGGGTAAAGTTTATCTAGGGCTTGCGTAATCTCCGGATACGCTTTGAACACCTTAAGGATGTCGCTAATATTAACTTTGCACGCGAGTATATCCCTAGCCATAGCTTCAGCAGCGGGGTTGCGGTAAATTTGGTAGGCGAGGGTGATGACTTCGCCTATTCTCTCGGTAGGGAGAGATGCAGGTACGCGGGAGGCTAAGGGCGCGGTTGAAACGGCGGGGGCGGCCTTAGAAGGGGCGGGGGCGGCCTTAGGAGCGGCGGCGGCGGCCTTGGGAGTGGCGGGGGCGACCTTGGGTAGGGGGGGCGTGGTCGCGGAGGCTAGGTTCGGCGCGGGGACTTGCGAATCCATCAGCGCTGGCATGGGCAGAGATTTGGAGGGCCTCAATGCAGGGAACGCTCTCTGATGATTCAGCGAGTTCCATGGGGAGGGCCTCTGAGGGCTGAGACGCTCGGGCATCTCTGAGGAGGGAATCTTAACAGAGGGGCTTTCCCTTTGTTGACGAGCGTTCGCACGCTTTGTCAATTTGGGAGAAGAGGATTTTGGGGCTTTGGGGCAGCCGCGGTAATTGGCGGGGTGACCTGATTGGCCGCATAGCACACAGCTGGGAGGTTCTGTGCATAGATTGCGGTCTTTCGGACGGGGACAGTCAGCAGTTGCGTGCTCACCCAGACACTTGACGCATCTAGGGGTCGCGTAGCAATTACGTTGGGCGTGACCGTAAAGTTGGCAGCGGTGACACTGTCCAACCGTATCGGATTTATAAGGCCTCTCGATCGAGATGCCCGACAAGTGACATTCCGACTTTACTTTAAAGATCGGATGGTGGCCGTCGGTGTGATCGCACACGACAAGAACCGAGTCGTATGCAATCGCACCCCTAGCTTTGTGCAGACGATGCACAGCGGATACTGGGACATTTTGCGACTGAAGGTCGGCGAGAATCTCTTCCGTTGAGATTTCTTTGGGGACGCGTCGGATTACCACACGGGTGGGTTTATCATCGGGCAGGGAATAAGTGTGGAACGAAATGTTCCTCACTTTTAACAAGGATGTAAGTTCCCTGTGGTCGTTCACCGTGGGAACTTGAACTTTGATACCCTGTTGGGTCGAGCGCAGGTTTGTGTATTTGATCTTACGATCATTGCACAATTTGGACACGTCGGTCCACTTCGCCTTGTCTTGGATGAACAAGGGAGGTGGGGCGGGTAGTTTCTTTTTTGAAACCGAAGGATTGTGGGCAGCAGTGGACAAGGGACTAGCGGGACGGCTGCCCTCTGGACGAGAGGTAGCTGAGACGGAGGGGGCCGAAACCGAGGGGGTGGGGGAGGGGGGGCGCGGCTACGGCTTTCTTGGCCTTGGTGGCCTGAGAGGGACTCTTACCCTTCTTTCTGTTGCCTCCCGGACCGACAACTTGGTAGTCGTCGTCCGAGGACGCGGAGGCAGAGTGGGCTTCCTCAGAGTCGGAGTGAGATGGCTCAGAAACAGGGACAGAAGTATCCATTGTTTCTGAGAAACATGGCGACGCAGAGCGCAGCTGCGTGGGAACAATGGCCGCGGGAACAATGGTCGCGGGAACAATGGGCTCGGAAACAATAGGTGTTTCCGCGTACGGGCTTGTTGCCTTAATTGACAATAGGGACGGGATTTGCGGTGGCATAGAGGATGCCGCCACAGGTGTGCCTTCGTTGACGTTATCGGGGGAAAAGGGGCTATCAAATACGTCACTGAAGTCAGCGACGCTACTTTCGGCTGCTTTACGGGACGCGGACGAGTTCTCTAGCCATATCGATAGATCGGCTTGGAACAGGGCGCTTTTAAATAAGCGGGCCTTGACGTACGCTAATATTTCAGCGTCCGACATGGTCGGAGGGAAAGCTAAGTTGGGGAGGGAATTTTGAGAGATTTAATTCTCAGGGAAGCCTAAATTAAACCTAACACCTAACTCTAAATCCCCGGGAGGAGTGGCCCGGGGATGTGTAACCCTCCCTGTCGGGTGTAGACAGGGGTGGCCCGGGGATGTGTAACCCTCCCTGTCGGGTGTAGACAGGGAGGTGAGTACCTATTGGTGAGCCCTAAGCTTGTAAACCCGTCGCCAGTCTTATTGTGCGAACGGGGCCCTAGCCAGTCTGGTGCGAAGGGTGTAGATACGCCCAACCGACACTAGGTGTGTCGCTGTGGAAGGAAACCAGAGACTAGGTTCGACTAGGAGACCCCCCAAGGCCGAAACACTAGCTCCCGACTCCAATTGACTGCCTCGCCCTGAAGGGGTTTGGCGGGTGTGATTGGGGCAACACCCACTCGTATTCGTTGGCACCGTAAGGTATCCACCGAGTACCACGAAACTGTGGTTTTGCCCTGAAGGGGCCTAGTGAAGCTACACGACTGACTCTGTTTATAGAAATAGGAATTTCAGCCGTCGCCTTGAAAAAGGCAACTTTTGAACAGTTGGTTGCAGTCGGCTGACTACAGGAATCGTTGCGGCGGGCGCAGCGAGAGCGGGTGACGAGCGTAGCGGCAGAGCGTGGAGCGAAGAGGCGACACGTCCGTGCGCGGCGAGCGTCGAGCGAAGAGTGAATGCCCCCCCCACTACATTCGTGTTCGACTCTTTTATACAACGGCGCAAACAAGTGTGACTCATACAAGACTCTGAGTCAAAGCACTGTTTGTTTCGCTTTATTTTAATATAAACTAACAAATAATCTTATTAACTATCTAGTTAATCTTAACTAATCATTATTTCATTATTGTTTCCATATTTCTGCTTATTACTATCAAAATTATACATTTTAATACATAATATCAAACTACCTACAACAAATTAAACTGAAGTACATTGTCTTACTTAAATATTGAATTTAGCATGCAGAATCATTTAAAATGAATGAATAAAAACTTATAATAATAAATGTTTATATTTTATATTTTTAAGTGGCGCTATCACGGCCTTTCTGCGAAGTCGCCCGTGCTCTGGGCGTTTGGTTCAAATGTTCGTTATAATCTGTGGAATATAATTTTTATTTAATAAATATAGACACGAAATTAATAGCAGTTTATTTAATAATTTAATTCGAATAATAATAAATAATGAATAAAATAGTTCTGGGGTACCCAATTTTGGGCAAAGGCCTGCTCCATGCATTTCCATAGTTTCCTATCCTTGGCGATCCTGGTCCGCGCGGCCACGAGTGCAGTACGCGCTCGCTCCAACGACCGTCGTCCGCGCGCGCCGCGTGACCCGCCCAGCGCCATTTTAGCCTACAGGCTAAGTCTGCTACATCTATCAGTTTAGTGTTCATTCTAATTTCAGAGTTTCAAATTCTGTCTCGCAGTTTCAGTCCCAACATACTTCGTTCGACGGCCCGCTGGAAGACTAGTAATTTCGTTGTAATTTCTTTTGTTAGTGCCCAAGTCTGGCATCCGTAGAGTAGTGTGGGTGTCACGACAGTTTTGAAGGCCTTTTTCTTTAGTTTTATTGGTAGTTTGGATTTGAAAATGTGCTTCAATTACCAATATCTTTTCCAAGCTAGTTTTATTCTACGCTCTACTTCGCCTGCAGTTTGCTCCTTGGACGTGATTCTCTGTCCTAGATATACATAATCTTCCACGTACTCTATTTCCTTTGATAATATTTTTACTGGTTTGTTTTCTCCGTTGGTCATTATGCGAGTTTTGTCCAAATTCATAGTCAATCCACATTTTCGACTCTCATTATCTAAAGATTGCAGCATATAATGTAGGTGTGTGTGGTTGTCGCATATTAGTACAATGTCATCTGCGAAGCGTAAATGGTTTAATGTTACTCCATTAATGTTGATCCCCATAGAGTCCCATTCCAAGTTACGGAAAATGGCCTCGAGGAGAGCCGTAAAAAGGTTTGGTGATATCGGGTCGCCTTGTCGGACACCACGTTGTACTTCGAAAGGTCTTCCTTGTCTCTCTAATTTAACTTTGGCTTTACCTCTTTTGTAAATCTCTCTTAATATATTTATGTACTTTTGTGGTAATCCTTGTTGGTCTAGGGCTTTCCACAGAGCTACGTGTCCTATTGAATCAAAAGCTTTTGAATAGTCAACGAAAGCAATGTAGAGCCTTTTCCCGTATTCTTCATACTTTTCGATGATTTGTGTCACAGTAAATATATGATCGACTGTAGAGAACCTTGGGCGGAAACCAGCTTGTTCTTTAGGTTGATTGAATTCTAGAGTAGGCATAATTCTTTTAAGCAATACTTGCGTGAATACTTTGTACGTAGTCTGTAATAAGCTTATAGGCCTGTAATTACCTATGTCCTCAGGATTTCCTTTCTTGTACAGTTGTTGGGGTTGTAATGCCCAACAGTGAAAATGTTATGTTATAGTTACGTAAACTTGTTAAGGTATGTTATGTTATGTAAATGAGTAGACGAAAGATTCCCTTGATGGATTTATTGCTACTGAATATTATTACATAATTGTTCCACTTAAATGCTATGTACAGAAATGCATAGCTAAACAATAACGATGTGCATTATTAAATTATGAAGTACAAACTATCACAAAGGTCAATGTACAGCGTAGCTCGTACATATTGCCCACTCACAAAAGGTAACAGTGAACAAATAAAATGTTAATGTTATGATAGTAAAGTGTTACACAGAGAGATAAAATTTAAAAGAAAATAATCTAATTCAAGCCTTAAACAATGAAATCACAACGCGCAATAGGCGACGTTGCTTTGTTGAGTGTACGTGCACTCGGTAAGTGCACTGCGCTGCTGTCGTCTGTGACGTCAAATACAGCTGTGTTGTCCACGATGCTTGCAGTCGACCTCCTTCGGGGCGCTGGATGGGGAACAGGTGGTGCCTCAGGTTTCTTGTGACTCGTGCAATGTTTGCGAAGTCGGTGGTACCCATATATTGCGCTTGCTATCGCTGCTACTGCTGCCAACACGTATATGACAACATATTGGTGAACATCGTGGTATGTTGCGCGATCAGATATGATGTCTTCTGCCGCCGCGGCTTTCAACTGTTCTATCTGTTTTCCCAGATCTAGCAGTAATGAGCTTTGTTCCATTACCGTCTCGTTCTCGGGTTCATGTTTCAATTCCGGTACCGATAGGTTGATGATCCGGTTAATTGGAGGGATTTCGAGCGTGAGTTCTTCCACCTGAGCATGTATTATATCCTTCAGTTGCCTTTGGGAATATACAGTAAACGTCTCACTATTGATAGTGCAGTCGCTACCAAGTGTCATTACCCCTGCGTTGTTAAGTAATGCAGTTGAAACTTGATTCCCACATATGACGCGTAATTTGCAAGCGTCACAACAAAAGTATAGGTAGCTATTTATGTCGTTAAGTTCTAACCATTTGTTTTGACAGTTCTCATGTTTTGTTTTGCAGCCAGACGAATCTTGTCTTTTCTTACAAAGGCTCTCGTCAGACTGCATGTGGTATGTTGGTGACCTCATGGGGCACAGAAGAGTCGTACTGTCGTAGTGCAGGCATTGATGTAGGTCCAGTCATCGGTAGGTATGAATTCTTCTGTATGTTGATTGCTAACCGTTCCGCTATGGGCAGTAGGGTGACCATATCGAAGCCATTCTTTTTTGGGACAGGAATGACGTGGAAAACTTCGTAGTTTTCTCTACTGATTAACGGCACCCGTATCTCAATGATTAGATATCTCTCTGTCATTTTTGCCTTCACTTGTAAAAGGTGATATAGGCGAAATAAATCAACTTGAATGTTGGTGATGGGAAGTGCCACATCTTTCAAGAGTTGACTGGATATGACGTTCAATTCGTCCCGTAGTTGTTCTGGCGCGATGAGGTGTAGGTTCATCTTGCCGTTGTAAATGTTGGTTACGGTATCCAGCAGAACCTCTTGAACGTTTCTTAGATGCTCTATAAAGCTGTTTGCAGAAATGGCAGACATCACAAACTCAATTGCTAGTTCTTGAGATTCAATTTCTTGCTGAATGTTGCTCGTTAGCTTGTCTAGGCTGAGCAGATGTTGATTGAATAATTTGTATTGTTTTGCGATTATTTCTTCTGATCTTCTTAGTACGTTGTATTCGGCTTCTATTATCGTTGTCTGATTTTTAGACAAAAGGGCCAAATGTTTTTCATTTTGTTTGATGAGTTCAATATTCCGTTGATATTGTTAGGCGAATTGGTCATCCAATACTCCGAACAGGGAACGTGCGATTGACCCGACACCGTTGATAAGGCCGCGTTTGCTTCTCATATTCACCCGACCTTGCGGATTCAGCAACATACGGTTGTAGTGGTCGAGTTCAGCGAACGCGTGATGTAATTGTAATGAAATTACGTCACATTGAGTCTTCTGTTTTAGTTTTGAACAAATGTGAAAACATTTGTTCGTGAAGATGATCGTTGAATTCGGTGAAAACTGCTGTGCCATGCCAGTAAGGTTTGACGTCGTAGTAGACCACAATCTTCCACTCGTCGCGAATTAGTTTCATGTTGGTGTTTTTATCGAAATATAGGCCTTGTTGCAATTCGATAAAGTTTGCTTTGTTTGTTGTCGCTCTTACTGGACTAAGTAGGTATAACAGGGTCATTACTAATCCGATCAAGTTGATTTTGCCTGTCTTGGCATTTTGCTGACGTTTTGTTTTGGTTTCGTTTGTATCTTGTTTTTTGTGTTCGTTTTCGGTATTTTGTGGAATACAGTTTTCCTTGCTTTCTATTGGTAAAATAGATAGTTTTGTTATGAGTCTCTTTATAGAACCATTTCTTGTTCTCAGGGTCACGACACGAACATATCCGTCGTTTCCTGGGTGAAGATCTGTTACTCTGCACATCAACCATTTTCCTGCGGGCCGCTGGTCATCATGTACAACAACCAAGTCACCAATCTTCACGTTGTTCTGAGGCTTCTGCCATTTTGTTCTTGCTAACAGTTGGCACAAGTACTCGTTTTTCCACTTCTTCCAGATTTCTGTGTATATTTGTCTAGTAAGCTCCCATCTTGTTCGGGCGTCTTCTCTTGTTTCGATGACGGTCAATCCTGATCTCCCTGTTAGAAAGTGTGCTGGCGTCAGACAGTCTAGGTCTTCCACATTTTCACTTAGCGCACATAGAGGTCTGGAGTTTAGACATGCTTCTAGTTTTGTTAAGATTGTGGTGAACTCCTCGAATGTTAACTTTTGCTCACCCACCACTCGTTTTAAATGGTGTTTCAAGCTTCGTACGGCTCGTTCCCACAGTCCCCCCGCCGAGGGCCAAGCAGGAGCGTTGAAATGCCACTGTATGAACATCTCGGCGACTTCCTTCTGTAGTTGTTCGTTCTTGTAGGTGTTCTCTATTTCCTCGTATTGTTCCATGAGCAGTCGATTAGCGCCGACGAAGTTCGTGCCATTATCGCTGTACATATGGCGAGGGGCGCCTCTCCTTGCTGCCATTCTGTTAAGGGCTGCCAGAAATGCTGAGCTTGAAAGATCAGAGACCAACTCAATGTGCACTGCCTTTGTTACCATGCAAACAAAGATCGCTATGTAACCCTTGGTGGTTTTAGCCTCTCTTCCTTTATTCATCTTAATGCCGACAAATCCCGTGTAGTCCACTCAAGTATGGTGGAATGGCGGGGCAGGGTTTATTCTTGCGGTCGGCAGTTCACCCATGATTTGTTGTTGTTTGGTTGGACTGATTTTTCGGCACGTTACGCATTTTCTGACTTGCATTTTCGTAACTCGCACGCCACCGATGATCCAGTATTTTTGGCGAAGATGCGACAGAGTGAGTCGCGGTCCGCCGTGAAACGTCATTTGGTGAGCTTGATTGATAAGCAAATGCGTTAGGCGACTGTCGTGAGGGATGATCATCGGGTGTTTCATCTCTTCAGCTAGCGTGGCGTTGTTCAATCTTCCTCCGACTCTTAGCAAGCCTTCTTGATCAATGTAAGGATTAAGAGGTAATAGCTTGCTAGTTGATGGCACTCTGCCGTGTTTACGTAAATGACTCATATCCGTTTCTAATACCTTTTGTTGTGTTTGTTTCACAATTAATTTAGTTGCACTGTTCAATTCTTGCAACGTAAGGTAACTCGGTAATTGGCGATGTTTTGAGTCCAATGTTCGAACTGTTAAGTTCAATGTTCTGTGTATCCATGCGACTATTCGAATGACATGATTAATAGAGCTATGTTTTTGTAATAATTGTTCGATAATGTTGATGGTTTCTGTGTTCGATTGGACAGCATTGACTTGTTTCATAGCCATTGTTTTCACCTCTTGGTCTGACGTATAGACCCGTTTGACATGGGTTTTCATTTCAAAGGATGATAGCCAAGTGGGACCTTGCCACCACAGTTTGTTTTCCTTCAATTGACCGGCGTACTGACCTCTGCTTGCGGCGTCAGCGGGATTTTCACTTGACTTGACGTAATCCCAACACGAGCGCGGTATTACAGTGTTGATTTTTTGGACTCTATTCTCTACATATGTTTTCCATCGTGACGGGTTACCTTGTATCCAACCCAGGACCACCATAGAATCAGTCCAGCCATAGACTCGAATTTCATGTTGATGTAAGGATTCCTTAACCTTCTGCATTAATATGCATAGTAGGTGCGCTCCATTTAATTCTAGTTTAGGCAATGTTGTTGTTTTTCTGTGCGGTACAATTTTTGACTTTGCAGCGACAAGTATAACGTCTGTTGATGGGTGAATTCGTGCGTAAATAACACACGCATAGGCATCTAGGGAGGCGTCACTGAAGCCATGTAGTTCTATAGCTTGCCTTCCGTCACATCTGAGCCATCTTGGTACTTCACACAAGTTTATTATCCTTATGTCCGCTTGTATTTTGCACCATTCTCTGTGTATGTTGTTGGGAACTTCCTCGTCCCATTGTAATTTGACCTCCCACACTTTTTGGAATAATAATTTGAATTTTGTTGATAAGGGAGCTAGCCAGCCAAGTGGGTCAAATAATTTTGATATTTCAGCTAATAAGCTGCGTTTTGTATGTTTCTTGTTGACGCTTGAAATCGAACATTGGAATGTAAAGGAGAAACCCGTTTCTGGGCCTAACCGTTCCAAGAATCCGATTTGTACCAATAAACTCTTCTTTTTTTCTTTATTAACCTATTTAAATCTTAGCCTCAATAGCAATGGCCAACTGTAGAAAATAAGTTGATTTCTATTTTTTTGTTTCAAACAACTTTTGTAAACAGTTAAAACTCTTATTTCATTATATATCACTAACTTCACAAACGCTGGCATTAAATCAATAGAGTGTACCCTAAGAATATGATCGATTTAAAGGAAATCGATACTATTTCAAATAATAAAATAATAGTCTATTGTATTAGTATATTATTTTTTTAGGTATAAAACCATTTCAATATTAATAAAACTAGTATGAAACAATCAATAAATGATTTTTAATGTCATAACATAACCATCTAAATCATAAAAAAAATGAATAATCGATAAAATCGATTGCACCACGGAATGCACTAGTAAACTGCAAATGTCAATGTCATATGTCATATCTGTCAACAATCAATATTGTCACAGAGTACTTTGTTGTCATTCGCTTTTCGTATTATTTTTGAGGAAGTTAATGTTTTTTCCATATTTCTCGGGATTTTTAATTCGACTTCTGGTCGAATCCGAAATTGATTGCTTTCAGACTGACCTCGCTTGAACATTGGCACTGTACCCTGCCACTCCTGCTGACCTTTTCTGGAAATCGCATATCAGTATTTTGCTCTTTTGTGAACATCACGAGCCTGTGCCTTGCCTGTGAATTAATTGCAGAATAGCAACGGACCGTTGCAATACAATGGGAAGGCGAAGATTGGAAGATAAAATGCTTTTTTCAATTGTTCAGGAATGGGTGGCGCCTCAAACGGTAAGTAGGTACATATCCAATATTCTTGATCATAACATTTTGTACTATGTAATTATTTAATACAGTCAAACTGAATAGTTTGATCGCTTGTTGTCTGTTGATAGTTTTATTTTATAAAAGATATCAGTATGTGCAACAAATTCAATTTCTAAGACATGTGACATCACCAATCCAGACTGAACCTGCTTGGTTAATTAAGGCTTATTATCTCTCCCAGAAAGGAGGCCTGTGTCCCTGCAGTGGGAATGGAATAAAGCCTCTTATGTTTACTCAAATGTGCTACTCCGTTGTTTAATAGTCTATAATGATACATTATTGTTTCAGGATAAAGACTATATCGGCCAAGCCTAATGGAATCATGCCAATGCTGTATCTTTTGATGGAAATAGAATAGTAGAGAGTGAGCAAACACCTATAGGACATTAACAAGTGTGTATTCACTGTGGATGTTCTCTTCAGAGAAGAGTTTTTTGCCATCAACTTAGAACTGGTAAAGTGCAAGAACGCAGAATACATGAAGTTATAAGAGAATGGATCCTACCATGCACGGTTAGTATCTTAGTTTTATTCCCAGTTTATTAGTAACATTATTTAGTTTAGTTTTAATAACAAGGGCATTAAAAATGTTATTTGGTATGTTAAAACATTTATGAGAATTAGAATGACATTGTGACAATAGTCAAGCTTGCATCAGGATTTCTCAATTGTAGGATTTATTTAGATCAGACTTTTACTTTTCAAAGTGGGCAATATCACATCACACATCTATATTAATAATTAATAATATAATAATATGTGGGGACATTTCACACACGGCCATCTGACCCCAAACTAGAGAGACCCTGTACTATGAGTGTCAGACAGCTGATATACATACACAAATACATTTTTTAAATACATACATATATAGATAAACAACACCCAGACACAAGGCAAACACAAGTGCTCATCACTCAATTATTTACCTATGGTGTACAGGCACCCTTTAATCTAGAGAAATTATTTTCAGGTGGGTGCTTCAAATGTTGTCTGTCACTCTTGTTGGGTGCGAGCAAATAGGACATAATCACCAAGACATTCCTCATTTAGAAGAATCGCCAACTAAGCAAGAAACATATTCTGCGACAAGGACACCTACTGTTGGACCTCTGTTTTGCCCGATTATTATAGAGCTGATGAAACTGAAAGTGGATGTTTTGTGGAAGGATGATTAATAAAACCACTTATCAGAATAAAGTGTTTTTTATTTTATTTTACTATAATTATTATTACAATCTCATGTTACTGTAATCTGAGATTCTATCAAGTCCCCTTGTAGATGCAATATTAACAAATACAAGCCAGTTTTGATGTAAATGGGCCTTGTCATTAGAGAAACTATATTTATTAAAATATAGTTTTCACTAAGATTAATATCAGATCAATCTGGAGTCACCCCTGAGCCTTTTGTATGTAAGTACCTAAAGCCTCATTGTGATAAACTGCAGGCGCTGAGTACTTAGGTACCTATGAGAAAATAATATTTTTGAGGTTTTCTCATAGGTACCTAAGTACTCAGTTTATCACAATATTATTATTTTCTCATCATTTATTGCATTCCACAATGTTTTAAGTTGTTTACATTTTATCGTTATGAGCTAGGCACAATTGTGGACCCTGTAGAGCACAGCAACATATCTAATTAGTACACAAAATAAAAATAAAACAACAGCAACTCAACCAACATAACCTATAACTCAAATGATAAAAATAACCTAAAATGTAGGTAAAAATTGTCTGATTTTACCAATTTGGCCATTGTTGGGAGACGTGAAAATTGAGCTGGTGAATCCTTCCTAAATGCCTTAATTTCTGGCCAAATTCCAGCCCTGTAACGCCAGGCCCAAGTTTCTATGGAGTTTGGGTTTCTCCTTTGTCTTCTTTCGAATTCCAGCATAGGCCCAATGTTTTGGATGTTTGATCCGTCTTGAAGTTGTAGACAGTGTTTTCATTGTTATGTTGTGTTGTTGTATTTTCCAGGAGTGCCGGCTCGTTTGATGCCCATTTTCTAAGGTTGAAACTTCCACTCTTGAGTAATTGTTTTAGGTCCGAAATTAGCTTCTGTCCTTGTTCAATGGTATGCGATCCGTGAACGAGATCATCGACGTAAAATGACTCCTCCAAAACCTTTGCAGCTTCCGGGAAATTATGACGCTCGTCTTCCGCCAGTCTACGTAGTGTCATTATGGCCAGAAACGGCGCTGCTTTTGTCCCGTAAGTTACAGTGGCGAGCTGATATGAAAGTAGAGGTTGTTCTGGTGATTCTCGCCAGACAATCTGTCTTTGGTCACAGTGGGCCACTAAAATTTGCCTGTACATCTTTTCAATATCAGCTTTACACAGCTGATATTGAAAAGATGTACAGGCAAATTTGCCTAGCATACTTGTATTGCCTCCACTGGATTAATGTTCTTTGTAAATCTTGTTGTAGGTTTGGGCCTTTGTACATGAGATCGTTTAAGCTCCAACCGGTACTTGTTTTTGCGGATGCATTAAACACAACCCTGTACTTAGTTGTTGTTGACTCGGCGCGTTCGACGCCGTGGTGCGGCAAGTAGCACTCGAGTGTCTTGTTACATGTTGATTGTTGCATAATATATGACCTAAGTCAATGTACTCTGCCATAAATTCTTTATAGGCTTTTGCTAAATGTTGTTGTTTTCCTAATCTTCGTTCTAATGTTTTGAATTGGGCAATGGCTATCTGTTTGGAAGAGCCCAGCTTGTATTCCCAGTCGTTTATCATTGGAAGTCTCACTTCGTATCTTCCATTTTCTAAACGTTGTGTGGTATTCGTGTAGTACTCAACGCATTTCTGATCTTCCACTGAGAAATCGGCTCGGTCTTTGATGTCTTCGGTATCCCAAAACTGTATCATATCCTCCAGATTATTCAATACCACGTTGCATTGTAATTTTGTAGTTTTGACGCGTCCGCATAGTAGCCAGCCTAAGTATGTTTGTTGTGCGATGGGCCGTGTGACGTCATCGTCTTTAATCATTCCTCCTAGCATGATCTGGGAGTAAATGTCGGCGCCAAATAGCAGATCTACTGGTCGGCTTCTCTATCTAATGGCCGTTCGTGCTTCCTGAGTACATAAAAATGAAGTTGTCTTTTTCTAGGATTTCAAAGTCTTTTTGTCTGGTCTCTGAAAGTCCCAATATATCCCAATTGATATTCTTCAGTGCATATAGCAGTTCAGTTTGTCTCGTTTCGGTCACTAGGGATCGAACGTTAAGTGTGCATATATTTAGGTATGCTGTGGTGTTGTTTTCACTGTCATTATATTGCAAGGAGGGTTTTAGTCGATCACTCCCGCGGGGACCAGCCGTACTGGGAGATTTTGTTAGTGTTTCTTTCTTTTTGTGCTTAGTTTTTAGGTTGGAGGGGGCCTGTGAGTTTCATGCGTTATTAGAATAGTTTTTAGCTTGATCTGTTGTTTTATCCACTGAGAAATCGGCTCGGTCTTTGATGTCTTCGGTATCCCAAAACTGTATCATATCCTCCAGATTATTCAATACCACGTTGCATTGTAATTTTGTAGTTTTGACGCGTCCGCATAGTAGCCAGCCTAAGTATGTTTGTTGTGCGATGGGCCGTGTGACGTCATCGTCTTTAATCATTCCTCCTAGCATGATCTGGGAGTAAATGTCGGCGCCAAATAGCAGATCTACTGGTCGGCTGCTGTTGAATTCGGGATCTGCCAAGTTGATATTTTGTATTTGAGGCCATGAAGGTTTTGTAAAAGTTTTGTTCGGTAGATTCTTGATTAGGTTTTTCATTATGTATACTGATTTTCTGAATGTGAAGTCGCTGAAGACAGAGCTGCATGAAATTGTCATCATGCCCTTGCAATTGCTCTCCTTTTCTCCAACTCCAAAGATCACTCCTTTACATTTCTGGCGTTGAATCCCAAGACGTTGAGCTGCTCGTTCTGTAATCAGTGATATCTGAGACCCTTGATCTACAAGAGCTCGCATGTTGTACTGAGTTCCATCAGCACCTTCTACCTTTACTATGGCAGTCGCTAATAGAATCTCCGAAGCTTCTTCATCATTTTGAGAGACATGAGATGATGAATTTGTTTGGTTTTGTTCATTGTTTTTTGATGCAGCTTCATGCATTAAAGTATTGTGCTTAGCTTTGCACTTGCGACATCGGTTATTTGACGTACATTTCTTGCCCTTATGGCTGTACAGACAATTAATGCAGACTTGTAATTTGTTTATTGTGCTAAGTTTTTCGTCGTTTGACATTTCTAAAAACCTTGCACAAAAATAGAGGCCATGCTCGTCGTTGCAGAGTGGACAAATGAACGTTGACGCATGGTACGATTTCGTAACCTTGTTGTTACTAGCCGCTTGATTCCTGTTGTTATGATAGCTATGTTTCTTGTTATGGGATGCTTCTTGATTCTGGTTTGTTGCAGAATTTGTCTTCTGATAGCCGTCTTGTTTGCGCTGTGACGATTCCATTGAAGTAAACTTCGCCTCTAGGTAGTCTATGAAATCCTTTAATACAGGTAATTCCCATGAGTTCTTCAATGATTCAATGTAATCTGAGTAAGTCTCAGCGTCCAGTTTTTGTGTCAAGATGTGCACTAGTAGCGGATTCCAGGTCCTGACATCCACTTCTAAATTCTTGATAGCGTGCAAACATTCTATTGTGACGTCATGTATTTTCTTGATTGGTGCTAATGACTGTTGTTGCATAGTAGGCAGATTGAAGAGCATATTGATGTGCGCTGTAAATATGAGCTTTTTGTTGTTATAGCGATTGTTGAGAATGTCCCAACACACTAGATAGTTATCCGAGCTTATTTGTAAGTGTTGGATCAATCTTTCAGCTTCCCCTTGGACCTTGCTTTTCAAAAATTGCATCTTCTGCGCATTGGACAACGATGTATTGTTATGGATGGCTTCTGTAAAAAGGTCTTTGAATGAGATCCACTGACTAAATTTTCCGTGAAAAACAGGTATCTCCAACTTTGGTGTGGTTTTTTCTCAATAAGCTCCGGACCACACCAAGATGTGGTCCGTGTTTAATGCCTTCTTCAGATCGATGTATTGGTTCTCGAATCTTGTATAGCGCTCTTCGTACACTGTGTTTTTGTCCCCGTTGAGTTCGTACTCAATTTCCCACTGGAGGCTGTCAATAGCAGACCAACGTATTTGTAACGTTTGCAACGCGTCCTGGAATTCCCATTTTTCTGTTATGAATTCTACTTGAATGTTGGCGACAGCTCTCATGAAGGCCTTGAAGTTCGCCGACTGTTTGCGTAAGAGGTCATCCAGTTTACTGTTGGACCCCGTGTCCCTCTTGTTAGGGTTTTGGTGTTGCCGAGGAGGTGATGGATCCCTGTTGTTGCTCTCAGGTGCGTTACTGGTTTCCTCCTCCTCCTCGCTGTATTGTTGCTCTTGTAGTTGTTTGCTCGACGTACTTGCCTGATCTTGTTCAGAGGTACTTTCGAACGATGTTGGTTGCACTGCCGGTCCCCCTGTGGACCGCTTGTGCGTCGACAGTTGTTGATTTTGTTGGAGAATTAACTCCTTGACTTCTTTATAACACTTCAATACTATGTTATATAAATCGCTTGTAAAATAAGGATGGCCCGCACTTACTTCTGTTGACAGACGATCTTGGTTGAACTGGAATTCACTCCATAACTATTCCAGCATTTGCATACGCCGTTTGAAGTAGTCCAAGTTCTTCCTGTCCCAGCCATCCTTCTTGATCTTGATGCCGACTTTCTTGATGTTTTCGTAAAGTTCGCGCTGATTCTCGTAAGTATTTGCTGATGACGTCATGTTGTCAAACTTTCCGACGAATTGACGAACTTTGTTTAGAGAAGTAGGCTGTTGCTCCACACTTCTGGTTCTTGGTATTGTGCAACCTTTCTCTTCTACGATATGCGCCTTCTCAATTGGTTTCTGGGGCGACTCGCTTGTGAGAGACCAGTCCAACCGATTCGCGACCGTAAAAGATAAAATAACACGACACTAAATTGCTCGAAGGACCAAATGTTGGGGTTGTAATGCCCAACAGTGAAAATGTTATGTTATAGTTACGTAAACTTGTTAAGGTATGTTATGTTATGTAAATGAGTAGACGAAAGATTCCCTTGATGGATTTATTGCTACTGAATATTATTACATAATTGTTCCACTTAAATGCTATGTACAGAAATGCACAGCTAAACAATAACGATGTGCATTATTAAATTATGAAGTACAAACTATCACAAAGGTCAATGTACAGCGTAGCTCGTACAACAGTAATGTTATGACTGATGTCTCCCATTCCGCAGGTATGTTTTCATATGTTAAGATATTATTAAACAATTTCGTGATAATAGGGGATAGTGGTTCAATTAGAGTTTTAAGTACGTCATTCGTAACCCCATCTTCCCCCGGGCTCTTTAAGGATTTAAGAGAAGAGATAGCACTACTTATTTCACTTTCCATAAATATTGGCACTTTTTTGTTTACGTCAATGGGTCCCAATGTTGTACAGGTATTATTACTATCACTATCGTCCCTACGTTGGTATAGATCTTCGTAAAACTCTGTAGCAGTCTCCACTAGCTCTTTTCTATTGGAAGTAATTCGCCCGTCCTTAGATTTTAGATAGGGAATCCATTTTCGTACATCATTTAGACGTTGTTGTCCCCTCTTGACTGAACTATGAAACGTTAGCTCTTCTTCAATTATTTTTAGTCTATCGGTGTGTTTCTTTCTCTTAACCTTTCTATTAATTATTCTGTACAGCTTGGTAAGTTCCTGCTTTTCGATTTTCGATTTATTTTTCTTTACTTTTAAGAGTGTTCTACGTTCTATTAGTTTAGCAATATCATGTGAAAAATCTGATTTGAGTGTTGGTTTCGTAGACTTTTTGTTTGATGTTAAGGTCACATTCTTAATAGTTTTTATGGTTGAGGAGTAGAATTCCTGTACATTAACAGTATCAGTCAAACATGCAGACGCCTCAATAAATTTGTTTGTGAGTGTTTCTTTGTCTAATGGTGTCAGAGTGCAGACTGTACCTTTGAAAGATTTTCTTGATTTCACTTGTACCCCGATCGAATATATTGCTCGTACCAGTCTATGGTCGGTAGGGTGTGTTGTGTTTATAATATTGATATCTCTCACTCTGTTTTTAATATTTGTTATGAAGTAGTCAATTTCGCTATAGGTTTTACCATCAGGGGAGCACCAAGTCCATTTTTGTTTCTGTTTCTTTTTAAAATAAGTATTCATAATATGAAGGTGATGTTCTATGCAGAATTCTGTAAGTAATTTTCCTCTCTTGCTTCTCTTACTATTGTAGCCCCAAGGGCCCATACAGTCTCTGTCCTCATGTTTGGCGGCACCGATTTTAGCATTAAAATCTCCCATAATTATTATATTTGGGCCCGTATTATAAAGAGCTAAAATTAATTCCTCGTAGAACAGTTGTATGTCTTCATCTTTCGATTTTTCTGTTGGAGAGTAGACTTGAATAATATTGATCTGAGTGTTATTTATATTCAAGTCGAGGCACGCTATTCTATCTGAGATTGGTCTTAAGTCCATTATATGTACTTTCAAGTAGTCTTTCAACAAGAAGCCAACACCGCAATGGCCGTTCGTGCTTCCTGAGTACATAAAAATGAAGTTGTCTTTTTCTAGGATTTCAAAGTCTTTTTGTCTGGTCTCTGAAAGTCCCAATATATCCCAATTGATATTCTTCAGTGCATATAGCAGTTCAGTTTGTCTCGTTTCGGTCACTAGGGATCGAACGTTAAGTGTGCATATATTTAGGTATGCTGTGGTGTTGTTTTCACTGTCATTATATTGCAAGGAGGGTTTTAGTCGATCACTCCCGCGGGGACCAGCCGTACTGGGAGATTTTGTTAGTGTTTCTTTCTTTTTGTGCTTAGTTTTTAGGTTGGAGGGGGCCTGTGAGTTTCATGCGTTATTAGAATAGTTTTTAGCTTGATCTGTTGTTTTATCGCACTGTTTCATGTAGCTTGTAATTTGATTATTTGCTTTCAGTTTCTTTTTGTGATTGGACCTGCTAAAGATATACTATCCTTACTGTAGGCAGGTTGCGGAGGAGAACCTGATGGTGCCCTTTTATTGTTCGACTTCTCATTGGCTTGCTTAACTATGAGTTTATCATAGTTTATGAAGGCTTCGTTTCCCTTTTCTTTTTCAAGTTTCAGTTGTTGTTTTAGCTGTTCTCTGATTTTTAGTACCTTAGTTGGAAAATCGTGTTTTATATATATATTGCACCCTGCGAGTTCTTTTTTATTTTTTTAAACTTTTATCTTCATTCCCAGTGTTGTAAACGCAACCACTACTGGTCTAGTGTTATCAGTTCTTTTTCCAATTCTCCTTACTGATTCCACCTCAAATTCCTGGATACTGATGTTTAATTTTTCCTGAATTATGTTTAGGATTTTTCCTACCAACTGAAAGTAAGATGTTTCACCTTCTTCTACTCCAAAAAATACAACATTTCTTTGTCTTATATTTTTCTCTATTTCATCAAGTCTTTTCTCTTGCTCTTCTATTTGTAAATTTAAATTATTCAAGTTGCTATCTACTTTATTGAACTTTTCATTAACCCTTCATCTGTTAACTCGCACTTTGTGTTGACGTCTAGTTTAATGCTTGTCTGTTGGCACTCACATTGTGTGGTCACATTCCTTGGGTGCTATTAAGTGACATTAAATATTCTACGTATTTGCTAACTCGCTCAAACTTGCACAGAGTCTAGGGGGATAAATGAGATACAAGTATAACATAGGCTAAATGTCACAGCAACACTTTGAAGCGACCAATTTTCGATCCCCCCAGTTGATCATTCTACAGCGCACCGACAGGTTGCTGCTTTGTTCTGTTTGTGCTTTTAAGTATCTAAAAGTGAGTGAATTGTGTGTGTTTTATGTGTTTCGTGTAATAAAAACGTGCCTGGTTGTGTTTGAACCATTTTTGATTGGAGAAACAGACGATTTCGGCCCGAAATAGTCGTTTCAATGAACATGGAGAACCGTTGCAGAGACGCTGATTCATTTCGAGGTATTTGTAGTTTATAGGATTGTTTTAGAAGCAATCTGGCTTTATTACGTGTGTTTTTATGTGTCGTACTATAGATATTAGGCGTTTAATTTGAATATTATAATACTTTTCTTGTGGTCAATTTGAACATCAAAATTACGCAAAACTACCAGAATCGTCGAATCCGCGCTAGCCAATCAGAGAGCCGGAATGCGCAATCAAGGTGATGACGTCACACGATTTCACAGATCGTTAGAACTAATGGATAGGGCATCCGTTGAATACTTTTTGTTGACTTTATTTTTTATTCGTGATTTTAAATGTTGAACGTGTTGAAACTGAAAATTTTGTAGGTGTGTGTTCGTGTGTGTGTGTCCGTCAAGAAATACCGACCAAATTTTTTTTTTTTAAATTTTTAATTTTTTTTTTATTATTATTATTATTATTTTTATTTTTTTACACTCTTTATACTTTTTATACACTCTAAAAGACTTCAAATAATAATATATTTTAGATTTCTATGTAATTTTATATTATTTACATGTGACCGTATTTGCCGTATCTATATTTTGTGTGATCTGTGTTTACGTGATGGTCATTTTTTAGTGAAATTGTTCGTTTTGATTGTTGATTTGTGTAATGTTTTTGCTTCCAGCATGCATTTTTTATTTGCCTACCGTTTTGTAAATATCTTCAACGTGTAGAATATTAAATAAGATTTCAAATTGAGTCAACAGAATTTAAACAGTGATCCAAAGTGTGAGTAGGTGTTTTTTGCGCTAGTTTTCAAGTGGTTACTTTGGAAAGCCAATACTATTAAACTATACATTTTTATCATCTGTCTGTGTCAAGTATGTGAACCAAACATTATTAATAAAATGTAACCCAAGCCACCAGGCGTGTAGCGTTCTTAGAATTGATGTGTAAACAAGCCCATTCTTTTGTTTCGAATGCGGGCACTCGTAAATGATGTCATGGTTTGTTTTGCTTGTGAGATGAAAAAAATGTATGGAGAGGTCTGTTCTTTTGTTTTATTTATGTGAACTAATGTGTATTTGTGGAGATAAAACGAAAAGTTTGTTGAATAAAAGGATTACTATTTTTTTATAATGTCTGTTACACAAGAAACGGGGAAAAAGTCGCTCACACCGAACACACATTAAATTACGAATACATTACAAGGTAAAACTATACTTAACCATATATCACCTGTTAGCAAATTTAATAGCGATTCCAATGATATAACTGGAAACGAGCTAACTAACGTAATTTCGGAGATATCGTCGTTTTAATCAGACGCGTCGGAACAGCATGCGGCCACCCCGTAAGGCCCCACAGACGCGCGCTTGCGCGGTTTTTAATAATATTAGTAGTAATTTTTTCTTCCAGATTTGTAAGTGAACTTCCCACAGTGTCAAATCTGACTATACCTTTCATTTTTAAGTCATTAATGATCATTTTAACCTTTTCCCTTTCTACTGGGGCAAGTCGGTATGGTCGTCTTTGAACAATACGTAATGGATCTTTTAACCGAATGTTTAAACTACTAGTTTTTACTGTTTTGATTGGTGTTGAAATGCCAAAAGTTGAAATATGTTTAGCTAAAACCAGTTCTAATTCAGTCATGTCAGTCAAATCAGAGTCAAGTGGTGCTGGGGTTGTCGCTGTTTGTATTTGTTCAATAAAAGGAACTCTAGTGATTGATACGCCATCACTTGATACTTCTATTCTCATCCCTGGTACACGCAATGAGTCAATCCCTAGAATGACATCGTATGGCAAGTTATCAATGACATGCAAGATGATTTCGAATGTTATCTCATTAATTGTTGCTGTAGTTTGAATTGTTGAATTTGATGTTATAGACTGACCACTGACGCTACGGAATTGTAAGGGTTCGATTTCTCGTTTACCTCGTATAGAACCAGAAGACTTTCTAGTAATAAGAGAACATTCAGCGCCGGTATCAATAAGGCACAAAAAAGTTTTCTTACCAATCTGTATAGGAACACAGTTTGGACATGTCCGTTGTACAACGTTCACTTCTGGCAGAGCTGTTGATGGTTTCAGATTGGTGGACTGCAGTGTCTTGTTAGTAGTTTTTGACCAGCAATTGTGACTAGAGTGACCAATTTTCTTGCAGGTATTGCAGATAGGGGTTCTGCAGTCTTGAACTTGGTGTCCATTTCTGCCACACTTTTTACATTTGAGTGTCGTAGCTGGTTGCGTTTAATGCTCGATGCGAGGGCGCTTATTTTCTATAGTTTCATCTACTGTCCGTGCTTCTTGGGGTGCTGGTCTCTTTCTGTAATTGTTAAGAGTTGCTATTAGTTCTGCTTGTGATTTCGGCATTGCTCTGAGAAGTTCAGCTTGATAAAATTTTGGGCGAATTCCAGAGATTACGGCTTCAACCATAAGGTCGGTTGGTGCATTAGGTGATATCCGTGAAAATAATCTCCACGCCTCGGTGACATATTCAGCATAATTATTAGAAGAAGAATACACTTCCAATGATGCCAACAATTGTTGGCATCATTGGAAGTGTATTCTCGGAATTTTGTGACGAAATGGATATGCCTGGTTTCCGCACTGAATTGGCATATTAAGTTGTTTTTGAGTTCTATCCAATCCGGTAGTTCATGAGCATTTACATCCGCCCATGACTTGGCTCGTCCTTTGAGGCATGATAGAGCCTTCATCATCGCAATCTATTGAGAATATCCTCGGAGATTAATAAGCGAATCCACTTGCTTGCACCATTCCACAATGGTCAGCTGATGGTCATCAGGATTAAACTCCGGTAAGTAGATTTCAGATAAATTTCGATGAAAGCTGGAACGTGAATTGTTGTTATTTTGCATGTTCATCATTTGTTCTAGAAGAGTTACTTGACGTCGGAGTAGAGTTATCTCCCGTTCTTCTTGACAAGGTCTTCGTTCAGTCGGTTGTAATATAGGTGAATACCTCGACGGGCTGAGCTGAACATCTTCATTTTCAATAGCTGATGAATACCCCGGCATCTCTAGTTGGGCGGTATTTTCTGGTGTCTCCACTTCTGATGTAGGAGAATACATCAAGGAAAGTAAAAATACTGAAAAATATCTATTTATAATATTTTATTTATTTCTAATATTTAATTTGGAGTTATACACTTGACGACAGTTTAACACAGAATGCCCCCACTGCATTCGTGTTCGACTCTTTTATACAACGGCGCAAACAAGTGTGACTCATACAAGACTCTGAGTCAAAGCACTGTTTGTTTCGCTTTATTTTAATATAAACTAACAAATAATCTTATTAACTATCTAGTTAATCTTAAATAATCATTATTTCATTATTGTTTCTATATTTCTGCTTATTACTATCAAAATTATACATTTTAATACATAATATCAAACTACCTACAACAAATTAAACTGAAGTACATTGCCTTACTTAAATATTGAATTTAGCATGCAGAATCATTTAAAATGAATGAATAAAAACTTATAATAATAACGGTTTCTATTTTATATTTTTAAGTGGCGCTATCATATATAAATGATATAAACAAGTGCTTTTTGAATACGAAATTTCTTTTATACGCTGATGATCTCAAAGTTTATACAACTGTACAAACTGTGGTGGATTACCTTAAGCTCCAGGAAGACCTAGATAGGTTCGCGAAATACTGTCTTGACAATAAGCTGCATCTTAGCCTCTCCAAATGTAACTATATAAATTTTATAAAAAAAAAATCTGTCACAAATTTTAAATATAGATTGCATAATACCGCGCTTGATAGTGTGTCTACTGTGCGAGATCTGGGTGTATTACTTGACAATAAGTTAATATTAAATCTACACGTGGAAAAGATTGTAAACAAAGCATTCAAGATGTATGGTTTTGTCATGAGGTCATCTACTGAGTTCAAGCGAGCATCTACTTATCTATACCTATATAAGACGCTTGTACGATCACAGCTAGAATACGCCGTCCCAATCTGGAATCCGTTTTACCAGAAATACAAAGATGAGATCGAGAAAGTCCAGCGCAAGTTTCTGCGAGCCTTGCATTATAGGTGTCACAGGATATATTTGTCATATTCTCAATTGTTACATAAGTACAAGTTGGTTACCCTAAGGTAACCAACTTGTACTTATGTACCGTGGTAGTTGGTGGCTTCCAAGAGTTTACGTCTGGGTTCTAAAACCCAGACGTAAACTCTTGGAAGCCACTGTATTGCATTCTATTGTTCATAGTGGCTTTGATTCAATTGACCCCACGAGCAAATTATGTTATGCAGTCCCTCGCACCGTTAATAAGCGTAGTGTTCGAGTAGGTACTCTGTTTGCTGTTAACACCTGTCGCACTAATTCCGGCCAGCGCTGCCCTATTCGTCGTATGGTTGATGCATATAATCACGATTTTGTAGATATTGATATATTTATGTCCTCAAAATCTAAATTCAAGGTAATGCTATGAAAATTTTATGTAATGATAATCATGGCCAATTAATTATTGTTAGTCTAATTATATTTTCTGTATTTTCTTGTTTCCCACTGTTTGCCTATTGATATTATTCTCTTTTAATTGTTTAATCTTAATTCTTAATTATCTTTGAAATTGATATTATTTTTGTATTTGGTATTATTTTTTTTAATTATTATTCTATAATGCGTTATGTTCATATTATTATTATTAATTAATTTTAACGCTCATCTAGTAGCACTCATTACCATATTTAATTTGGATATTTGCGGATAATGTAGTGGGCTGCAATATTGTTACTACTTGTTCGCGACGATAGCTCGCGGTGGAGATGAATATGATTATGGAACTATATATAAATTAAATGCAGTGGCCTGTACAACATGTATAATGATTTGAACTAAGAAAGCAAGTAAATATGCTAAGAGAATAAAATGCGCGAGCGCAGCCGTGCGTAAGTGCGTGCAACAGCTGACTAGTGGTGTGGTGCGGGGCCCGCGCTCGGCTGTGCCGGCTGACTCCCCGCTGCCCCCGCACTCCTCGTTCACTGCCGCTGGCGCGCGGCGATGGTGAGAGACGCGGTCTCAACATACTCCCCCCGTTGAAGAGTCTTCAACAGAAGTGACTGGCAGCGGACAGATGGTATTGAAGGCGCGCCGAATGACACCCTTTCTCGTACGGATGTCGGCGACTCTCGCGACGCCATCTCTGCCCGGGAGAACATTTGTGATGCGTCCTAGAAGCCACATAAGAGGAGGTAAGGTTTTGTCCTTTATGACGACTAATGTTCCTTCTTTGAGCTCGCCAGATGAGCGGCACCATTTTGTTCTTTCCTGAAGCCACAGAACATATTCATGAGAGAAGCGAGCCCAGAAGTGTTGCTTCAAGCATTCAATGCGGCGAAACCGTTGTAAGCTGTTGACGTTGGCGTTCTGGATCTGTGGATCAGGCAGCATGATTAGAGAACGACCAATAAGGAAATGTGCCGGGGTTAAAGGAGCAAGGTCGGAAGGGTCATTGGACAATGGAGTTAGGGGTCTTGAATTCAAAATGGCCTCAACTTGAATTAAACAAGTAGCCATCTCCTCAAAGGTTAGGTTTGTTAAACCCAAAACACGCCGAAGATGGTGCTTGGTGGATTTGACTGCAGACTCCCGAAGGCCACCGAAGTGTGGAGTGTATGCAGGGATAAATGAAAATGTTACGCCAGGGTCGATGCTGTTTAAGTTTAAGTCTTGCGAAAGCAGCCTGGCCAACTCATTGAAAGCGCCGACAAAGGTCGTACCATTGTCGGAAAATATGTTACGGGGTTTTCCCCTTCGAGCAATAAAGCGGTTTAGTGCAGCTAAGAAGGCTTCCTTCGTAAGGTCCGACACAAGCTTAAGGTGGATGGCTCTCGTAGCTAAACACACAAACACACAAATGAAGCATTTGATGAGCCTACATCCTCTACCTTTCCGATCAGCTATCATGATGGGACCGGCGTAGTCTACCCCTGTGTCTAAGAATGGAAATTCTAAGTGCAGACGCTGCTCTGGAAGGTTACCCATGACAGGTTGAATAGTGCTGACCTTAACCCTGCAACATTTTACACATTGATGTGCGATCTTTTTAGCCAGGTTCCTACCTCCAATAGGATAGTAGTGATGACGAACAGTGGCTAATAAAAGCTGTGGTCCAGCATGCAGGAGACGTACATGAAACATGTTGAACAAGAGAATACAAATTTTATGAGAGCTAGATAACAGAATTGGATGTTTAATGTTATAATCATAAAACGAGTTATTTAGTCTTCCTCCAACACGAATACGTTCAGAAGTATTATCAAAGAAAGGAGACAGAGATAACAGCTTGTTCTTTGCTGGTAATTGTTTACCTGATTTAAGCAAGTGGTATTCTGCCGGAAAAGATTCCATTTGACTAAGTCTTAATAACAAGCATAAAGAATTGCTAAGTTCTGTAGAAGTTAGTGAACCAGACTCAAGTGATTTTTTATTGCATTTACGAGTGAATCGCAAGACATATGACGTCACGCGCTGTAATGTACTAAAGTTTGAAAATTTTGAAAATAACGCATTAATAGGATTTTCAGTAACATGATTAGATATATGACAAGAAGAGACTGTTTCTGGTAATCCAGAATTATTTTGATGAGTTTCAGGGAACTGCGGCCATGAAGACATATCTTTGTGGAGGAATTGTGGTCCTGACCACCACAACGAAGACGACAACAACCTGTCGGTTCTAAGTCCACGCGAAGCGAGGTCTGCGGGGTTTTCAGCTGACGGAACATAATGCCAAGTTTTTCCTCCTACAGTTTCCTGAATTTCAGACACACGATGACGAACGAATGTCTTTAGTTGATTTGCTGAAGTAGATAACCATCCCAAGACGATGGTGGAATCGCACCAAAAATGTACTTCATCAAATTGTAAAGTGAGTGCCTGACGAACCTTTGAGTACAATCTTGACCCCAACAATGCACCACACAGCTCGAGCCGCGGGATGGTTGTGGATTTGATTGGAGCTACCTTGCTTTTAGCGGTAAGGAGATGCACGCTAACCTCGCCGTTTTGTGAAACACTGCGAATATACACGCACGCCCCGTAAGCCTTTTCGGATGCGTCAGTGAATATGTGCAGTTGTAGACAGGACGCAGATTCGCATAACACCCACCGAGGTATCTTGAACTCATTTAAAAGGTGCAGGTTAATTTGAAAATCGTTCCATGCATACTGAATATGCGTTGGAACAAGCTCATCCCATGAACATTTGGCCAGCCACAGCTGCTGCATAATAATTTTGGCTTCCACTATGCATGGAACGACTAGACCAATGGGATCAAAGATCTGTGCTATGGTTGACAATATATGTCGTTTAGTAGCCTTGTCAGTGGAGTTTAAGTTAACAAAAAAAGTAAATGTGTCACTTAAGCTCTTCCACAGAAGCCCCAAAGTCTTCGACTGCTCGCTGTCGCTGAGGTCAACGACATCAGAAACGTCGTGTTCACCGCTAAGCGCCTGCAGCACTTGATGGGAGTTGGACCGCCATTTCCGTAGGTTGTACTTTGCTGATCGAAGAGCATCGTCAACACGATGGCTTTTTTCCAATGCTTCTGAAACAGATGATCCACCGGACAAGTAGTCATCCACGTAAAAGTCTCGTGCTATCGAAAATTTTGTTGAAGAATCTGAGCACTCTTCAGCCAGTTGAAGTAAGCACCTTGTAGCTAAAAAGGGTGCCGATGCAGTGCCGTAAGTCACGGTGTTAAGCGTGTACTCCTTTAACCGTTTTTTTTTTTAGAGGATTTTTTGTAAGGGACGATGACTGTCGTGAACAAGAGTTTGTCGGTACATTTTTTCGATGTCCGCGCTGATGACAATTTTGTGCTGACGGAATCGAAGCAATATTGATAACAAATCGTCCTGAATAGGAGGACCAACCATTTGTATTTCGTTAAAAGACTTACCTGATGTTGTTCTAGCGGAAGCGTCAAAAACTACTCTCAATTTGGTGGTAGTTCTTGACTCCTTCAGAACGCCATGGTGAGGTAAATAGTTTGAACATATTGAGTCGAGTGGGCGTCTAGTAGATTCAGACATGTGTCCCAGCTCTATGTACTCATTAATGAAGTCAACATATAAGCTTTTAAGGCGAGGATCTCTATCCAAACGACGTTCAAGAGATAGACGTCGCTTTTTAGCTATCATGTATGAGTCACCCAATACGTCTGATGACTCTTTAAGAGGGATACTAACTACAAATCGTCCATCTGAGTTACGATATGTGGTGTCTATGAAATGTTGCTCACAAGATCTCTCTTCACCAGAGTGTTTGTGTATGCACGACACAGAATCTAATTCCCAAAAACCGATTTAAATCTACTTGTAAGTCGTTAGTGTGCATACAAACATGTGAAGAGGAATCCGATTGTTGATATGCACCCGAAATGAGCCAACCTAATTTTGACTCTAGTAGGGTGGGTTTATGAGTACCTAATGCGATACGTCCAGTGCCTACGATACCCCAAAAGACTTCGGCACCGACAAGGACATCGATCGAAGATGGAACATAATACGTGGGGTCGGCAAGACGGACATTCGTAGGTATGCGTATGTTGCTAGTATCAACATAAGTATTAGGAACTGATGCTGATACCTTTGGCAATACGAGGCAGTCAATATTCAGTTCGTACTCACTGTCATCAATTGATTTTAATGACACTGAGCACCCCTGAGTACAATTAGAAGTTTGGATGTTGATACCTGTTACCTTGGACTTGGTAATGTAGGTAGGAATATGTAGCTTACGAACCAAGTCCTCTGAGATGAAATTGGTTGTACTTCCACTGTCCAGCAAGACTCGTGCTGTATGATGGTTACCGCCAGCATCGGTGACCCTCACGAGCGCTGTGGAAAGTAAAATCACTCGAGATGTAAACGTTTGATTAGCTGATAGTGCAGTGTTATGTGTACTAGTAAGGACACTGTCACTATCAACGTGTAACAGGGTGTTGTGTTTTTGACTACAATGTTTACAATGACCTAATTTGCATTTAGAAGCATTATGACCTGGACGAAGACAATTGATGCAAACACTTGAGCTTTGAGCCTTTTTAATGCGATCCTGTACTGCAAGACTTTTAAATTTGTCACAAGCGAATATAAAGTGATCCTGATGACACATGGGACATGACAGAGGTGTTAATGTTTTTTGTAATGGTACAGCACTGCTCTTAGGTTTGGTCGCAGGTGTGGATTCACTTTTAGCTGTCAAAGGCTTCGACTCCTCAAGTGTCTCCAGCAAGTCAACTCTGTTTCTAGTGAAGGTGATGAAAACTGATAGTGTTGGAGGTTCAGACAATGTATTTCTGTGCTCTTCCCACTAACGACTAGTGACCTGATCGAGCTTACTGGTCATTATGTGAATGATAAGAGTATCCCAGTACTGAACAGGTTGATCAAGTGTTGCCAATGCTCTAAGATTTTTGTTAGTGGTGTCAATTATGTGACGTAGTGACTTACTTGATTCTCTATCAATAGGAAGAATATTAAAGAGTGCTTGCACATGATTGTTGACAAGCAATCTTTTGTTATCATACCTCTCACAAAGTAACTTCCAGGCAGCGTCGTAGTTTTCTGATCTGAAGTCAAGGTTATCAACTACAAGAGAAGCGCTGCCCTTTAAGGAAGCTCGAAGATAGTGTAACTTATTTATTTTGTCTATGTTATTGTTGTTGTGTATTATAGAAACAAATGTATCTCGAAATTCCAGCCAATCATGATAGCTGCCTGAAAACTTAGGTAAATCAATTTTAGGTAAACGAATAGAATTTTATTGTGCTTGTGTGTACTAGTAATACAAGAATCCACCTCGGATGCGGAGTCCCCCTTAAGAAGCCTTCGAGCGCCGCTGATCAACTGGCGTGCAGAAGCCACTAAGCCGTAATACAGCTTTTCAAAATCCTCGCGTTCCGCATATTGCTCGCTGGGGTCATCCACCAACGCCTCCAATTCATCCTGTAACACGTCATATTTCTCGTATAAACTTTCAAATTTATTAAGCCGATATTCGATTTCAATGACTTGTACCTCACTCAAGTTTTCACAAGACTTAGACACATTTAAATAAGACGTAAATTGCGTAAGCTTTGCTTTGATTGAAGCTCGTTTCTTAACTAAGCTTTTCATGTCAGCCATGATAATGAAACTTTAGCAGTTGTAGTAAGAAAGAGAAGATGAAAAATAAAAAAAAGAAGATACTATTGCAAAGGTTACTGTTGAAAAACGTTTAGCAATAAGTTGCCGAAATGGGCACAAGAGCTTGACACAGTAAGAAGAATTGCTATTAAAAAGCGCTAGGCGTTAAGCGTTTTCGATAGATTTTGCTAAGTAATGCTACGCGAATGATGCAATGTTTACAAGCACTGAAATATGCGTAATTCTATTAAATACAATGCAATTATTCGTTTAATAATTATTGCAAATTGAAATAAATATGATTTAGAGCAAGACCAATTCAAATATGTATAATAATTGAAAGAACTAATAAAATACCTACATATGAAAATTATGATTATGAACACGAACACAAGTTAATTGTAAATTACTTAATTGAATTTAGCTACTTTAAGAAACAAAGGAAACTGTTTAAACAAGTTGATAGGCCATGAATTGACGGTATTCAAAATGAATTGTTACTACTATAAGTTAAAATAATGGAAAATTAAATTGGATAGGCAAAATGACTAGGCAAAGTGTATGAACAAAGGAATTGGAACGTTCTCACGGTTTTATGCTGTCAACCTCTGACGATGAGCTGTCGAACTGTGACTCCGATGAGTAGATCCTGGGTCATTCCTTGTGCCAGTTGACGAATGTTGAAGCAAATATGTTTTCAAAGTCTTCTTGTCCCGAAGTCCCGACGATATTTCCTTGCGCCGCCCGTTGGTTTGAACTTGATAAAGACGGCTGTTGCCGTATCGACGTTCACGATGACCAAATGCAGACGATGATACGTAGAAAATGAAGACCGCTCATGGAACTTAAACCCGAAGATGAAGTTGTTTGTTCTCCAACCGACGAACCGTTGATTTTTTGAAGTTTGAAGATTTCCGTTTTTTCTTTGTTTGGTTCAAACGTTAACGGTAGAAGGACCATATGTTTGCGACGATAGCTCGCGGTGGAGATGAATATGATTATGGAACTATATATAAATTAAATGCAGTGGACTGTATAACATGTATAATGATTTGAACTAAGAAAACAAGTAAATATGCTAAGAGAATAAAATGCGCGAGCGCAGCCGTGCGTAAGTGCGTGCTACAGCTGACTAGTGGTGTGGTGCGGGGCCCGCGCTCGGCTGTGCCGGCTGACTCCCCGCTGCCCCCGCACTCCTCGTTCACTGCCGCTGGCGCGCGGCGATGGTGAGAGACGCGGTCTCAACACTACTCCATATTTTATCTTGTTGCAACATGTAATATCTTATATTGTAGCTGTTTATTATCCCTCAATAAATAAAATAAAATAAAATAAAATAAAACTGTGCCAATGAAGATAAAGAAAATAATATATCTAGTTATTATGTTAATTACAGTCTGAAGCCAAATTATAAATGACCAACTGAATTTCCTTCAAAAAATATTCTTCTTCGTAAATGTCTAGGCAAAATTTGCTATAAGTAGGTACTCGGATATCTATGGTAGGGACTTTATGGAATTACACACACACATACCCCCACACATGCAACTGTATGTGACAGTTGCATGTGTGTCTTCCAAAATAATAAGTGAAATGCGACCGCAGCGCGCGCCGGATTACACGCGTAATTTCAATATGAGCCGCGGTCCGCCGCGAATATGTACGACGGATTGTTGACTGACGGACATCAGACTGTACCGTCGGCATGCACAAAATACCAGTGAAAAATTTAGTGACTTATTCGCATCGAAATGAATTCCTATACTCCGTACCTTGGAAAGCACGTAAAGCCGTTGGTCCCGGCTGTCATTCGTAAATCTTTGACAGTCGTTATGGGTAGTCAAAAGTCAGAAAGTCTGACAATTAGTCTTACTATGGGGTATCGAATCGTGTCATCCAGTAGCTAGGTTGTGGAGGTCAGATAGGCAGTCGCTTCATGTTAAACACTGGTATTCAGCTGCATGCGGTTAGACTGGAAGCCGACCCCAAGATAGTAAAAGACTAGGCAGAAGATGGACAATACTGAGCGTTAGGTGCAATATAAGGCACCATCGGTGTATTTTTTTTTTTCGATATTTCGTTCCTAGAAGGTTATAACTCATAACATTATGAACCATGAACCATTATGTAAAGCAAGTCATAATTGCCAAAACGTTTTTGCTATTTCCCAAAAAAAACTGTTTTTTGAGTTAGGTCAGTCTACATTAAGAATGCGATATAATTGTGTCACAGTTTTTCTTTAAACCATGATTTTGTTTCTTTTGTTGCCAAACTAAACTAAAATTAGACAATTGGCATCTTTTACTACCAGGCATCTGAAGAAAAGGACGGCAACAGATAAGTATTAAGTTAGAGATGGCTGATTAGTTTTTTCCTTGAACTTCGCCGTGTCTTAAATCAATACGTTTTGAAATGACAACTATAATTGTATATCATTTTAGACCAACTTACATTGACAGCTCTGATTATTCTGACAGATTATTATCTGTCTCTTTCTTGTTTAATTGGAGAGAAAGAGGTATAAATGTGGGATTGTAAGATGATGGAGTGACAACACTGTGTGAACGAGCTAGCATGAGTGAGAGAACAGGACGGACGAGTGAGTGTTAGATTTATAAGAGGAACGACGGAAGAAAGATGGCGTAAGAAGACGTAAGACGACGAAGACGTGTTTCAGTATTTTATTAAAAGAATTATATGTAGTTTAATTGTTTTACTCTGAGCCTACATTCCCACATAAATAGTTTAAAATAAGTTTAGCTCGTGCGTAACAGAATGGTGATGATTACTTTTTGCCGACCCTAAAGGTGTTGGGAAAAGGCTAGCAGATGATATGTAATGAAAGCCCAAGAATCGCAAATACAAGTCTAAGGTTTATTTGCTACCAGTACACAATCGATAGCATCGCATAGCCGTAGCGATTACATCGTTAATGTTTAACTCTGTTTGTCTGTTTGTACATAATGTGCGTATATGTCCAGGTATACGTTACTGCACAGCTTTGCGGGTTAATGGGAAAGCCATTAAGTGAATTCAGCGTTTGGAATTGTGTTAGAGAATTTTGTATTTAGTGCAAGCCATTCCATTGCTGAAGCAAGTACAATTGAATTTCGTAGATCGCTCTGAATGTCTCATGAAAATGTATTTTACTTACATCTAATAGATACAGACCTTGGACGCAATTTATCTTGTGTATTTTCTTCTTTCCTTGTATGTTAATTTTTCGAGTTATTTTTAAACAGAGCCCAACATTTAAACAATTTCAAAATACGTAATTCCACTTTCTATTATTGAATGAATGGATGTGTGATACTCTTCCACTCTGGAATATGGCACACATATATAGGTAGATCACATAATACATCTATCTTAAAACAAAGAACGTTTCGCTTAATTTTGAAATCAAAAATCAAAGTTGTGGGCAAAATCTAGTTTTTCAAAGTACCTAACACTGTCAATTGACATAATTCTAATACTGATATGCTAGCATTACATTCAAGTGACCGATCTGATCAGCAGACGAACTGGACATTTGATGCTGATACCGTACGAGTGTCCCCAATTATGTAGTTCACCCATCGCTTGGCGAGTGCACAAGCACTCGCCAAGCTAACGTGGGTGATTCTCCCTTGTATAATGTTACTAACAAAAGGTGGTGGGAAATATGGGATATTAAAATTATTATATTGTAAATTTTGAAGTTAGAAGATGACTATAATATAGGATGTAAAAAAAAATATCTATACTCCGTTTGTTAGACAAATATTGTTATAACAAATGAATGAATTAATGAATAATGTAATGTATTTGCAAGAACAAAACAAAAATAAGTCGGAGGAGGAAAGAGGGTAGTTAACTTAAGTTTTTAAGATCTATGAGTATTTTAACGTTAGCATGTTATATCATAATAAATATAAAGCAGGGTAAATAATCACTCCATCACTACATATTATAAAAGAAAGCCGCCCGCCGCGCCGCGTCTGTCTATTACTAAGTATGTATGTTTATATCTTTAAAATTACGCATCGGATTTTGATGCGGGTTTTTTTAATAGATAGAGTGATTCAAGATATAGATTTTAGTATAATTATATTGTGACAAGCGGGCGAAGCCGCGGGCATCAGCTAGTTGCGATTTACATTAACAAAATGCTACTAAAATCCAGTTATTTATTTGTCAATTGCGATAAATGGAGCAAAGCTAGTTGTTAAGAAAGGAGTAGTAGAGAGAAGGCTTATGAGGAGTAGGAGAGAGGGACCGGGGTAAATGTCTTATTAAAAACTGTTACTACCAAAAACAAACCAACTTTATCCCCGCTAACTATCAACAATCTAGCCGAAACTTCGATCAAAATGAGCGAGAACAATCTGTCCGAAAATACTTCTCTCTATCTCTTACGTAATCAAGATATCATTGTGTCTAAGACAAAATAACACGAACTACACAAAACATGGTGAAGAAATAAAGACGGGCTACGAAAATATTCCGGCCTCTGGTTAATTTCCTCCAAGGGTGGAACTTCGGACTGTGGACAGCGAGCCTTTATAATAATAATAATATAATATGTGGGGACATTTTCACACATGACCATCTGACCCCAAACTAGGTATATATACACAAATACTTTTTTTTTTTAATACATACGTATAAAGATAAACAACATCCAGACACAAGGCAAACACAAGTGCTCATCACACAAATGTTTACCCTGGGCGGGAATCGAACCCGCAACACGCTGCACAGCAGTCGATCGCTCAGCCACTGCGCCAACCGTGTCGTCAAATGCTGCCTTTGCTAGGGATGTGTCTTGTTCGACATTCTGTGGTTGTTTTTCTTGGGTTTTTTAAAGACGTGTCGAGTTATCTATCATAAATCTTGTTATAAAATACATATTCATGATAAATGTAACCTGTGACCTGGCTTGGCCAGATCTGCCTGTTTCGCATCTACTATACAGGAGAAATTCCTAGGTTAAAAAAAAAAACAAAGAAACAAGTTGCTGGTCGATTATTGCGTATAATACCACACACACCACACCCACAACACACAGCACACACCACATACACACGTGGCCATAGGACTAGGCTCGCCACGTGATGAAAACAATAATTATTGAATAGCTATTATCATAGTTTTCCAGTTACTCTAGGTTTTGTTTTAAGCCAGCGAAAGAAAAAGAAGGTGTTAAAGCAAATGCGAAGGTATATATTTTTTCTACTGTTAGTCTATAATAGTATGTAATAGTTTTTATATAAATGTATTTAAAAGATTTAATCACTATAAGAGCTTACGGGGTTGGACTAAAAACATAGTATAGGTACATAAAGTTCAAAATGGTCACAAGTTGAATCATCAATTTTGCCACTGAAATACAAAATAAAAAGAAAAACCCAAAATCTCGCACCAAACCAAATCTCGTTTCCCATTCCCGTATTTTATCGTCAACCGTAGATACATCACTATTCCCATTCGTACAACAAATTGGGGCAAAGTTTGCGGTCTTCATTTCCTGGCCGCAACCATTGCGCTACTGCCGACCAGATGAAAGGATTTTCATTAGTTTTTTCGACTACTCTTTTTGTAGACGGAATTGATAGCGGCTGCCTATCAGTCGTTTCGCCTATCTACATATTTGTGGTACGAAATTGGAGATTGGTGGTCGTTTCGATCGATTTTCGTTTAAAAAATTATGTCTATAAACCGTACTAGCGTATTATTATTCCACTTTAGGGCAGCTGGATATAAGGCTTGATTCAGAAAGCTGTACTCCTGGACACGGCGCGTATTGTTAGGAGATTACTCTTTTAGGAGCCCTGACCCCCGGTAGGTTGGACCCTGTTGCTGATACTGGTGGGTTATTATTTTTTATATGTTTAAATATTACTATGTAATGCCCTAAACCGAGGCCCGTACGCCACAGGGGGTGGAATGTAGTCGCTTAGTTTATAAGTTTTTTATCCTGGCTGGAGGCTTTAAGTTCCCTTTGAGCAGCTGAAAACCTTCTAGGTTCATCTGCGAGATGCAATTCCGAAAAAAAAAAAACTTAATATGTATATGCACCTATATACAATAAATTATTGAGAATAACAATCTTCGATCATGAATCTTAACAATCAACATATACAATACACATAATACACACATATAACACACACATCACACATCACCACCATACCACCACACCACCACATAATAATTTAATTGCAACAATACTAATTTATTTATTTTGCAAAATTATGATACAGTTTTATAATATAATTAACCCTACTATTATAATTAACATTAGACAAATATCGTTATATCTCTTTCGTTATTTTAATGTTAGCGTAATAGACTTTATTATTACAACGAATATAAAGCAATTTAAACTATTAACTATATTTAAATAATATAACTAAAATGCAATTATTTTAACAATATACCCTAACAACTATGGCCATTGGTCGCTTTTTGTGTAATGCTATAATAAATAAAATATAATTAATGTTCCCACCTCAATTTCAACCCTAAAATGCAACAGCTGTGACAATAAGAAGCAAATTCACTTACATTTTTCAACAGGCCATATTAATGAAAGCAATATGTCTTCGTACGATCAACAGAGCCCAGCGAAGCGTATATTTTTTAACTGCATGTCCTACTTGTAATCTGGAGCGATGAAATATATCAAGCGCTACACGGTTAAGTGATCTGTTAAAAGGGGTTTTAAATAAATGTTTATGTAAAAATTTGAATTTTTACGCTGGTTTGTGGATTTTTAAATCGTGAATTTTTACGCTGGTTTGTGGATTTTTAAATCGTGAATTTTTATTCTTTTGCTGGTGGTGCAATTTATCTAATATATTCATAAAATCTTATAATACAGATTACGTGTAACTACCTTATATATACCTATTTAACGTAATACTACTCGTACTTACGACGTACGACTGCCCCGTTGGTCTCGTGGTCGCAAGCGCGACTGCTGAGCGTGGGGTCCTGGGTTCGATTCCCAGGTCGGGCAAAGTGTTATTGGGTTTTTCTATTGAGAATTTCTCAGTTTCAGCCCGAAGTTTGGAAGATGGCGGTGTAACGCCCCCGTGCCTCGGAAAGCACGTAAAGCCGTTGGTCCTGCGCCTGATCTCTCTCGGTCGTGTCGGATTGTCGTCCCACCGGACTATGAGAGTGAGGGAAGAGGGAGTGCATCTGTGTTTGCGCACACACTTGTGCACTATATTACCTTCTGTGTACTTGGCTGATCTCCATTGAGATTGGCCGCCGTGACTGAAATCCGGTCGGAAGATTACACACACTCGTACTTACCATACTCTCTGGTATAATAGTTCAGTATTAGCTTAACAGTGCAAGTAGCAGACAATAAAAAACAACATTGATTCAGTCAATTCCACGGTTGAGCGGAACACAAAAAGTAAAGAGTCATGTCATTTTGTACCATATGTGATTCGACAATTTACTATTGGTACAGAGGCCAGCACATCAAGCTACTACAATCTGTCAAATTTCTTTGATAGATTTTCAACTTTATTACAAAACCATAAGGTTCATATTTAATTGGGAAAATTTGACAGTTAGGTATGGCTTGATGTGCTGGCGTCTGTACATTAAACATTAGAAGAAAAAAAAGTTAAAATTTTCATCAATCAGTAAAACTAGTTTGAATCTTAATAATAACCACTTTCTTTAACAATTAAACAGTTTGTGTTCTTCAAACCCCATCAAGAAAAAATACATCAAACATCGCATCGCTATAGCATCGCACTGCTATACAACAGTTCCCCACATTGAATTATGGGCGTATCACCGGCGCTTGCGCATCGCACGTGCTGCCCATCGGACCGTGGTTCCTTGTTCAACAGTTGTGACGTATCGGAAATATTTCTGTGGGTTCTTCGAAGTCAGGCATTTTGTGGTTATGTGGTGCAGGTGGAGAAATAAGATCATGTTTTTATAAACCTGTTTTGGACCCACTACTAGGCAAAGGCTTCCAATGTGGTTCGGTTGTTTTTAAGGAATGAGGAAAGATATCCGGCAATTTCGTCTATGTTAAAGTCTCACAGGAATTTCACAACACAAAAATTTCATAAAAAAATATGAACTGCCTGAGTATTTATATTGAATTATATTGAAATTATTAAAAAAAATATTTACGGATCATCATTATCTACCTTTTTCGAATAATATTGGGGTCGGCTTCCAGTCTATCCTGATGCAGCTGAATACCAGTGTTTTATAACAAGTAGTAACTATCTACCTATCTGACCTCCTTAACCCAGTTACAGGGTAACACGATATCTGGCAAGACTGGTTGTCAGACTTTCTGTCTTCTGACTACCTGTTATGACTGAGATGATCAAAGAAATACAGTTTTTTTTACAAGTATGGATGACCGTGTGGTGCCAGGCCGCGAATAGCACCAACCCATTTTTACCCGTGGGTGTCGTAGAAGGGAACAGAGGTATATTGACCAGAGGATGGGCAGCTGCGTCTTTCTGAGTACCATACCACTTACTGCGATCTCCAACATGCTTCAGCCAAGCATGGCGATTACGGCTGAACGCCCCGTTGGGGGAGACCTAAGCTCAGCAGTGGGCGTCTTAAGGTTGACATGGTGATGATGTTGGACGGGAAATCTAAAATAATATGTCGGCGTCAGGTATGGCTGAGCGGGAAGCGCCGACATCGTTTGGGTTCGGTGGTATCGGGTTCATTGTAGAATAACAATATTCAATGCAGTACTAACAACCTTACTTTATTAAATGTGATCGTACAATACAATTCAAATAGGTAAACCGACAGTTTCGTACTAGATGAGTGTCCTGCTTGGTGTCTCGAGCAAAAGTCCGCTTAGCACGGTCCCCACTCTCCAACACGACTCTGTCCACATGGCGCCATTTTAACCGACAGCTGACGTCACGGCGTTTACCATTTCTTCTGTAGGTACTACAATAATCAATTTGAATCCTCTTTATCGCTAAATTATCGCTTGCTGCGACACGGCCATACTGACTCATCACACGTCCTCGTGTGTACCTGTGAACAATGCAACCAAATTTGAGGTATCACAGCGATCTCGGCTAACCTGGCCATAAGTTTTATCAAGAAGAACAATAATTAACCAAACAAAATCCATTTGTTGACAATACTAGGCTCGGCCTACCTGACTAATTGTCTATCTCAATAAATAAACTCGCATCAGAAGGAATACTACAGGTTTCATAAAGGTAAAAAATTAAAGGAACTGAATCACAATATTAATGCACCCAGTATTAACAATAGTCAACGTCATTCTCGCTGGTAATCTGTTATGAAACAGTGGATCAGTAATAGCCCTTCCCGCTGTCATGCCTTACATACATGGGACAATACCAGTTCTCCTCTCTGGCAAGCCCAGTATCAAACGGCTAGTATCAGTCCTTCACACTGATAAGCTCAAAACAAAATGGACATTATCGAGCCTTCTCTCCGGTAAGTCATCTGTTCTGCCGTACATTGTTTAAAATACGGTTAAACCCATAAAGTAGTTTCAGAGATATCGGACAAAAACCTGCGAAATGATGTCTCTTCCAAACGAATAAAGATATAAAAATCTTTCTAAGAGACAAATGTCACTGGTTTATCAACGATTTTTTTTTGGGGTATGAAAACTGAAAACATCTTTCAGTCTTACAATAAAACAGATATTTGTAATTAAGCTTAGCATTTCTTCCCAGTTTAGTAATTAAATACTGCATAATAATAGGGCTAACCCTACTCTAACGGTATTATAACGTAGTAATTGCTTTAGAATTGTACTACTAAAAATTTTATTTAAAGTTATCAAAAAATACGTCATTACAATACGGCTAAGCTGCATAACTATGATATAATCAAGTAATGACTGTAAAATTAAGGTTTAGCCCCTTGGTTTATAAACAAGTTAAGGCACTTAGTGATCATTATAATCAAGTAATTGTGTAATAATATATTAAGCGGCGTCAAGTTAAACGGTATTGCTTACTTAAAACAAGGCTACTCATACTTCGCTCGCGGTTAGCCGTTTTATAGATAAGCAATGACTTACAATTATTCGAGAAAAAAAAAGAAAACAAGCAAGCAAATTAAACAAATTATTTATTAATCATTTATTTCAAACAATTTTAAATGGTTATCAATAACATAAATAATTATTTTTGACATTTGGGCTTAGTAATATTCATAATTAAATCACAATATTATCTTAATATCAAAACATTCTCTAACTTAAAACCCTGGAGTGAAAAGTGTCTTAAGATAATAAAAAAATATAACCATCTATCTCACTAGCTGCAGTTGTCATAAAACAACCTGCTATAACAATTTTCTTCAGTCTTAAGACTATTATATAGCTTTCTAAATTTTACAATATAATCAGTCTTTAACTAAAAAATTATCACAATCATGTAATCAACTGAGTCCTCTATATAGAATTAAATCTAATAGGGGTCCCTATTAGGTTTAATATGTAATATAATTAATAATTAGTAATAAATATATAATTATTAATAATAAAGACTAAATAATTTAATATATAATATAATTATTTAGTCTTATGGCACTAAGTAATATATACATTTAAGTAGTTATATTAAAATAAAAAAAGAATTGTAGGTACTTGGGTATTTAAAATGGCTTTCTTAGGTTTAGGTAGTCCTCCTTGAATTTTTGGTCGTTTCTGTGTTATTGTTTGTAGGCAATCCATTCCAAAATACCATTTTATGTTTTGGAATGATAGGCGACAATTTAGTTATTAAGTTAGATTTACGTTCCTCATCAATGCCTTTCGGCTGTGTCCGGAAGCTTATGTTGGTACGTGGATTTCTTAAGTACTTGTCATTTAAAAATTTAAAACTTGAGTATTCATCACTAAAATCATTTTTATACAACATGTCATAACTTGACCTCTTAAACGAGACTTGTGTTATATTTTTCAGATAGACTCTAGGGCATGCTTGCTGAATTCGCCGCTCAGAGACATTATTGGGTAAATTGAGAAATTCATTTGCTTGTAGCGCTTTGACAGTTACTCTGCCATTGTTTGCAGAGGCTACAGCTTCCTCAAAATCTGAAAAGTCATATATTTTACCCTTCTTTTTCATTGCAAGTTCCACTTGATGGTGGAACTGGTCGCAGCTCATGAAGGTGTGGCCGGGTTCGAAGTAGTGTAAAGTTATTGTTTCTGTACTTATAACGTCACTGTTTACTAGGTCGACTAACATGGAATAAAACAGCCAATTCTTGTTCTGTGATGTACAATTATCTAACCAGATATTAACATTCTGAACGTCTCGATGACGAAGGAAAAAACTGTAGTACGCGCTCATAATATCCTCTTGTTTTCTACCGGCTATTCCGTCGTGCCAAATTGCAGCAAGAGGTTTCGATTCCTTTGATATTTTTCCAACCGGTGCAAAGGATTGGTTAAAGAGCGTCAAACGGGGACAAAATATAACCGCTTTGAACATCTCCATTCTAGGCAGCATGATAACTTTTTCTAGATCGCCGCTGAAATAAATACTATTTTCGTTTTGCTTTATAGCTTTGTGAGCATCATAAAGGGCTCTAGCTTTTTTGTATCGATCATGATGCTTAGCCCAAGCCAAGCAAGTGTCACAATCAGGAAAACATTGCTTACGAACATCATGGCTTGTTTCTTTAGTGTGATGTTTGTATGATTCGCACTGTTCGCACTCCTCATTCCCGAGCCGAGTGAAAGATATATTCATTGATTTTAAGTGAGATCGATATAAGTCATAACTGAGTTTTGACTCGGGATTTTTTGAACAAAAGTCTTTATACATAAAATTTATATTAATGTCATTGGGCAAATAACGCCGATTTGGTGCGTGCTCTCTACGGTAATGAGGAGCGCTGGGATTGAATGATTCAACATGTTGGTTGAGTAAATCACGATTAAACGCCGGTTTCTTGGTATGTTTACCACGTTTATCTGTATCTTTTTCAGTATCGAGACAGGTGGTAAGTATAAGATCATTGTTTCTATTGAAACCTAAAGTTGTTAAAAAAAAAATTTTACATACTTGTCTTACGGTTCCGTCATTTTTCTGCAGCGTAAAAGTTCTTTTGGGGTTTCTTTTAGGGTCAGATGTGTACTTACGCTTGGGAATGGCTACAATATAGTTTGACCTTATAAACATTCTCATTTCCCCGCGTTGCAGACTCCAATATGTTTTATTTATATTCTCACGTTCAGATTCATCAAATACAGAACTACATTTTTTTATACATTTCTCGTCACATCCAGGTTTTACAGTATATTTCAAAAGTTTTTGTTTTTTTCTTTGGATTTCTCGCTGTTTCACACTGCTATTGTACTTTTTTCGTTTCCGCGCTGTTGAACCTTCTTCACCTTCATTATCACTGGTGGCTGGGTTGTCAAATGGTGGCATTGATATAATAACAGCAGCATCAGTCGACGCTCGTCTCTTTTTGAAAACAGGATCGTGAACAGCAGCTCTTTCGCCATTGTTAAATGAGTGACGTCGAGATATAACTTTATTGGGAAAGGAAGGCACACATTTTTCTTTCTCTGCTTTAGAGCTTCTCTTACCTTTTCTTTGAGATATGCATTTTATTTGGGACTTATGAGCAAGTGTTTTTTTAATATTCCTGTCCGTATCACTCTCTTCACTTGAATCGACGTAATTAGATGTAACCTCGTAGTCCTTGTCCTTAACCGAATCATCCGAATCAAAGTCACAGAAGATTGGAGACAGAGAATGTAAAGACGGCGGTATAGTTTCATCGCAGTACAGGAAACTGGAATCCGAAACTTTTGATGTACCAGGTTGAGGATTTGCATATAAATCGATGCCATTATTAGCTGAAGGACTAGAAGGATCACTTTCATTTAATGAATTTGGCATGCTTGTTAAGCCAATGATTTGTTCTTGAATACGTAATTTGGGTGGTTCGACAGGTACGACCTCTCTATTCACAATGCTCATCATGTTCTGAATTCTTTGTGGAACCCCGGAGCGTCTACAATAATGACAGACACAATTAGTTAAATACCTAATTTAAAAAAAAAAATAATTTAAAAAAAACTTATAGGTAGGTACTTTATTATTCTATATCCTCGTCGTCAACGCAATAATGCGTAAGAATAGGAAAGAAGGTAAAAAGCAAAAAAGCGCGCGAAAGCCCATGTCCGATAGGTATTCGTTTCAAACATACCGCCCCAACGCGCTGCACCTACTCATCGTTGACCCTGACTCGAGATGCGTGTGATTTCATAGCGGCTTCAGAACGATAAGAAAAAGGATTATTTCGTTCCAATCAAATATTTATAAGCTAAAGGTTATATACCTGTCACCTACCACTACGTAATTGAATGAATGTAATACTTATTTTAAGAAAATATTATAAATATCGATTATCTACATACTAATTACATAGGTTATTAAATTCACTGATGCATCTATTCTATTTAGTGAAATTATAAAAACCTTACCTTGAGTACGTATGACGCGACATGGTAAAACATTTATGGCGCGCCGCCGCTCCGCTCCACACACACACGAGCGCTCCCCGTCGTCGCTGGTAGCGAAATGGCCGAGGAAACCGGGAACGCGGGGGACCGCGGTTCAAAAATGTTTCTGGGTTTAACTAGATTTTAATCTAGCATATCTGTATAGTCGTATTTTAGTAAAGAATTTTACACTTTAATCCATCGATAAACTTTATTGAAAAAAGGCTAAATGCCTATAACTATAATGTAATGTATTATTCTATAGTAACTTTATTATAACATAGTTTTTGTTCTCAGACACACCTGTAAGTACTTGATTATAACACGGTTATGGTCGTATAGCTTAATTTAAGTGCAGCATTGTGTGATAACTGTATTATAATAAATTAATATCGCTTGGAACGATCCGTGATAATAACGTTACCATCCTTTTGCCGTGTTATAACATAAATTTGAGGAATAGCTGTTAAATAATAAAGTAAACTGTAAAAAATATGTTACTTAACGGTTCACACCCGCTCTATATCTCGGAAAGTAAAAGTCGTACAGTAATGGGACCCAGCACAAAAGATAGAGAATTTTTCAAAACGTAATGTGTGATTCAAAACTAAAAAATGGCAGTTTGAGGCTTAACCGTGTTTTAAGTAACGTACGGCAGTGTTGTGAAACAGTGGGTCAGTAACAGCGCTTCTCGCTGCTATGCCCTACATTACATGGGACAGTACCAGTTCTTCTGTCTGGCAAGCCCAGTATCAGATGGCTAGTATCAGTCCTTCACACTGATAGGCCCAGAACAGAATGGCCATTACTGGTCCTTCTCTTTGGTAAGTCAAAAGTATAGACAAAAGACATACATTGTGCATTAACATTTAGAACGAGTTGATGGGCCTTCACCCGCATCTTCAACATCTAACCCTTCACTAATCACGTCTAATTCGCTAGGGTTATCACCTTGTGGCATCCTTCCTATGCGGTCATAAGCATACTTTTATGTTCTGTTACAGTTCAGTGCTTTTAAATTATAGCGATCACCGCCAAGTAAAACTATGACCTCAAACTTTACGTAATTTAAATTTCCAAAACCAAAACGAGGACGACGACGACGACGTTCCAAAACGAACAAGCAACTAAACTTCAACCTTCTGACTGACTGACTGACTCTTTGACAATTCAAAAGTGCCTGCAAATGGTCCAATTGAAATAAATGCTTTGACTTTGACTTTACTTCAACTTCGACTTTGGCTTCGAATTCGACTTTGACTTTGACTTCGACTTCGACTTTTTCTTCAACGTGTACTTCTACTTCGACTTCGACTTCTACTTCTATTTCAACTTCTGCTTCAACTTCTACTTCGACTTCTAAATTTGCAAGAAATACTCTCCTTCATTAAAGAACATTCAAAGCCAGAATCAAAATCAAATTTGAAACACTCACTTTCATATTCGTTGCCGCTTGTTTTCTTATCTTATTAATGCCAAAAAGTTTAATGGCCTAGTTACGCATCATATCAAAAACCTAAATAGGGCTTGCCCTTAGTACACGAAATAGACACGTTAATTGTAAAACTACGTTTTAAAATAAGTCCGCTAATCATCACATTATATTTCAAACAATAACCGGGTAACACATGAAATAAAAATCGTAAAAGATTACCACCAATTAATACGTCACAAAGAATTTGTTCAGTAGGTACAGTCTGCTTTAGCAAAACCTATACCCTGAACAAGCAAATGTAGGTATGTTTACCTACGAAATTACGGCTAACAGATTGCTTAACAAGAGAGCATTCGGCACCAGAAACAAAATAAAAATAATACGACTCACCAGATTCGGTAGATAATAGATCAGTAGCTGGCTTAATGGTACAGCTATCCGCTCGTTTTTCAACTTGACTTTTAACGAAGTCAGCCTCCTTCTTTGGACAGCGTGTAGCGATGTGCCCCGGCTTGCCACAGAAGGTCATCACAGGTCATCGGCGTCGATACTTTCTTAAAAACGCAGTCTTTGGCCCGTTGCGATCCATTATTTCCTGAAAACTGATTCCTGTGGCAATCTGGCCTTATGGGCCAGATTGCCACAGTTGTAGCAACACCTTGACATGCCAGGTTATTCCAGGTAAAGTATTCTAAGCTAACCAAGAAGCAGCATTCCTTAAGGGCTTTACTCATTGTAATAATTAACCAACTGCTAGTTTTTTTTTTGAATGTACAAATTGAGGGTATTGCATTAAACTCTAGTATCACTATCTCGAAACTCGGGATTAAATTCAGGTCAAGATAGTTTATTGTATTCTGAACTAGGATCTTTAATCGTGTGAATGAATTTCATTATTTGGCGTTGCTGCTTTTCGAATAAAATTTTCAAACAGTTTTTCACTTGATAATAAATCAACACTCTGACCTTTAGATTGTTCCTGCGACGTTCCGTTAGATGCTATGTGATTTTTGAGATAGTTCACCGCCTTATGCGCCGGTTTACCCGCAGTTGATTGAGTTTTGATGTTTCGATCACTTACATCATATTCCTTAGCTGCATCTCGAATATTGTGTGCGAGTGGGTTTCAGATCCCACTTCTGATGTCGGCGTCAGGTATGGCTGAGCGGGAAGCGCCGACATCGTTTGGGTTCGGTGGTATCGGGTTCATTGTAGAATAACAATATTCAATGCAGTACTAACAACCTTACTATATTAAATGTGATCGTACAATACAATTCAAATAGGTAAACCGACAGTTTCGTACTAGATGAGTGTCCTGCTTGGTGTCTCGAGCAAAAGTCCGCTTAGCACGGTCCCCACTCTCCAACACGACTCTGTCCACATGGCGCCATTTTAACCGACAGCTGACGTCACGGCGTTTACCATTTCTTCTGTAGGTACTACAATAATCAATTTGAATCCTCTTTATCGCTAAATTATCGCTTGCTGCGACAAATAGATTATTATTACATATCTTCCGTATGCTTCGTGCCTTAGTTTAATCCATCACAATAATTTGTTTGAATAAATTGTTCTTTTTAATTTATTCAAGCACGCGTCAGTTACTACTGTCGGCGCTTCCGAAGCGCGTGCGCATAATAATATCACAACGCAAGAGAAAAGTGAAGAAGCACCACTTTTAATCAAGAACTAAAAATAGTCACAGCGCTTTAATAAAAGTAAACAAAAAAAGAAATTGTCTCCATGTATTTGTTTTGTTTAATATTAGGATATTTTCTTTCGTCTTTGTACTGCGTTTTTACTTATGCCAAATAAACACATTTTAATTAACTTTCATTAACTGCAGTAACTAAAAAAATGTCTTGCAGTCTAATTCCTTAAAAATCTCCCTCGGTGAGTTTAGTGAATGTGAGCTTGATAGATACCAGGTGGGATGATCATCTAAAGCTCACTCACCAAGGAAGAATTTGTCAGAATTGACCGGCTGATAACAGGATTAACTAAGCAACAATATTAGTAACAGGGCTGCATAATAGTGTTCTGAAGATATCTATAACCTGTCCCTTTAAGCTCTCGCTCTCACTCACTCGGTATACCGTAAGAGTGAAATGACATGATAAGCTCCTTTGTTTAGCCGCCATTTTGTGTTCGATTCTTTAATGGCGCGAATTAGGTCTTCGTCAAGATTATTCAAGCTGTAATTTCCGTACCTACCTTCACTTTCTTTGTTCTTTGTATTGTGAAAGTAAAAGTTATTCCATCGAGTTGATCTTCTGTTTAAAAATCATTATTCTGGTGTTGCGCAGACGCACCGGCCATGACCGTAACCTCATTTGCACATCAATGCGTGTAGGTTAACGCACCATTTAATTACCTGAATTAATTAACCTTTTGTTATTTTTGTAGGTAAATCTTGTTGTATTGTTGTAAATGACAATGAGAAGTGTGATTGACCCTTTTAAATAATTGGCTGAATGCGGTACAAAAAATCATAAATCTCCCGCTGTCTGTAGCTACCCTTAGTTCTTTTAAACTCTGCAATGGCTTTTAATGCGGTTTACATCAATAGTGATACAGTGATTGAAGGGGGATTATTATACTATAATCTATATTGCACCCGAACGAACCCGGGGCGGTTCACTAATTAAAAAATAAAACAAAAACAAATCATAATTAGGTAGGTACAAGAAATCAGGTAATAGAAACTTACAACTTGGTACTCAGATTATCAAATAAAAGGCACATAGACCGTGCGGAACACTGCGAGTGAAGCCACAAAAGCAAATACAAATTCAGAAGCGAATACCTACAATTCGCTTCGCGCTGTACTGATACGAGTCAGGTCAGCACAAAGCGAATCATTGTTAAAAAAAAACAAATACTAATACAAATAAAAATGCAAAAGCGAATACAATCACGAGATTGTGGGTATTCGTTATTGAATTTGTATTTGCTTTTGTGGCTTCACTCGCAGTGTTCCGCACGGTCTATCTGCCTTTTGTTTGATAATCTGAGACTTGGTACTACATATGTGGACCGGGATAGGTATCTATTAATGAGATGCGTCACATTAATAGATATCTCTCTCGTTTACTAAATATATATCCTACCTTCTTCGATATTGGTTAATTCAGTTATTTATATTTATATCTCGACCTGACAGTACACACGACGGACGTCAAATCTTTCTTCTAAATTTTGAAACAGTGTTTATCTCATAAACAGTACAAATAAGGTTGTTTTTCCTTTGTCAGCCAGTCTCTACAGTACTAACAAGTAGGTAAACGATCTATTAGGTAATTCAATTAGAAATAGGAACGACAGGTATTAGACGGATATTATATTTTTCCAAGTAATACAAAAAGCAGTATTTTTACACAACTTAATACCTATAGTTTCGACGAAGCCGAATTAAGTACTTTTTCAACAATAATCATGAATATTAACCTCAATATCGCGTGCCTGAAAACTGGTGGCATTTTTGCAGAAAGAAAAAATATACTTAGTCGCAATTAAAACAAAAATAGAAAAGGAGGGAAGTCGGCCGCAGGTAATTAGGCTTGCTTTCTATGAGAACGGCACACGTAGCAAGTTTTGCGGTACACTGGCGGCCGATAAAACGTATAGAGGTAAAATGGGGGGTGAGTTTGTGGTGAAGCAAATCCTAATCCTAACTAATATTATAAATGCGAAAGTAACTCTGTCTGTCTGTCTGTCTGTCTTTTCTTCACGCCTAAACTACTGAACCGATTTGTGTGAAATTTAGTACAGGGTAAATGTGAACCCCAACAAAGGACATAGGCTACTTTTTATTCGACTTCGTCTGCGTCCGCGATAACCGACATATACGCGGACGAAGTCGCGGGCAAAAGCTAGTTTTTTTATAAATGTCTACGTATTTTTTTTTGCGTGTTTAATCATAATTTAACTGGTTTATATGTTTCTTGGATTATCTGTTCTTGTAGATTTCGCGGCAAAATTAATAATCTTGTCACATATTAAATAGTCACTAACGCCCAAAAGAAAAGGTCGAAGAGATTTATTATCTTTTAAAGTATAAAAATACGGCCACAATAGATAATCAATATGAAATAAATAATTACTAATATTATAAATGCGAAAGTAACTCTGTCTGTCTGTCTGTCTGTCTTTTCTTCACGCCTAAACTACTGAACCGATTTGTGTGAAATTTAGTACAGGGTAAATGTGAACCCCAACAAAGGACATAGGCTACTTTTTATTCGACTTCGACTTCGACTTCGTCTGCGTCCGCGATAACCGACATATACGCGGACGAAGTCGCGGGCAAAAGCTAGTTTTTTTATAAATGTCTACGTATTTTTTTTTTGCGTGTTTAATCATAATTTAACTGGTTTATATGTTTCTTGGATTATCTGTTCTTGTAGATTTCGCGGCAAAATTAATAATCTTGTCACATATTAAATAGTCACTAACGCCCAAAAGAAAAGGTCGAAGAGATTTATTATCTTTTAAAGTATAAAAATACGGCCACAATAGATAATCAATATGAAATAAATAATTATATTTAAATTAACACAAGACCGAAAAACAATTTAATTGATATTAAAACAAAAAAATATATTAATATATTTCGTTTATAGTACCTATTTTGTTTTTTTTCTTTTTTGTGCCTCGGAAAACACGTATAGCAATTGGTCCCAGCTGTCATTCGTAGATCTTTGACAGTCGTTACGGGTAGTCAGAAGTCAAAAAGTCTGACAACCAGTCTTATCAAAGGGGTCTTATCGGCGGAAAGGGTCTTATCGTGTTACCCAGTGACTGAGTAATAGAGGTTCGATAGGCAGTCGATCTATATAATATAGTGAGATTTAACAGTATCAGGTTGGGCTGGAAACTAACCCCAACACAGTTGAGAAAAGACCAGGCAGATGATTTTGACTCCGTGGAGTTTCTTGCTTGTTCTTCTATAGAGAGACCTACGTTTTGGAACGAACAACTACTTAGCCTCAATTTTTTAACTGACCGACTGAAAATTTAAAATTTAAAAATGCCTGTACATCATCATCATTTCAGCCGAAAGACGTCCACTGCTGGACATAGGCCTCCCCCAAGTGTCGCCACATTGACCGATCCCGTGCGACTCGCATCCAGCGGATTCCCGCAACCTTTACCAGGTCATCGGTCCACTTAGTGGATGGCCTGGTTTACTAATGTTTGCCATAATTTAAAATGCCATAATTTTATATGCCATACTTTTATTTGCCATAATTTCATTAGAAATAATGCTGCAGTTGCCATAATCGTTAAATTATATAAAATCATTTTCACTAATTTCATTGGTCTGCTTTCATTGGTTGAAAACTACTGAAACTTTAGATTCTTCGCCCTCACTTGCTTTAAACTTACTAAGTTCGAATGTTTCAGCATGTCCCACGGAATTTAAATTTAAACATTATAAACCCTGCAATCGTTATTAAAGTCGGAAAAATCTTCACCTGTTTAGTAAAATAAGTGACAGACATAACTTTAATACTAGAAATAGGAACAAATTATATCAACCAAGTTTCAGATTGTCAAAAGTACATACTTCTTTTATGGGGTATTGTGTAAAATGTTATAATAAAATACCGCTCGATATTTTGCAATTAAATGAAAGACAATTTAAAACATGTATTAAACGCACACTATGTAGGCAAGCATATTATAAGTTGGAAGATTATATCAATGATAAAAATGCTTGGCATAATGCTGGTCCTGCTCCACAGCCGCTTTAGGGAATTTCTTAATTGCAAGAAGATTATGTTGCTCACCCCTTATTATTGACATGAATAACGTGTACCGTAATTATTATTTACTTATTATATTTTATCTGTCGAATGAAATACTTACATACATTTTAAATTTTGACTTTGTGTAAATTAATAGCACTATTTCAATTATTATGTAAATGTGAGAACTATGGAGCCATTTATTTATTCAATGTGTTTGACATAAATGAGCATGGCAGTTGAGAGCATTGTCATGCTCGCTCAAATGTCTCACTGATGGTGGCGTGTGGGTTAGATCATTCGGTTCCCTTCAAAATGGTTGAGCTAAGTGGTGCTGATCCGCGCGTCATGTTCGTGAACGGGCGCTGTCGGTTGAGATTGGTCATCTCTTAACTGCCATGGCTTTTATATTAATTTATTTTTAATTAGAATGTTTTGGATTTCTCTTCACTTACATTGTTTTCACATATAGAAGCAACAAGAATAATGTAGCCTGGATTTTGTAAAAGCTTGATTGAAAAGAGTGTCCGTGGAGTTTCTTGCTCGTTCTTCTCCATAGAGACCTACCCTACGTTTTGGAACGAGCAACTAGCTTCAACTTTCTGACTAACTAACTGACTCTTTGACTATTCAAAAGTGCCTGCAAATGGTTTAATTGAAATAAATGCTTTGACTTTGACTTTTGACTTTGAAAGCTTTTAAACAACTCAAGATCAAGGGTGCTGAACATTTATGGGGGATGTCTACTAATGTTTGTAAATCAATTATTAAGACAGTGGCGCCCTATTCAGCTTTCATTTTTAATTTGTGTGTAGACCAAGGGGTTTTCCCGGATCTAATGAAGTTCAGCAAAGTTATACCACTTTTTAAATCCGGCGACTGCAAAGACTCTAATAATTACAGACCCGTTTCGGTTTTGCCGGTTTTTAGCAAAGTGTTTGAAAAAGTAATGCTTGATCAAATGCTCAGTCATTTTAACTGTCACAAAATTTTACATGATCAACAGTATGGTTTCACCAAAGGACGTTGCACTACTGACGCCGGTGTCACCTTAATCAAGCATATATTTAAGGCTTGGGAGGATTCGCAGAATGCTATTGGTATCTTTTGCGACCTCTCCAAAGCATTTGATTGAGTGAATCACGAAACACTACTCTTAAAGCTTGAGCATTACGGTCTGGGTAAACTAGCGCTTAGCTTAGTAAAATCATATTTGACTGATAGACTGCAACAAGTTCAAATAAACGGTGTAAATTCATCGGGCTTAAAAGTAAAAATGGGGGTACCGCAGGGCTCAATATTGGGTCCGTTCCTCTTTTTAGTTTATATAAACGATTTACCTTATTTACTGAAAAATCAACCACAAATGGTGTTATTTGCTGATGATACTTCCTTGATTTTTAGAGTTAATAGACAGGCACAGCACCATGACGACGTAAATGACGCTATGCTTAAGGTTAATAATTGGTTTACTGTAAATAATTTAGTATTAAATGAGAAGAAAACTAAATGCATAAGATTCGCTTTACCAAATGTTAAAAGTAGTGAATGTAACGTTGTATTGAATAAGGATATACTTGAATTCGTCGAAAAGACTGTTTTCCTAGGGATTACGCTTGACTCAAAGCTGCAATGGGGTCCTCACTTAACATCTCTTGCAGGGCGATTGAGTTCGGCCGCTTACGCTGTCAGAAAAATCCGGCATTTGACAAACGTGGATACCGCTAGGCTAGTATATTTTAGTTATTTTCATAGCATCATGTCCTACGGTATCTTGCTTTGGGGGCGGGCTGCAGATATTGATTCTATTTTTATTCTGCAAAAACGGGCTGTCAGAGCCATCTATAATCTCAGCAGACACGAGTCTCTAAGAGAATTGTTTAAACAGATTAACATCTTGACGGTACCTTGTCAATACATATGAGGCTATCAGCGCAAAAGCGGCGTAACCTTTTTAAGAACAATTGGTTTTCAATTGTGTCTGGAAAAGATACACCACTTCCGCGCCGATAGCCTCATATATGAAAACATTATGCATGTTCGAAAAAACCTTCATCTTTTTAATAAAATAAGTGACAGACATAGTGTTTATACCAGAAATAGGAACAAATTAGATCAGCCAAGTTTCAGATTGTCAAAAGTTCATACTTCTTTTATGGGGTACTGTGTAAAATTTTATAATAAAATACCTCTTGATATTCTACAACTAAATGAAAGACAATTTAAAACATGTATTAAACGCACACTGTGTAGACAAGCATATTATAAATTAGAAGACTACATCAATGATAAAAATGCTTGGCTAAATGCTGGTCCTGCTCCACAGGCAGTTTAGGGAATTTCCTAATTAGAGGAATGTTGTTTCCTACCCCTTTTTTATTGACATGAGTAGCGAGTATCGTTATTATTATACACAAATATATTTTAATTACTTTTTCGACATTTTAGAATCATTGGAAACCTTAGTTTTGTATAATTTAGCAGCATTATTTCAATTTTGTAAATGTGAGTACCATGGAGTCATATTTTAAGTAAATTATTATGTGATTGACATAAATGAGCATGGCGGTTGAGAGAATTGTCATGCTCACTCAAATGTCTCGCTGGTGGTGGCGCGTGTGTTGGATCATTCAGCTCCCTCTAAAATGGTTGAGCTGAATGGTGCTGTTGAAAATTCCGGCATGCCTCTGTCTACCAATTTGCTGACGACACATGTCTTATCACAGCACACAGAGATCTAAGTACTGCGGAGAAATTGATGCAAACTGAGTTTAACCTGCTATGTAAATGGGCACATGACGTTGGCTTAACAATCAACTATCAAAAAACTAAACTCATGCACATTCATTCACCATATTTAAAAACTCAAGGAACCCCAAGAGTCGTGGCTCATGAACACCAGTGTATGCATCGGTGCTTGGATGTCTGTGACTGTAAGACGATTGAAAATGTTAAAGAACATGTGTATCTGGGTCTTAAGATTGATCATAAATTTAATTGGGCCCCACACGTGGACTCAGTATGCGTAAAGCTTCGAGCTATCATGTCAAAATTGCGCATATTAAAACACAAACTGCCTTATAGGACCTTGAGACTGCTATATATGGCATTGGCCGACGCTGTTATCAACTATGGTATAACCAGTTATGGAAGAACTTATAAAACTTACCTGCAAAAAATATATAATATACAAACACGATTATTAAAGATAGTGGTACCATATAAAATTAAATTCAAATATCAACTCGATTATGATAAGTTATTCCAATATTGTAAAGTCATAAATGTATTTGATAAAGTGAAATTTGCTGTTGCCTCTGATTACTGTGAACGCAATATGAGTAAGCTGCAAAAAATAAGTAGACCTAATTTTGTTCGTAACCTGTCGTACTTACCTCTGTATAAACTGCCGAAAGTGAATAATGAGTACGGTAGAAGGGTCTGGACGTACGCTCTTCCAAGCATTCTGAATAAATTGCCTAAGGAAATAACCAAAAAGTTAGAAAATAAGAAACCTCGACAAGTAAAAAACATCTTAAAAACCTATTTTACAGTTAAAAACTCGGAAGCCGTGTGGATCCACTATCAGACAAAGACCTGCCATGTGTGTGAGCAACCTAATACTAATACGTGATCGATAGCGCACATAATCTTACTTATTAAGATTGAGCGTTATTTTAAATGATGTATTCCATGCATGTTAATTTAAAATAAATAGTTTGAAATTTAAATTTAATTTAGCAAGCATGCGGAGAGCATGCAGCATGCAAGCAAGCATGCAGAATGCAAGCAGGCATGCAGCAGGCATGGTTTCTGTCACGGCTCCGGCGCTGCGGGGCTCCGGCGGTCCCACGCGAGCTTATCGTCGCAGATGTGTTTCACGCTCACCACCGAAGCTTCGGCTTGCCTCAGCCACGGTGGCGAGCGTTAAAACCACCTGCTCCTCAGCTCGCGGGCCGCCTCGCCCCTCCGCGCCTTCGCGGGCTTAGATTACACTCTAGGGGTAGGGCAGACAAGACTACGTGGAGTCGGTTTTGCAGCGATTCGTTTCTGTCACTAACTTTTGTAGCACTACTTATTGTTTTTTTAAGACAATACTTTAGCGTGGCACAATAGATTTGCACATTATGCCTAATAATATTATGCGAATTTAATTTATGCCAAAACAAATTTCTAAATATTATTTGCTACGCATTGAGGACATCTGGCGCTAGGCGGCCGCTGCCGCGGCACGCTCGCTACGCTCACTCGCCTTCGCGCGTTGTGTGGTCACCACCTAACCTAATCTACCCGTTTCGATTATTACTAACTTTTTATTGTCTAAAGATTGATTACTGTAATAAATCATTTGGTTAGTGGGTGGCCTTAATGGCATTACGACACGGTTGGCGCAGTGGCTGAGCGATCGACTGCTGCGCAGCGTGTTGCGGGTTCGATTCCCGTCCAGGGTAAACATTTGTGTGATGAGCACTTGTGTTTGCCTGGTGTCTGGGTGTTGTTTATCTATATATGTATGTATTTACAAAAAAAAAACAGCTAATTCAATGTTTATGCCTGCTACAATTCCTGTCGATATATACAAAATTATCCAAAATTTAAAAAATACCAAAAGTGTAGCCGTTGAAATATCTCCTGTTCTAAGTTTCATTATAAAATTATGCATAGAAAATGGTACATACCCTAAAGATTTAAAGATGTCTGTGATAAAACCACTATATAAGAAAGATGACAGACAAAATCCTAAGAATTATAGAACTGTAGCGTTAATTCCAATTTTCTCAAAAATTATTGAAAAAGTCATCTATAACAACCTGTATACCTTTCTTGAAAAAAATCAAATTTTTGCGGAAGAACAGTACGGCTTTAGAAAATGCAAAAATATAAATATGGCAATATATGGCCTCGTAAATAAAGTTATAACAAATATGGATAGACGGAAACGTGCGACTGCCTTGTTCATGGATATGACCAAGGCATTTGATTTTGTAGATTTTAATATACTTTTGTCTAAGTTGGAAAAATATGGAGTAAGGGGCAACGTATTACAATTAATTGAGTCGTATTTAAAAAATAGGTATCAAATAACTAGTGTAACAAAGATTTGCCATAAGACTAAATTGGAACTAACGTACCAATCGAAACCAAGAAAAACGAACTTTGGTGTACCCCAGGGCAGCGTCCTCGGCCCGCTATTGTTCCTCATATACATAAACGATATGCCCAGAGTTATTCAACATCCCATGACCTTGTTCGCAGATGATAGTACAGTTTTTTTCACAGAACAAAATAGGGAATCACATAGCTATGAAATAGATATAAATCAAAATCTAATCAGGTTAATAACATGGTTAAATAATAACAATCTTAGTGTAAATTTAGATAAAACCAATGTTATGTCATTGAAACAAAGAATAAATCAAGAAAAACTTAACATTAAATACGCTGACAAAAATATAGAAGAGACAAAGCACACAAAGTTCCTGGGACTCTATATAGACGAGAATATGAAATGGAATAAACATACTGAACATATAATAAAAAAACTAAATCAGTTCCAGTACGCTCTACATTATCTCAGTAAAATAGCAAGCCGCGAAACCTTACTAACTGCATATCATGCATACGTGTCTTCTACGTTACGTTATGGCATAATGTTCTGGGGAAATTCATCGGATAGGGAGCATGTGTTTAAGGCACAAAAAAAGTGTTTAAGAGCAGTGTGCCAAATAAAAGCTACAGATAGTTGTAGACCACAGTTTATTGAACTAAAAATAATGACATTTCCATCTCTATACGCATTTGAAGTAGCAATGTTCGTTAAAAAACACTTCGGTTTATTTGAAACCCTGACTAGTAAACGTCACCGGGACAAAATTCGCGTTAGGCCTCATAAAACAGCATTATACGCAAAAAGCTTTCTGGGAATGGCCCCAAAAAATTATAATATGATACCCAAGAATATAAGAGCTGAGAATGATGTTAATAAATTTAAAAGAATGTTAACAGACTTTATGGTTAATAAAGCGTACTATTCTATTGGTGAACTTTTAACAGACAATTTTAATAAATAATAATTAGTTAAGTCGTTGTGTGAGTCAAATGTGCGATTTATTTAAGTTCAATTCTTTAAAATGGTATTAATATTATAATATATAACTAAATAATTTAAATTTATCAATGCATATAAATAATAATTTAAAATTAGTATTATAATAATAATGTATAATTATATAAATGTATCCAAAAATTTGTATGCCTATTAGGCTGAACATAGCGATTCTAACACTAAAAATAGATCTTATTACCTGTACTGTACCTATGTTTACAAATAAATAATTTGAATTTGAATTTGAATTCACATGAAAAAAATACTATGTGTCGACAATATTGGAAACACGCAATCCAATTGGTCGGTCGTTAGCGTTTTCAAAAGTCCTGCCGATGGTTCCCGATCGGGTTTTGTGGATAGTTCCCGGTTGTTCGGTTCATTGCACCCGTGGGAAGCGAACGATTTGCATTCTTACCGGACTTCAAAGAACTTGAGTCTAGGTCTAAGATCTTCTTGGTCCATATTTTTGACTAGGGAATCAGGAGTTTAGCACGTCCGATGGAGTGAGCTGAAGTTGGGGAAAGTTAGATTGGAATTTAATTTTTTATTTTATTTTTACGACGAGTGATGGCCCGTGGGTTAAGGTTCACGCCTCTCGTCGTGTATGAGATCACGAGTTCGATCCCGCTAAGGATCAATGTGACTTTTAAATTTTTGTAGGTAACTACTTTCTAAATTTATCTTGGACATGACTGACATCGATAAAGGAAATCATTGTGAGAAAACCTAGTTTAAGCCAGAAATCACTAATTCGCCTTGAGCCAGCGTGGTGTTCAATGCCTTCTCAGTATGAGAAGAGCTCTTTGTCCTGCAGTGGGACATTATTATTATAGACTGGTATTATTTATATTTACGACACAATTTATTTTGTGTTATTTAAAAATGAGGCTTAGTTGGGGCTCATGGCTAATTAAAAACTGTACGGATCATGGCTAAGCTACGCTTACCGCGGTCTGTCAATGGATGGGTGACCATACATTTCATACCGAGACTCCTCTGGTTCTGGCTGTCATTCGTAGTTCTATGACAGTCTATACGGGTATTTAGAAGACAGAAAGTCAGTCATAGCCAGTCTTATCCACGAGTATCAAGTACACCAGAAACTAGGCTGTGGAGGTCAGACAGTCGCTCCATGTAAAACACAGGTATTCAGCTGCATTCAATTGGTGGTCTAAACTATAAACCAATCAAACCGCCGACTCAGAATAAACAACAGTATGTACAATCAATCAACAAAAAACAATTATATTTCTATTTAGCAGAAATCGTGAGCCGACCATGTTCAGAAGAAACACAACGGGCTTTAATTAAAACATCGCGTTATTCGACCCTTGTGTCCAATCAGGGGTGGTCGAAAAGTTGCCCACTCATCGACTGCAATATCCATTAGAGGTACCCCTATGGGTAGGGTTGCTGCAAATGATTTTGTTGAAGATTATTTTAAAAGGTTAATCAATATTTTATTTAAGGCGAGGTATTCCGAATTTTAGCAATTTTTGTTAATTTTTGAACGTCTGTATTTATTTTTAAGATAAACCTAGAATTATGAAATTGGTATTTTATCAAAATATAACATATTATCTAGTCTTTCGGAAAGACAAAAACATGATTAATAACAATTTACTCATTAGAAAAGTAATATAAAGATAACCCTAATTTAAAACTTAAAACATCGATTACTCCGAGATCTCATCACTAAATGATATGAAAGTTATACCAATAGAAGTAGCTTGTTATTATTTAAAATATCGGAAAAATACTTTTTTCTTTTAAGCTATAATTTTCCCACAAATATATAATAACCTACGTAAATCCTAAATCTAACGGGCAGTCGCCTTCCCTCCGACGGCCCCGACCGTCGACCAGTACCCGTCGAGACACCGGAGTGGAAGGTTGTATCGCTGTTTTGTACAAAAATAATACGTATAATATTTTAGTCAAAGTTCGTCCCCGTGATTAGGTATTTATTAAAATGGGCAATAAAATAAATGGAAGAAGATTTATAAAATTAATGGAATACCGATTTATGTTACAAAAAAAATGGTTTGGTAAGTGCCTGTCTACTCGCTTTACTTTTAAAATACATAATTAGATTACTAACGTTTCCCATAGGTAGGTATAATAATAAATAAGTAATAAAAAATAATAAATCAATAAAAATAATTAATAAATAAATAATAAGTAAACAATAAATAAATTCAAAATAAATAATGAATAACTAATAATTAAATAATAAATAAATAATAAAACATAATAAATAAATAATAAATAAATAATGAATAAATAATAAATCAATAATAAATAAATAATAAATAAATAATAAGTAAATAATAATTCAATAATAAATCAATAATAAATAAATAATAAATATATAATAAATAAATAAATGTCAACGCTACAATATTTTGTAGGTGCTATAACTAGTTATAATTACACCTAGGTACATATAATTAGGTAGGTAGGTAGGTATAATTATAAACTTTTACTTTTTAATTTTGCCTTTATTCAGATAAATTTGAAATAATGTGTATGCATAAAGGAACACACAACCACAACACACATCAAAGGAACGGTAGGTATAGAGGCCAGCATATCAAGCTACAACAATGTTAAATTACTTTGATGGATTTTCAACGTTATTACAAAAGAATAAGGTTCATATTCAATTGGGAAAATTTGACAGTTTGGTATGGGTTGATGTACTGGCGTCTGTACCTACCGTTCTAGTTGGTTCCTCGTAACAAAAAAGTATAAAGACGGAACAGGATAGGATTTTATTTCATAGTAGTATACCTACCTACTTAGCGAATGAACAGAAAATTGAATTTATAATAAATAAGTAAATAGGTACTTACTTGCAAAATTGCCTATGAGATTTTATGCTGGTACTTCACATGGCGTATTTGAGCAAATATTCGCCTTATTTGGATAATACAAAATCGACTATATTGCAATAAGCATAGGGTACATTTCATTGCTTTGCAAAATGGCCTATGAGATTTTATGCTGGCACTTCACATGGCGTAGGTATCTGTGCAAATATTCGCCTTATTTGGATAATACAAAATCGACTTTATTGCAATAACTATAGGGTACTTTTCATTGCATTGCAAAATTGCCTATGAGATTTTATGCTGGCACTTCACATGGCGTATAATTTGTACAAATATTCGCCTTATTTGGATAATACAAAATTTACCTTATAGTAATTGAAATAAAGTCGATTTTGTATTATCCAAATAAGGCGAATATTTGCACAAATACGCCATGAAAAGTGTTAGCATTATACGAAACGGCACAGTTGGCGTAGTGGCTAATGAGTGATTATTTTGCTTCTCGCGCTGTGCTGTGTGGTTTTGATCCCCGCACGGAACAAATATTATTTTGTTTTGTTCTTGATCTGGGTGTACGTGCATGTGACATAGTATGTTTGTAAATTGTACCCGTTATAGGTATATTAGAAATCCTAGTGTACGCATTTTCTTCATCAAATAAATAACTACCTACTATACGTAGGTACACATGCCACAGTATGAAAAAAAACAGTAGGGTCATTCTCTTAGTAGGTTCATAGACTTCATAAAAGCTTATCATGTTACAGTGCTGTCCATGTTATAAAGATCACAAAGGACAGTCACTTTTTGGGAAGAAAAAAAGGAATCAAAACTTGTTGGGTTTTATATGAACTCACTGCTTCCGAAACTAGTAGACCCCCGGAAGATACCTACGAGGGATGGAGATAAGAAAAATAAAAGGATAAAGAAAACAACCATTTGTAATGATTGGTTATATTATAATAAACGAATATATTTTTACATAAAAAACATGTTAGCTTGTCACTTAGACTATCCAGACCAGACAATCTTTATTGTCATCGTCGTCTGCTGCTTCAAAATCGCCATTCGCCACACTAAAACATAAAACTATTTAGATATTACACACATAAATGACATAAATAATATAATATGTAGTAAATAAATAGGTAAGATACATAATTACATGATATTGATGTTAGATTTTTACCTGTAAATACATTATATATACCTACCTGTAAATACATTACTGATAATGTTCAAATATTATTTTCTTTGTATTGCCAAACATACTCACGTTGGTTATAATATGTGGAGACATTTTTCAAACACGGCCATCTGACCGCAAACTAGGGAGACCCTGTACTATGGGTGTCAGACAGCTGATATACATACACAAATACTTTTTTTTTGTAAATACATACATATATAGATAAACAACACCCACACAAGGCAAACACAAAGTGCTCATCACACGAATGTTTACCCTGGGCGGGAATCGAACCCGCAACACGCTGCGCAGCAGTCGATCGCTCAGCCACTGCGCCAACCGTGTCGTATATTTTTATTTACTTACCTACTTCTTCAAATGACGCCTGCACTCCGTCCAACGCGCACCGTCCGGGTGTGAATTTAGATTGTAGGTAACTGCGGTTGTAAAAATAATGTACAGTCAGCAAAGGAGATAAGTATCCATGTCGTCGGGAATAGTTGCAGATTTCTTAGAAACCAATGGGGGCTTTCAAATGAAATTTTATTAAATCATTGAACTGTTTATTCTCTATTAATTGTATTTTATTTTATTCATAAACACCTATCGGTTTCTAAGTAAACTTCAACTGTTTCCGGCGACATGGATACTTATCTCCTTTGGTGACCGTACCTAAGTAAATATTGGAATACAAAACTAATAAGTAGGCTAATCATTGCCTTCCTATTAGTTTTGCATTACAATATTGACTTATATTATTTTCAATTTCTATACGAAACTGTCGCAAGAATGTCATAAAGATAGTATGTTTTTTTTTTCATTACAAGCCTTACAAATGTTATACTTTACAAGGCATGGTAGCTAAATCTATACAAAAAATTATTATGATATTATCGTAGTTGATAAACTGTATTCTTTACACTGTGACGCTTTCTGGGCGAAAGTAACAGCCGCGTTGATATCGGCGCGCGCTTCCTATGAATACCTACATAGTTCTGTTGCACACCCTTTCGTTCGACCGCTATTTGCCGAGAGACTGGAAAACCTCGCCTCGCCTCGAGCATGTTTAGTAATAAGAAAATGTAGGTATGTAGGTACACAATAATATTATATGGCAAAGGATAGTAAGCACGACACATTATTATAACGTAATAATAATACAAAATAGTGTTGGTCAATATATTAAAATGCAACAAATAAATTTGTTTTTCGTTGCTACAAAACCAGCCGCTCCAAGCCAGACGCAGCGCCCAGCGCCCGCGCGCCGCTGCATGCCGCTTTTACGCTGAGTACAGCGCGCTGTACAGTTACCGGCACGGATCTTGAGCGCTCGGCGGTAGAGTGGGGATCGCTTTGCGCATCGCATCGCGCGACGGGCCAATCACTGTACGACAATATGTATAGCGGGCTACCGCCCCTCACTTCATACCACCAAAGGGACCCAAAAACTCACTTCTGCGCAGGTGAAGGTCAGCGCTCAAGATCCGTGCCGATAATTGTACTCAGCCTAAAAGCGGCGGTATAACGCTTGCAGCGCTTACCTATTCTATGCCATTGCGGGGCGCTCCCCTTTACGCAGCCGTCACTTCCTCTGCTTCACCCCCTTCAAAATAGTATGCGGTAGGAAAACCTCGCCTTAAATAAGAACAACAAGAGTCAACTCGAAGAATCAAATCACTTTTGATAGTACACTTTACTATTAAAAGTCAATAAAGTCAAAGCGTTTATTTCAATTAAATCATTTACAGGCACTTCTGAATAGTCAAAGAGTCAGTTAGTTAGTCAGAAAATTAAAGCTAGTTGACATTCCCAACGTAGGGTAGGTCTCTATGGAGAAGAATGAGATAGTAACTCCATGGACACTCTTTTCAATCAAGTTTTTGCAAAATTCTGGTTACATTATTCTTGTTACTTCTATTTGTGAAAACAATGTAGGTGCATAGCAATCTAAAACATTAATTAATAAAAAAATAAAGATAAAGCCATAGCAGTTAAGAGATGACCAATCTCAACTGACAGCGCCCGTTCAAGAACATGACGCGTTGATTAGCATCATTTAGCTCAACCATCTTGAAGGGAACCGAATGATCTAACCCACTCACCACCATCAGCTAGACATTTTGACTGAGCATGACAATGCTCTCAACCACTATGCTCATCTATACATATAATAAAACAGTAACAAAACTGTGTCTGTACATTGAATATATTAAAAAAAAAATAATTGCCCCTCAATTATTATTTTTTTAATATATTCAATGTACAGACACAGTTTTGTTACTGTTTTATTATATGGTTTAGGAATAGTAATAGAGCACGAATCCAAAAAAAAAATTCTGTCTGTTTGTCTGTTTGTTTGTACACGCTAATCTTCGGAACTACTGGGCGGATTTGAATAATTTTTCTTTTGTTGTATAGGTATTAAGTCTGGGCAACATATAGGCTATAATTTATCTTGGAAACTTGAACACCAGATGCAGAACCGCAACAGACCAGCTAAACTATAAGAGATACAAAAATGGTACCATAGCAAAAATTGTTCCACGTTATGAGCATTTTCTGCTGAGAGAATAAATTTGAAGATCTGGAACACCTGATGTGGAACTCCAAGAGCCCAGCTACACCATGACACATATAGGAATGACGTCTTAGCAAAAGTTGTTCGGTCTGATGGGCATTTCCTGTTGACTTATAAAAATCGAAGATCAGAAACATCTGATGTCAAAATCAAAGCTATCACTTATTTCACTGTATCTTATAAAATAACATAAGCTGAGAGTACCTCCACGCGGTGAAGGCGGTAACAGTTTAGGACTGATTTTTGATGACGATGGTATATCATTGAAAATTTGACTCTACTGGCAAAAAATCCCATTTATTTATATATTTTATCGAATAGATATGCCTTCGGGCTTATGTTATTTGGGTGTTTAATTTCCTTTTCAATTTATCTTCGTGACACGGTAGCCTACCCGGTAACGCAGGGGAGCAGTCACATAGATTTTAATTGATCAGGTATCTTTACAATAAAACTATAACCATGCCTAGAAAGAGGTCAAATCTTTCCCAATGTTCCAAAGGAGCTAAAAGATTGAGGATCATAAGATCCCAAGAATCTACCGAAGAGCGTCAGGAGAGACTTGATGCTGTTCGAGAACATCAGGCTGCAACTCGCTCCGTGGAAACCTCTTCAGCAGTGCAATTCTGTGAGAATTCACTCACGAATTCAAATCCTATCTCATTTCCGATTTCACTTACTTGAAGTGAAAAGTATTTGGTATTCGCTTAAATAGTAACGAAACACTTAGTAGCGCTAGCGTAGTTTTCATCGAGTTACAGACTACCTAAAACAGTTTTCACTGCGGAATCAGAAGTGAGAACTGGAGTGAGTTCTTACAGAATAACATAGCTGATCGCGAAGCACGGCTGCGTTCTCAGCGTATTAACGCATCTACATCCAGGTCTCTAGAGACCAGTGAAGAGTATGATGCGCGACTGACCGCTGATCGTGAACGTCATACATTGTCTCGCGAGTCGGAGACGTTCACGGATAGAGAATTGCGCTTGAGTTCTCAGCGTATCTACGCATCTGCTGCGGAACGTGATGCGCGACTGTCCGCTGATCGTGAGCGACATGCATTGTCTCGCGAATCGGAAATGTTTACCGATACAGAATCACGCTTGAGTTCTCAGCGTATTCGCACATCTACTAACAGGTCTTTTGAACCGAATGATGAACGTGATGCACGACTAACTGCTGATCGAGATTATCATACACTAGCGACCCGACCCAGCTTCGCATTGGCCTACTTATAGCCTTTCTCGGTAAATGGACTATCCAACACAAAAAGATTTTTTTAATTCGAACCAGTAGATCCTGAGATTAGCGCGTTCAACCAAACAAACAAACAAACTTCAGTTTTATAATATTATAGTATAGATTGTCCCGAACACGCACACAACAAAATATTCATAATCAGTTAGAAAGTGAGAGAAAAAGAATTGCTGGAGTACGGCATGAAACGACAGAAGAAGAGCGCAACGAACGTTTGAATTCTGATCGACTTTGACATTCTCTGAACAGAATGTCGGTATCATCTGAAGAATCGGATGTGCCTCAAGATATAGCCGTAGGTCATGGCGACCTTCCTTGGGTTGATAAGGAACGGAGTTCATTTACGTACCTATCTCTTATGATTGACCACGCCACATATTCCGCCATCGGCGAGGTATGATTCAAAATTGTCCTTTTTGGACGTCTCGAATCATCTCGCGTATCCCGTTGTTTTCCCGTCCCCGGGCTCTTAGAATTCGACATCAGACGTTTCAGATCTTCGATTTTGCCGACCCCGTTGTCGCTGGCATAAGCAACAGGATCCGCGTACGAAGTCGCGGGCAGAAGCTAGTTACAAATAACTTATTTGTTGTACTACTGACTTGTATTTTTTTATATTATCTTTTACATGTCTATGGATAAAAATCTTTATCATTACAATATAAAACATACTTGCATATAATGGCGCATCGTATTTTGTTTCCGTATCGACAACCATAATCCCTCGACCAATCCCGATAATGACGAATGAAATGCACGTTAATAGTTTACGCATTGTGCGGGCGACCGTACGAGCTCCTGAGTCTTAGATGTATAGTAGTTTCACATTGTAATCGGAATTTATATTAAAATATGCGGGAAACGATTTATCTCTAATTATGTACGGTGGATGAAATCATGAGCATCATTTTTCTACAACCCTTCGTTAAGGGAAAAGTGACACGTAATATTGGTGGCAATTTTAGGTTTTGAGAAGTTGTGTGAACCTTTTAGGGTGAACTGAGGCGTTGCTACTGTTATGACGGTTCCGGCTGCAGGGGGGGGGGGGAGATTAATATTAATAAACTGAAGAATTTATTTGTCAGAACTACTGATCCGATACTGAAAATTCTTTCGTTATTAGAAAGCTACGATATCTCTGGGTTAACACCCAGAGATATCGTAGCTTACCTAGTTTATAAAATAAAAGATTTATACAGACGAAGACGCGGGCTGAAACTAGTCTTTATAATAAAAATAAATCGTTATTCGTTAGTCTCGCTAAAATTCGAGAACGGCTCGATCAATTTGGCCAATTTTGGCCTTGCAATATTTGTGGAAGTCCAGGGAAGGTTTAAACGTTAAGAAAATTCGAAAATCGATTGACAGGACGTCTGTCGGGTTAGCTCGTTATGTTATAAAATTACTTGTTCACCACGAACATGAACAGAGAGGAAAGTTTATCATCCTCCGGCCAGACGGGTTTTATAAATGAATGGTGGGCTAGTACCCGACAACGGTTGAATTCGGGATTTTGTAACACTTTCTAATATCATGGACAGAGAACCCAGCGTGTATCTGCGACCCCGACAAGCAGGAGACGGTCCTCCACCTCTTTGCGGAGTGCCCTGTGTATGGCTCCCACAGGCACGACCTGGAAATTAAACTAGGAATAGAAATAATAAAATAAAAAATAAGTTTTTTGTAAGAGTGTAAAAAGACCAGGAATAAATTCACAGAATACTTAGTCAAAATTGTTAAATTAGTAAATAAAAGAAATAAATAACAATATGCAAATGAATTACACAGCCCTTAAAAAATCCCTGCGATACTTGTGTGGCAGGGGCCCACGCTTACGCAGGAGTGTGGTTTTAGCCGATAAGAGTCCGGCACTGCCCAGACTGATTCAATTATGGACCAGTCCGGGCGTCCATGAGGATTTCCCACTCCTGCCTCAACAAAAAAAAAAAAATATCATGTCGTCCATTAATTTCGCAATGTAGGATATGCCTTTCAGTTGTAGTTCGCACATAGTGTGATAGATGCCACCTTACAGATTTTTATATTATTATTATCTCATAGGCTGGGCGTAGGTCTCCCCCAAGGGGGGGTTTAGTCGTAATCGCCATGCTTGGCCGATGCATGTTGGCGATCGCGTAGGTGTTATGGTACTCAGAAAGACGCTGCTGCCCATCCTCTGGTCAATGTCCCTCTGTCGCTTTCTACAACACCCACGGGTAGAAATGGAGTAGTGCTATTCGCGGCCGGCACCACACGGCGGAACCTTATACCACCTTATACATAACTAATCATAATCTTTTTTATTTTCAACAGGGCCAGACGAAACGCGAACAATCTCTAGAAGAGCTGAGACGGCATATTCACAAGTTCTACATACCACTTGCAAGGGAGTTCATTGTGCTGTTCCCAGAAGGGGGCTTCTTGCACAAGAGAAGGGAGATCAGTCAAAGGTAAGAATGATAAATAAAATTATTTGATTCAGGTGTCTACTCGCAAGTTCATCCGCATGAACGTCAAATATAATATATTGTCCAGCTTTCTATCATCATCATTATTAGCCGGAAGACGTCCACTTTTGATCAAAAACTTCCACCATAGCACGCCACAACGAACAGCAACCTGCCGCTTACATCCACCGGTTAACCGCGACCATGACGTTGTCGTCGGTCCATCTGGTGGGAAGCCTACCAACGCAGCGCGTACCGGTTCGTGGTCGCCACTCTTCCTCGAGCGATGTGGCCTGCTCATTGCCACTTTGACTTGCACATTCTATTTTGAGCTAATGTCGGAGACTAGTTCTTCGACGAATTTTCTCGTTCCGGATTTTATTACGCATAGAAACTCCCAGCATAGTTATCGCCGTAGCTCGCTGCGTGACTCTGAGCTTCTCTAGGAAGCCAGCAGTTGAGGACCATGTTTCTGTGCCATGTGACATCACTGGCAACATATACTGGTTATAAACCTTCGTCGTTAAGCACTGTGGGGATTTCTATAAGTGAAAGATATTTTGGAATAGGATAGGAAATGTGACATCATACTTAATGGAGAGAAACTGGAATTTACTAGTCAAACGGTTTTCCTAGGAATCACGCTAGACGAGAAATTACAATGGGGACCTCATATAACATCGATTGCGGGGCGACTAAGCTCCGCGGCTTATGCTGTTAGAAAGATAAGACAGTTGACAGATGTAGAAACTGCGCGTTTGGTCTATTTTGGCTACTTTCACAGCATTATGTCGTATGGTATTTTACTGTGGGGTCGGGCTGCTGACATTGAATCCGTTTTTATTTTGCAAAAAAGAGCTGTCAGAGCCATTTATAATCTACGTCGCCGCGAATCTCTTAGGGAACTATTTAAAAATATTAATATAATGACAGTGCCTTGCCAATTTATTTATGAAAATATTATGTATGTAAGAAAAAACTTACATATGTTTAATAAAGTAAGTGATAGACATGACTTTAATACTAGAAACAAGGACAAAATAGCTCAACCATATTTTAGATTGTCTAAAGTCCATACATCTTTTATGGGGTACTGTGTTAAGTGCTACAACAAAATTCCTAGTGATATATTACAGCTAAGTGAAACAAAATTTAAATCATATATTAAAAGTACACTCTGTAAAAAAGCTTATTATAATTTAGAGGACTATATTCAAGATAATAATGCTTGGAAACATGCTGGTCTAGCTCCATAGGACGATCGACAGTCTAGACAAAATCAAACCGATTGCTAATCTAAAATACCTAATTTCATACTTAGTATAAATATGTACATATATATATTTGACTCTTTTTTATACACTGCTCAGGCTCACATACTGATTCATTGTTTGTTAAAATATAAGGAGTGGTCGTCTACTGTTTCAACATTTGTATTAATATGTGAACACTGTGTATCTATGTACACATAACTTAGTCTGTCATTCTTTAATCTGTGATACTTTGTACACACTTTCAAATACCTAGTGTTTTTATGCAAGGTACATCGTATTCACGTATAATTATATAATTTCTGTAAATGCAAAAATTGTTAACATCGTGTTTAAAAGAGTAAGTATGGAGTTTCTTGCCCATTCTTCTCCATACAAAACTACCTTTTGGAATGGGCACCTAGAATCAATTATGTTTTTTTTCTCATTTGACGTTCAAAAGTGCCTTATAATGGTCTAATTGAAATAAATGATTTGACTTTGACTTTGACTTTGATAACTAATCTTCTTGACAATTCTTGTAACTATTTGAATTCATTTTGTGAGTAATTTAATTCCTATGACATTAATTTGCGTAAGTACTATGATTACTAATAATAATCAATAATTAACTTTAATCTGTTTGACAATTGTGACTTTTTTGACATAAATAATTTACGTGCATTAATTGTTACTAATAATGTGATTCATTCTAGCACATGCCTATACCAAGACAAACAATTCCATTTCAACTTTTGAGAAAAGTTGAAAGGGAATCGTTTGCCTTGGTATGGGCATGTGAAGAGAAGAGACGAAACGCATGTGACCAGAAGAGCTATTAATATTAATTTGGATGAATGGAGAGGGAGAGGAAGGCCAAAGATACGATGGGTGGATTGTGTGAAGAATGATATGAATGAAAAGGGAGTCAGTGAAAGCATGACGTTGGACAGGACGAAATGGAAGAAGAAAACATGTTGCGCCGACCCCAAGTAACATGGGATAAGGGCAGGAAGAAGAAGAAGAATGTGATTCATTCTAGCGTTTAAGCGTTTTGGCTTTTCACTGTAAGCTTATAAATAAAATAAATAAATAAAATTCCTCCCAGAGATTACTTATTAAAAATAAAACAACAAACTTAATTTATACCTACCTTTATTTTTACCTAAGTAATTATTGATTGAAATTAATCATTAACGAAAAGAGACGCGCAAAGAGAATGGCATCTGCAGAGGATACCATTCTCTGCATTGTAGTCTCAAGGAAATCAAACCTAAAGGAAATCGTATTTAAAAATAAAAAAAAATAAAAATATATATTTTATCTCAAAACAGATCATACATGCATGAATTGAGACAGCCCCAGTAAGTTACAGAAGTACTTGTGTTGGAGCTGCCTCGCTACTTCCCTTAATTAGTATCTGATCAATTTATTTCTTAAAATAACATCCTGAAGGTAAAAGCTTTTAAAATGGTTACCCATCAGAGAGCGCAGAGCGTTAAGGGCTTTGACAACCTTGTTTTCTCTTTTAAACAAACCCAGTTCCCCTTCCTACCTGACTTCTCACTTTCAATATTTATGCTCTGCGCACAGCAAGAATCTTCGTTCCTCCAATAATCGTCTTCTGCGATGTCCTTCTCACCGCTCTGGTTTTCTCAAATCTTCTTTTCTTGTCCAGGCGGTTTTCCTTTGGAATGCCCTTCCTCAGAATATCAGGACGGCCACCAGTCGGTTCACATTTAAGGTAAAAGCTCGCGAACACTTGCACAGGAAGTTGGCAGACTCATCCCACAATTGATTTATTGTATTTCTCCATCGATGTTTTTTTAGCTCTCTCTACTTTTTATATTTTGTTTGTATGTATGTATATATGTATTTATTAATATATTTTATTCTTGTAAATTTTCTTTTCCTTTGCATCTGCCACATTTTGTCTCTGCATCACCCTAAGGTAGACTGGTAGAAAATGCCCAAGGCATTAAGTCCGCCTTTGTACAATGTTTATTTAAATTTTGTGCATAAAGTTTTAATAAAATAAAAAATAAAATAAATAAAAGGTCAATCATCGCAGAATGATGTCATCAATCAAACCTTTCATCATAACAGTTTCAGGAAACATATTTATAATCCACTTAATAATAAATATCTGAAGTCTCCAGAAACATTAATGGTTTAAAATTTCTCAGGTTTGCAGAAAAGAACAACTTGCCAAAATTGGAATATGTTTCTCTACCTCGTGCTGGTGCTATGAAAGTCATTATGGAAGAAGTTGGGTCCCACAGAGACCGTGGTACTGGTTCTTCTATAGAGGATTCAAAAAAAGGTGAGGCTAGACTAATCAAAACTTAAACATTAACTGTAGAATGTATACAATAACAAACGTGTGAAATATTGAGGGCTTTGGAGACCAAGTAAGTAATTGCCATGCTAATAATAATTGCCTCTATTTGTCAGTGGAATTGATGATTGTGGAGTGTTAAAATAATAAATGCCTTTATTTTATTTTTACGTCAAATTTAAATAAAATAAATTTTCGATTACTCTAGCACTGTTGACAATTTCTATAGGTATGGATAATAATAATATATATTTATAATAAATGATACACATACGATTTAAGTCCGTGTGGTGTCGGACGTAAAGAATAGCACCATCCCATATCTTCCCGTGGGTGTCGCAAGAGGCGACTAAGGGACTTACCAGAGAATGGGCAGCAGCGTTCTCTGTGCCTTTGTAACAATCTGTGCCTTTGTAAGCGATCGCCAATCCGCCAGCCAAGCGTGGCGATTATGGCAAAATTGGGGAGGCCTATGTCCAGCAGTGGACGTCTTTCGGCTGAAGTGATGATGATGATGATGATACGATTTCAATACACATAAATGTACCACCTGACCAATATTTTGTCTCTGTATTGCCCAAAGGTTGGATTCGCTTTTTTTGATACTCTGTACTGTTTTATACAACAAATGTCACTCGTTATTGTTTTCTAGTTTTTAAACCAATTATCATCATCATCATTCGTAATTTTAGCCGAAAAACGGCCACTGCTGGACGTAGACGTCGACCAAGCATCGTCGTCACCTCGTGACGAAAAGGATCTTTCACTTCTAAAGGATCCCCGCGACCACTCCATGCGCTCTGAACCTTCCGGTATGCGATCGCTACTTCAGAACTGTTCGGCCCAAACGGCCATTCTTTCTACGAGCAAGATCCCACTGTCACTTAACCGGTTCATAGTCCCACAGACCAAATTGATCTATGCTATGACTATTCTGTCTGCAGAAGAATAGGTTTCGAGGTCTAATCCTGGAGATAGATTGCCAAAGTCGTTTCTACACAGAAATTTCAGCACTTTGATGTCAATAGCCAATATGGTACCGGTCGAGAGACTTTCGGGATCCGGCTTGTTCCGGCTTGTTCCGACCGTGGAAAGCATATCTTAACCATGACCAGTCAATCCGTACGGCTTTTACTTCGGTTTAAAGAACTTTATTTCTCATTAAGACATTCGTCACTTACATGAGAACAATTATAAATCTTATTACTAATTTTATAATAGTGCAGGTAGAAGAACAAAAAAGTAAGTATGATTATTGTCAACAAAATTTGAAGCGAGTTCACTGCATTCCTAAGATAAGGCGGTGGCACAAGTTATAAGATGTTGCAGTTTTAAGCGAAAATTACGATGACACAATTAATATAATGTTTCGTCATTGCAAATATAAATAAGTAATTTCTTTTTAAATATGTTCAGTGAAGTCGCTTCTTTTACATCATTTGGAAGTTTATTATATAGCTGCGCTCCTCCATATGTTAGGTTATTTTTCCCGTTAGTTCTTACTCTAGACTATACCAGGTGACAAGCTCGACGAGATGAGTATTTGCTTATTTCACCTTCTGTTATGAATGTAATGCGTGAGTGAATAAGTTTGTGAATTATTTTATAGATAAGTACGCATGTGTTATATATATAAAGTTGTTTGATATTTAATAGTTTGGTCTCTTTGTAAATAGTTTTTGAAGGTGTTAAGAAGTCATAATTGTGTAGTATTTTAATTATTTTATTTTGTAATATTTGTATTGGTTTTAGACTAGTTTTAGATGAGGTGCCCCATATTTCGATGAGATATAAATAAATGAGGTTTTACAAGGGAATTGTATTAGTAGCCGAACTTTTTTGGGAATACATCTAACAATTTTGTATAATGAACCCACCAATGAAGAAAGTTTGTTTTTAATGTGTTGAAGGTGCGCTTTCCAAGTTAAATTGCTATCAAGAGTTAGTCCGAGGTATTTTTCTCGATCAGTTCTTTGCAGTACTTCTCCGTTAATGCTTAGTTCAGGGTAGTTAGGGAGCTTTTTATTTTTTGCTCTAAATATAATGCATGAGGTTTTGGAAGCGTTAATAGTTAAAAGATTACATTGATACCAATTTTGTAGTATATTTAAATCATCTTGGGCATTTTTTTGTGATATCATTAATGTTGTCTTCAAAATAAAAGAGGCATGTATCGTCTGCATAAAGGGCAAGGTGCCCTTGTAAGAAACAATAAGGGACCCAAAATTGAACCTTGTGGCACGCCGCATGTTAAAGGTTTAGAGGTGCTTTGGTAGGCTCCGATCCTTACAACTTGATATCGATCACTTAAATAAGACTTTAGCATTTTATGAGCGGTTCCAGTTATACCAATACTTTTCAGTTTTTGTAATAGAAGTGTGTGACTAACTGTGTCAAACGCCTTCTTTAGGTCAACAAAGACTTCTAGTGCTAATTGTTTTTGATCAATCTTTGTTTTTATTGTAGTTATCAAGTCGATAGTAGCGCCAAGGGTGTTAGATTTGGATCGGAAGCCATAATGTTGATCGTATAAAAAGTTAAGTTTATTTCAGTCAAGTATTCGTCTAACCTCTTAAAAAGGAGCTTTTCTAATATTTTAGATAATATTGGTAGGACTGAAACAGGACGATAATTCCCAGGATTTGATTTAGAACCAGCCTTGTAGATTGGGGTTACTTTGGCTATTTTTAAATTTTCTGGAAAGATTCCGTCCATTAAAAGTTGGTTTAGGCATTCTGTTAGATTTTGAACAATTAGTTTTTTTATACATTTCAGTGCCTTCGTACTAACACCATCAATTCCTGTGCTTGTATTGGGATCCAAGTCATCAATAATTTTGGATACCTCCGAAACTGTGCATGATTTAAATTGAGAGACAGTTCACAGTATCCAGTGCGTTGGTTAAGATTGGGTAAAGTGTACAAGTTTTAGTTGTGTATGTGTGTACGTGATATTTGACTTGGTAATTGTGTCCCTATATTTGCAAAGAAACTATTAAAAATTTCGCATATCTCAATGGGATCCGTAGCCATACTACCATTTTCGGTTTTTAGTTTAGGGGGAGCACAGCTTGAAACAATTTTGTTACTCGACAGGGTATTAATTAACGTCCACATTTTTTTAGGTTTCTTGGCGCATTTCTTGAACTCTCCATAAAAATATTTTTCTTTTGTACTCTTGATTACTTGTGCTACATTGTCTCTCTTGGCTTTAAACTCTGTTTCTAGGTTGCTGTTTTTAGGATTGTGTTTTAGTTCACTCCATAATATATTCCTTTCATTAATCCCAGTAATTATTTGCCTGTTAATCCATTCGTCTTGTGGTTGATTTAATACTTTGTACTTCTTAGTTTTCGTATCGATAATAGCTTTTTTTATGCATTCATCTAAGCTGTAATAATCTTTGAACCTATCCAAGTTTGACAATGCAATCATTCTATATAATTGGTCATAATCTGTGACCTCGTACTGAATTTTTTATTTCTTCGGATGTATTACTCGTTTCAGTTCCACCTACATACATACATATTCTACATATTCTACATATTCTTGTGATCTGATAATGATGATTCTATAATGGCCATGTGAAAATTGATTTGCTTTAAGTTTGTAGCAACGTGGTCTATAATAGTTTTTGTGGCTACTGATTCACGGGTACAGTATTCTGGATCTATTTTATTGATCAGTTTATAGCCAGATTCAGATATCATGGCACTGTATCGCCTAGTAGTACTGTCGGAGCTCAGCAGGTCGATATTTGTGTCACCGAAAACAATGGTCCTCTTTGTTTTCAGAAGATGGTCCTCGTAAGTGGTTAGAAAGTCATTCAAATTTGAATGACCAGGCCTGTAAACAACCCCAATGTTCACTGCGTACTTGGGCAGATGTATGCTTAAATAATTGTTTCCACAGTTATAAGCTGACGTTGAAAGTTCATGTTTCAGGCACATAGATTGATACGCCATCCCCGACAACGTTAGGTCGGATGTTGAAGTAATGAGTATAATTCTCTAAATGAAATTGTTTAGCCTGTTCCTCCGATCGAATCCATGTTTCAGCTAATAGGACAATGTGTATACCTTTTCCAAACGAGTGGAGAATACAATCTAGCTCATCCAGCTTGCCTGGGCTACATATACTTCTGACATTTGCGTTGAAAAAATTAAGGCTTGATTTAGTGGTAGTTATATTTTGGTAATTATTAAGTACCTGATAAGTGTAGCTGTTTGGTTTGTTTCTGGTATTTTCTGTAGTGGCAATGCTTGAAGTTTTTAGTTTTTTGAATCACTGATTGTAACGAGTTTAGGCACTCCTTTTACATATTTTATAGAGATCCCATTTTCACCATTTGCTATCCTCTGTGCGAGCAAGTTTCTCAGATCCTTCATGTAATTCTGCTGTGTAGGTGTCTGGTCAGAATACATCTTTATATTGTTTTGAAGTTTGTTCCTAGTTCGAAGTAGTAGTTTAGTTGTATGCGAAGATTCAAAGCAAATCTTAATACTACGATCTTTAGTAGGATTATATTTGCCGAGCCGAAAGATTTTTGAGGGTTTTGGACAGTCTGGAATTAAGTTGTTTAAAATAGCAATTACCTCATTAGTATCATATGAATGATGTTGGTCGTCAGTCGACTCTTTGCATTCTGGTAAGCCCACCAAGATAATATTTTTCTCTGTAGATGCCCGATCCTGCAGCTCATGCATAACGTCCTCATCAACCTGGGGCACAGGCTCGTTTGCTAATGTATCATTTTTTATTTCCGTGATTTTTGATTCGATGGTCTGAATTTTACTATCGCCACCGCTTTAAGAGTAAGGTCTGATATTTTAGCCTTCATGGATATTTGTTCGGTCTTGAGACTGTCGGTAGACGCTTTAATGTTATTCAACTGAGTTTTCATTTCAGCAATATTAACACGCATGAAATTCATTGTAGTTTCTTGGGTACTACAACATTTTTTTAGCATCTCTGCGATATCCCTCCGAAAATCCTGAAGTATATTTTCACAGTTACAACTCTGTTCTGGTTGCTTACGCTTCCTTTGCGTTACTTGCTGATCCATTGCAAAGTCATTTACTGATGATGGCAAGTTTGTTAACGAGCTACTCGCTGTACGTTCATGATTTGTACCACACTCCCAAATTGACGTCACTGTAAGATGGTAACTGATGTGAGCGCGGTCACCGATGAGCGAGATCAAAAATCAGAGGTCGTCTCCTTTACCCGCGGGGGTGAAGGGCGCTTCTGCCCAGTTTAGTTCTTACCGATCAGTACTATTAAGTCACAAATATTATTAAGACACTTATTGTAGTTTCGAGTTTATTTTCTGCACCTTACTGATGATAATTGAGCAACACACTAATTACAATTTTGATAGACAACTAAATACACGTGTTCTTGGTTCAACTACCAACATTCAAACTCCTTAGATACTTAACTACGAGCTCCTTAGATTGTAGACAGAGACCAATTGAAATCATTTTGAAGTTTGAGTTAAAACGTTTTTTAAACGGCTTTGGATTTTAACCGGTATTGATTGGGCCGTAGATTTCACTAAACAAAATCTTGCAAAATTGATATTCTGATTCGACTGGCTACTTACCATAGGATTCTTCCTTGAGTTCAGTCATCTGCTCGTTGGTAGTGTTGTATTTTGACATTCTTTGTTGATTGTAGTAGCTCTGCCGGAAATTCAATACACTCTTTACCTTGCTGTTACGAAGGTCGATATTATAATGAAGCCGGGGACTAGGGACGGTTTTATTTGTACTATTTTTATGGAGAGGAGGATGCAGATGCTATAATTGCTATGTTTATAAGGCGGGTTTGCGATGCCTATTCCGTGTTTTTGTGCATAGAAAACGTTGCTGCCTATTCTTTATGGAATCTTTTATAACACCCATGGGAAGAGACAGAAGGTAGTCCTATTCGTAGTGCATATTGATTTTAGTAGTATGCATAATGTAACTAACAATTAAGATACTTATTTAAAATACGCCATTCACAGACAACTTCAACCAGAGCAACTCCAAATTGATCGTGGAATCCAAAGTTGGTGACTGCATTGAATGGATCCTGGACGTTACCATCGCCTATCCTGATCGGATCCCCTTGCATCTTGTGGACGTGGTGTGCGGAGTCCGGCCTTCTTGTAGCACCCATTTGCATTATAGGCTGTATCCGAGTAGCGAGGTTAGTAGATTTTTTTATATTCTATAGGCCCGCGTTTGGCCGAAACTGACCCTAATATTAAGTGATGATGCGGCCTAAGGTAAAGCACGCTTGCCTAGTATGAACAGGTTCTATCGTGACTTGAAGATACTCAGATTATACACTTCTGGACACATCTATTGGCCCACCTTAGAGTTTAGGTTTCGATGGCCCCTACCGAAATATGATTGCTAGATTGAACAAAAACTGTTGATGCAGTTTTAAACCTGATACATTTTACCATCTTTTTCGATCGTATTGTTTTAAATTTGAATTCAGAATACCATACGACATGGAGCTACGCCTAACAAGTCGGATATGTGCTTTGTTAAAGGCAATTGATTTTTGAATAAAAAACATGTTTTATCAAATAAAGGTTTAATTTAATAACGCGTGTTGCCTCCATGGGCATCTACCACAGCTCTCATACGATTAGGCATAGAGTTTATCAACCGCTCTATGAAATTTTGAGGGATCATCTCCCATTCCTCTTCTATGGCAGTTTTCAACTCCTGCATCGTCTGGGCAACTGGCTGACGAGCCCTAACACGTCTTTTTAGCTCGTCCCACATGTGCTCAATGGGGTTCATGTCTGGGCTTCTGGCTGGCCAGTCCATAACTGTGATGTTCACATCCCGAAGATATTCCCTGACGATGCCGGCCGCATGGGCTCTTGCATTATCATGCATAAAAAGGAAATTTGGGCCCACATAGTCCGCGTATGGTATCACGTGAGGTTCTAAGCACTCACGAATGTACCTTTCAGCATTTAATGTTGGCAGCCGTGGTCCTGTAACAACCTCAAGTTGAGTTTTGCCGCTCGCGGATATACCGCCCCAGACAGTCCATGAGCCACCGCCATAAGCAACCCTCTCTTCAAAGCAGCATTGTGCGAAACGCTCTCCTAACGTCGGTAGACCTTCTTCCATCTATCATTGCCATGTAACACAATTTTAGACTCATCAGAAAAGAGTACACGGCTCCAATCTTGCTGTGTCCAATTTAAATGACTGCGTGCGAAATGAAGGCGCGCTGTTCGGTGGGCTCGCGTTAGGTTGGGCCCATTAGCTGGCTTGTGTGGTACCATATCGCGTTCTTTTAACCTTCTCCGAACAGTTCGAGCGCTCACAGATACTCCGTGGAAGTCGCGAAGTTGGTTTTGTATCTCAATGGAGGTAAGGTGACGATTTCTCAAGCTGGTCGTCACGATGAATCGATCCTGCCTTTCAGTTGTGACCCGAGATCGTGGCCTTCCTTGGCGACGAACAAAGCCGCCAGTCTCTAGGTACCTCCGATAAACATTTCGGACCGCAGATCGACTTAAATTAAGTTGAGCACTCACGTTTCTTTGGCTGTGTCCGGCCTGAATAAGTACCACAGCTTGGGCGGCGACTTCAGGTGAAGTATCCATAGATTATTGATAGAACCTCACCTTAATGTTAAGAATAAGTAATGTTTGTTGCAAAACCAAAGAAATCAATCACTTTTTCAAGAATTAAATCCAAGTAAACCAATAAAACCAAGTTTTCTTAGTATTCGATTGTTTGATATCAACAAACGGGCTCCAAATTGTCTTTTGTTTCTTTAAATTCTGTGTTCGAAATTCAAAAAAAGACTATTGAATGAAATTGTGAATGTGCCAGGTTCAAAACTGCATAAAAACTTTTTGCTCGACCTAATATAAAATTTTAGCTAGGACCAAACGAAACTGAAAATACAAGGTGGGCCAATAGATGTGTCCAGAAGTGTATTTATCGGTAAACATAGGCGGGCAGTGAATCTCAGTAGTGTAGAATTGGGGTTCCTGGATCAAGATCCAGGAACCCGCAATTCTACAATTGAAAATGGGTTATCAATCAATCAATAAATTGATACTTTGGGGAATCTGTATCAGATGAGATCCAGAATCACCCAATTTGTATAAACAGCATCTGTTTGTACTAATGTAATAAGCAGTTTCATACGAACTGCTCATACTGCATGAACAGTTCGTGCTATCAGTTGTATCAGTTTAGTATGAACTGTGCATAGCCATCCAGTCACTCGGAGATCTACGAAATCTCTCTTAAACCTACACTGTGAAATGTTAACATTAGTGTTTAAAAAAAACTATGTTATCGCTTGTATATAAATATTTATTTTTCCATGTTTAATATGTTATTTATAAAATAATATCTTAAAAAGTATTTTAGTTACTTAACTTAATCTTAACCAATAAATAATCACTAGAATATATTGTTATCAAAGAATAAATAAATACATTATTTTAGTATAATGTGCACATTAGGTGAACGGTTAAATCAAGTTTATTAATTTCATACTATTTACAAAATCTTTTCCTTTTAAAGCGTTTAAATAAAAACATTAAAGATAATGTATAGCATGTTGCATCCAAGGATCGTCATAAATCTCCCAATCTTCTTCTAGCTGCGTGATTCAGAAGCTCCCAATATTAATATTACTCAACTGGTTTAGGTCATCGACGCTCGATTCAATCATCATACAGTTTTTCAAACAGACATACAAAACCACCATTGTTTCGAATTATTGTAAGGAACTCATCATGAACAGTTTTTAGTGTAAGAGTTTGCCTAGTTTCAACGGTAGATTTTACTGAATCTTGCTCTGCTCCGTCTGTATGGTTGTGATGGTGTGATGACCCAGCGTCCAATATTTTCTGATCAGTCTATCTTGAGTAAATATTATCTCACCCAGAGCATTCTTGAAAATAAGTTTAGAAATTCTTTCCAAATCAAATTCCTCTGAACGAACCATGATGTAGATAGGTAATATCAATTTATTATCTCTCGTGGTGAAGTAAATATTTACGTTATTTATTAGTTTTATAATTAAAATCGATCTATCACGCGATGGTGATAAGAGTGTAATGCGGCGATGGAGATATGTGTATTCATTATATAGTAGTTTCCTTTCACAGCATTCAAATAAAAACAGTTAGGATAATGCAAAGCATGTTGCATCCAAGGATCGTCATATATCTCCCAATCTTCTATAACCCCTCCACATGAGAAACACGCCGCTTTATCATTGATACTATTTCCAAAATAAAAGAATCCTGCGTCAGCCATTTCAGCCACTAATCTTTTCTTTGAGTTAATCGTCCCCCAGTAATATTTAAATAAAAATTCACGCATTTTATGTGTGTTATACATGTCATATCGGGGTTTGTATTCATTTTGAGACATGTTATATTTACTCACTTCCTAGTCCTGGATACAGATAATTCTAAAGGTATAATGACATCGCAAGCTATTGTCATCAACTTATAATGATTGGTCAGGATATTGATTTGGGAGGGGATAGAAAACTCAAAGATACGTCTTAACTATCTAATAATATAAATTAAACAAGAAAATAATTATTTTAAAATTTTATTATCATAGCACCATTTATTTAAACACAATACATTCTTCAAAGCACAAACAGAGTCGTGATAAATACAGTTATACAAATCTACAGAATATTTATATCGATCGTACAAACTTATCAAACTAGAACAACCTTTATCTTCTAAATTAAATATATCACTTTTAGTATTTCCTAAAATATGCTTTAACCACAAAACTTTTTCTGAGCCTTTGACATAGATATATTTATTCCTTAAAATGTCCATAATCAAAGTTCGATAATAGGAATAGGACACAAATCCTTGACGCCAATATATCTTTCTGTTACGTTCAATCCAACTAACTTGCTTTTTTTCTAGTTTCGTTAAATTGTTAAAAGGAAATGGCGGCTTAATTAAAAATACTTGTAATTTTTTATTATATAATATGGCAATTTCTTTTATTATAAATTCATTTGTTTCTGTTTTAAAGCCTTGAATATCTACAATAGCAATCATGATAACCTGCGCACAATGTTGCTGAGAGGTTTATACTCCACAAGTCGATCGTTTATAATTAAACAATATGCAGTCGTCTTATCTGGTATTGTTGTAGAACATTCAATTTCCAACCGCACGTCCACTGGACCTGTTTTTAGACTGTCGTTTTGCCTTGAGCAGTCTAATATAAAGAGGGGAGCTTTTTCCTTGAAGTCCTTTAGGTTAAGCAACGGGTCTACTGGACAGTTGTAAAACGACTGACGAAATTTTGAATACATTTCGTATAATATACTGTATTTGTTCTCAGAAAACTTTAAACCTAAAGGTTCATATGGATAATATTGCGAATTCAAAAAGAGCGTTACGTTTGTCACATCACAATGATCAAATAGTGAACTATCTTTAGTTTTATTATTTTTTCTATTAGTTTGTAAGCAAAAAATTACATATCTGGGTTTTTCCAATTGTGAGGTAGTCTTAACTGACCAAGAATGTTTTGTGGTTCTTGGTAATAAAGGATACTCATATAAATCCCAATTTCTAAAAGCCATCTGAATAGGTTTATCTCTTTCTAAATGTTTTAAAAGTGTCAATCGCTCTCGATCTGATACTTTTATGTGTGGCACTCTCCACTGAACTCTTTGTATATCTATTTGAAAATGAGCAATATCATCAGTAAGAGTAACGCTATTTAAGTTAGTGTTACTTCTATTCAATATAAGTTCATGCTTACAATTTATCACAATTTTGTTGTAATCCTCTGCAAAACCTAAAACCTTATTTAGTGGTATCACAGCACTAAAGTGCCCATAACTTTGAAATCCCTCTAAATTCCAGCCCCATATGGCAGCAACTTTATTTTCTGCTTCATTTAATGAGACATATGATTTTATTGTCGACGATATTCCCGAATTTTTTATACGGTCTATTTCAATACCATTCATTTCGTACCTGATGTCTTGAAACAAAGACATAACAGGGTTATTAGTGAATGTAACAGTTTTCTTGATCGGATTCCCATCTTTACCGAAGAGCTTTGCTTGTCCTTCGACATAAATTGAGCTGGCTGATGGTAGGACGTAAATGTCTTGCTGGTGGATGGGAATTCTGATTTCATCGTTTTCTCTAAAGCTGTTATTATAGGGATTGTATGAATGGACTTCATAACTTTCGATAGAAGTGTCGAAATGTGGCAATTCAGTAATCTGTAGTATATTCATACTTTAAACCCTAGAGCTTTTAGGAAATCTTTATTTGCTTCAGTTAGTTTCTTTGCTTTTTTCTTACGTCTTTGCACCTTGACAATCGCAGAAGAACTAAGTAGTTTTGTTTTCACTGGGGTATTTTTATAGTATACTATCATTTTGATTTTCTTAAATGAAGACGTAGTTGAACACGTTCTTCTCCAAAGTTAATACAGTGACCAAATTGATCAACAATCTTAACAGATATAGATGAAATTATGTTTTTGTTTACTGGAAAGTAAATAACGTTTTGCGGTATTTCTATGCACCGATGACCTAGAGCAGTATCAGATACAAATTCATGAATAAAATGAGTTGGTAATCCGTTGCAGTACGAACCGTGAACAAGATCACATTCGATTCTGATCACGGCCAGATTGCTGTTAATAATAGGAATATTTGGTCTTGAATTTAACACTGAAAAGTATAGCAAACCGCACTCGTATTGATCAGATAAATGTAATGGTGGTTGAAAGTATGTAATCAATTCTGATTTATTTCCAGAGATGGTAACCGTAGTAGACATGCTTGTATACTGAACGCTGTTGTCAGAATGTGTTTATTTTATTCCAGCACTATACCAAAAGTTCTTCAAAAATTTTAAACAAAGGTGTCCACAATTAAATGGGTGATCTCGTTGAATATTATCATAATTATAGTGAACTTTAGAACCCACGTATTTTATAAATTCCTTTGGAGGTTTTAGATTTCCATAACTGTCAAAATACTCAATATAATCATTGTATTTTGCATAGGCTACCCAATGAGAACCAGGATTTTTAGAGCTATCTAAATTAATAACTCCACATTCTTTTTTAAAAGGGTGTTTAGGGAGCTTATCTCTCATAAAGACACCTCTAAAATAGGGAATATTATTTCCATACTTCAAAATGTCCAAATTACTCAAGGCTCGTTTGGGTAGCCGATATCTTAGTTTTTTTCTTTTGATACGAAAATTCCGAGCCCGTCTTTATGCGGTTTAAGGTGAAGACCTTTTCCGATGCAAAGAGCCTCCATCTTTTCATTGTGTCTCTTCGATTCAGCATACAACTTTTTTGCCATCTTGAATTCATTTATAGTTTTAGCAATACCAGCTGCACCGCCTGCTAAGGCTCCCGCCGCAGATAATCCCGCAAAAATTGGGATCAAAGGTAATACTCCGCCAGATTTTGGTATAGGAATAACACGAGGAAGTTTAATGGATGAATCATTAGCTATCTCTCTGGCAGCGGCCATAGCTAATTCTATTGCCACTTTTTGCATTTTGGTTTTAATTTTTTCATACGTCTTTTCGTTTTGTTGATAACATTTTTAAATTTATTTTTAAACCCTTTTCCAGATACTGTATTTCGCGAACCCTTTTTGCTACTTTTTTGAAGACCACAACCAGTTTTAACTTTTGTTGACATAGCGCTGCTAATTAAACGTGCTGCCAGTTTTTCCCCTACACTCGCATCCGGGGCAACTATACGCTCTTTCGCCATATTTAACAAAACTAAATCTGCCTTGTGGCGATCCTTTAAGTTTGAAGACTTGTGATAGGCGATATCGTGTTCTTTGCAATATTCGTCTAGTTTATTAACGCCTTTATCCCCCCGTGTAAGCCTTTTAATTAATTTAGTGCCAGGTCCACAATAATTATATCCTGGTAAATGTAATTCAAATGGTAAATTATTTATAAGCCAATTCAGAAGACTGCTCTCTTCAGTACTCATCATAAGACTGATGATCCCGGTTTGAATTCTTTAATAAATAGTTGTGATTCGAGTTTGTTTATAATGTTATTTTATTTATAATATTACATTCGATTTATCAATCCAACTGTTTTCAGCTGAAGATAAACCTAACCATTTTACTAAAACCCTGTTACCTTTTCTTCTAAGAACTTTCTCGACTAGATAAACATTGGGATGTTTTGTTTTTTGAAGTTCTTGTGTATAAAATGCACCTAAAATAGGCTGACCTCTGATAGTATCTTCGATTAAGTAAGTTATAGGAGTTGTATCTTGTATTTTACGAATTTTAAATATTTCTGTTGACCAGTTGGGAGTATAACCTTTTTCAAATGTTCCTTTGTATTTACTGATACGCACATAATCACCGACTTTGTACTTGCTTTTTAAATTATCAATTTTTAGCAATTTTAAATACCTTTCTAATATTAGTTTTTTATTAATATTGTTGACATTAGCAGGGATTTCATTAATAGTGCGATGGCGAGTGTGATTGTATTTGTAAATAACATCATTGAGGGTATTATTTACCCAATTGTAATTGCCTTTTAAACTAAAATCCTTATAGACTTTAGATTTCAATGTTCTGATAAATCGTTCAACTATTGAAGCCTTTTTTGTTGAGAAAGTTGAATAATGGTTAATATAATACGATTTCATAAGCTTCTGAAATTTGTTATTATAAAATTCTGCCCCATTATCCGTTTGCAGATTTTTAGGAACACGCCCTTTATCCAATAAAGTTTTGAAAGAGTTACACACATCTTCTTTGGTTTTACTTCTCATAGGAAAGGCATATTTCGAAAATGTATCAATGACGACAAGAATATATCTGTAACTTTTATTTTCTTTTGAAATTGATTGCATATCAATTAAGTCTGCTTGCCACAAGTCATCTATATCTTTCATGATAACACGTCTTCGTGGATAGTTCACCCTCGCATTTTTATGAATTTCGTTTACCACGTCAGCTTTACTCATGTTCACAATTTAGTATATTTGTCTTGAATTCAGCTATAATACTGAATAAAAAGCATATTATTATGACTATTTATTATTTAATTATGCCAGCTTCTTTTAATTCTTCGATTATTGATAAAATTTCATTATCATGGTTTGTATTACCGGCATCTCGGGAAGCAATTAATAGTTTCAATCTGTCAACCAGTTCGTTAGGATCGTCCCAATATACCAAGTCAGTATTATTTTTGTATTTCTTTAGTGTTGGTAAGCTTCTTCCAAATTTAGTGACAATATTATTGTTTAACGCTTCAGAAAACAATGGTTTGATTATTTCACGATATTTTATACCTTTATCGCCTCTTATTTGCCCATTAGGATTGAAATCTCTCTTATGTGCATTTGTATAATGCAACATATCTTTATAGACAAGTTTGTCTTTGCCCGATATTAGTCTCAAATCAGGTTTTCTTCGAAGTAAAAGTTCTTTTAAACCAGGGGTTAAATTGTAGCTTTTGTCACCAATTTTAATTAAAATAACATTATCATCATTCACACTATCTATTTTAGAAAATGAAACTATTGAATTACCCATTAGTAATTTTCTGTTTGCACTCCTTATTCCAAATGGTATATTTACCCCATCATAAATATCATGGATATCACAACCCTCTAAAGATATTTCTAAATCATCCGGTAATTCCGTCTGGGGAAACTTTTTAACGATCTGTACAGAATTCGGTTCTGGATCGTAGCATTCTTCAAACTTTGTAGATGTACTAGTATTAATGGCATCCACGTCCGTGTCTTCAAAATTAGAGCGTGTATTTTCAAAAGTTTGTATTTTTTCTATTGTCTTATTCGAATCAACTAGGGTCTTAAGGGGATCTGTGACAGGTTTTAACATTTTATCAAGTGACAAGTTCATTGAGTGTTCCTGGTTTTTCATTTGTTTTATTTTATTCTTTATGGAGTCTACAGACTTCACTAATTCTATTTTAATATTTTTCTCCATTTTATACCTATTATAACAACTGTGTTCAGCTAAAGAACAAATTATACTGAATTTGATTTTGCATGTTAATTACTTATATTATGTACACATAAACAGTCAGTCAAAATTAAAAAACATATCAAAATTCTGTCTGTACCTTCCGTTGTTTAATGACGATTCTTTATTAATAAGTAGAAAATTATAAGGTTTACTCCAAACAGTTTGACAAATATTTCTGAACTCTTTCCACTGTAAATCAGAACTAACATGCTCAGCATAAATATGTTTTAAATTCACATCATCCTGTTTGAATATAATAAGGAAATTCACATTGTCACGTAACAGTTGTTTCGGTATTTTAGAGTAGGTTTGAGATAAATAGAAACAATCTATTTGTTTATGCCTACCCATACTGAAATAATTTCGGATATTTATTTGATTTTCACACGCAACATCATCAAAAATAAATACAGAATTTGTTAAAGCTTCACTCGGAGAAATGACATCTTTACCATCATTGAACTCGTAGAAATTAACCTGTGGTACTCTTTTCAATACTTCAGTCAAGAAACGGTATTTAGGTTGAAAAGAAGTTTTAATAATATAATAATAATATTATTATTATTATTATTATTATTATTAGGTATCTACTTTTAAGGAAACAAATGAAAAGCCAAGTAATGTTTTGTGAATATATATATTTATTTATTAGTAAATATTTAATATATACAATTTTATTTATTTAATAATGTGTATAAGTACTTAATTAAATTATAAAAGAACATTTATATATAAACCAATTAACATATATAATTACAATGCCCCCAAGGAACAGTCTCAATTTGATTTGATACAATTTGCCTTTTATCATCTATTCTATTCAAGACTACTTTATTTACTTCTTGCGAGTAAAGCACATGTTTCATTGATTTGATCATATTCATTTTACGCTTAAGTGTAAAGTTTTTAAATAAAACGTTCTTATAGTCATGTGGGTACAAACATCTTGTAATAGGTTTAGACACGCCTTTAGCTTTATTAATTTGTGTATTCAATGATTTAATACAATACAGTTTTGCTCTTAAACCTATAAATTCAGTCATTGGATCTCCGCCTAATTCATCCTTAAATAAACCGGGGATGCTTTTATTCACCTTAGGGATACTGTAATGATTATTAGTTTCAAAATTACTCGTATCAAATTCCGACAAATTATCACACATATCTTTATAAAAATCTTCAGTATGTATCAAATATAATAAACTATCTGTATCAGTGTAACACAATTTAGCTTTACTACCATATTTTTTCTTAATGTGATTATAATGAAAGTTATATACATGTTGCTTAGAGTATTCTAATACCGAAAACCCAATATATATTGGTCTATCTAAAACAAGTTTTTCAGGACTCAGCTGTATAGCTATAAAATTTTCATTAAATATAGAAACACTTTTTAAATTAGGTTTTGTGATTAATTTCTCAGCACCAATTAATTTATTCGTTTTATTCGAAGTGTCACTCCATTTGGTAACTAATTTTACGTCAACATGCTTACGTTTATTTTCTATTGTTTTACCAAATATGGAGTTATTTAATAGTTTGAAAAAATCTCTTTCAAATGATGTTAAAGCTGCTTGCCTTAATCTAGTATTCAGATCTATATACTTTTTCAAAAAATTTTCTTGTTTAAAACAAAGAATCCTATGAATTTTTTTCAACACAAGACCATTTTTAATACATTCTTTTAAATGAACGAAATGAATGATGTAATTATATTTATCATATAAATTTGCAATTAGTTTTTGAGTTTTCCCTCCAATAGGTATAAATTTCTCAGGAGCGAAAGGCAAGTCACTATGTGAATTGTGTAAATTATCTGGATACGCTAAGTCTACTTCTAAAATGTATCCATACTCCCCATCATCAGGGGCATTAAGTATATTAAACTTTTCCACATCATTATTTCTCATGAATTTAAATCCTGATATTGGTATTTTTTTCGTCATAGCATACCCGTAAAGGTTATTACAGTCCAAATATATTAAATATGTTGATGGTTTTGAATTATCGAAATCAGGCAAATACATATTATTAGCTTTAGCGTATCGGTGAGAACATTGAGCTAACCCTCCACGTATTCCTTTTTCCAACATTTCATAAATTTCTAAATCATGAATCAATTCTAACTGCACGCCTGTATAAAGTAACATAGCATCCCAACTCAACCCAGGTGAAGTTACATAATATGCAGGATCGAGATTATAATACCGTAAACAGATAATTCTAAAATTTTCAAATATATCACATAATAACAGTACATCACACTTTAAATACAAGTCTGTATATTCACCGAGAGAACTTATATTAAAATACTTCCACACAGTCTGAGCATGTTGATATTCAGCGTCAGTTATATGTTTCATTTGTAAAGTGTTGTAAAAATTGTCCTTAGCAGGCAGTTGTGTTTCATTGTATGTTTGCCATGAACAGATGTATTCATACGGAAATATGCCTTTCCTTCGCAGTAAATTGAACTGATTTTTGTCGGGGAAATGTGATGATAAATGAATAAAATCATTCTCAGTTAAACTTTTGCATAGATTATCAAGACTTGAACTAAGAAATTGAAAAGAGTCTATGAATTTTAACTGTATTGGTTTACATCCTTTCCCCATATTTATTATTTTCGTTATAGTTAAATACTTTTCTTTAGTTTGCGCAATAACTTTCATCTCACCATCGTACTTTGATAATTCTGTTATAAATATATGAGAATCATAGCCAGCTAAGTTGTGAAAAATAATAGGTATAAAGGGGCACACTCTATAAATTAAATTACAATGCGAATGTGCTGCGCCTCTGTACTCGGATGTAATGTGGTCATGATCACAAACCTTATCATCAAATAACAAATTATTACAGATATGGCATGTAGTTGCTGTACGATAATTACTAATTTGCTCTCTGGTCATAGAACGCATTGGTTTCTTTGACATCAAAATCGAATGAATCAATTTCGCTTCCGCTATCAATTTTTTAACAAATACTTCCACGCAGTTAGGTCCTCTATATGTAACATATTTATTTAAACTACTATCATGTGAGCAACAGACATAAAATGCAAAACAAGATGGTTGATGTAGTTTCTTCTTTATAGTATTTTTATCACACTGTTCTATTTCATAGTCCATTAATACACTTTCAAAATCAGCGTATATAACAAAATTTATTTTTTGCTTTCGTTCATAGTTTTTGAATTGTAATGCACTGTTTTTGTCAGGTAGTATAGTTAAAATTTTGGAGCAACTATGAGAATGATACTTTGTTTCGGAGGTAAAAAACTGGAAACAAGTCTCACATAAATACATTCGACCTTTATGGTATGAAACTTGTCGTCGCACTAAACGTAAAAGGTTTTTAATTAAACAGTAATGACTTTTCCTGTTTTTTTCAAAATACAGTAAGTTAATATGTTTATCTCTTTTACAGCTCGTCACATAAAGAGGGCCAGTTACAGTATAGTTTTCATTTAATCCGTAAACATGAATACTTAGCTCGCAGTTATTCTTTTCAAATAATTTGATATCGTTAAATGAAGGTGGAAATGAAATCGCTTCTAGATTAAAGATTGAACTAAAATGTGGATAGGAGTTCGTTCTTCAGACATTATTTTTGGCTGGATATAACGCTGCGACTATACTCCACAAAAAACAATACTCATCATTATTCTGTATATTCAAACAACTTTTTGTATTTTTAATAACATCAGGTAGGTCTAAATAAGTACCACCCCGCAAAGGGCAATATTTATTTATATTTATTTCCAAATGACTTATGGATACAAATGACCATCCAGATTCACAATGCTCGAATTCGGTAAGTTTTCTTTTAAATACTTCTATTATTTTTGAGTATATATTATTAAAATCAGTACTATTGTATATAATCTCATATCTCGTATTAAATGACTTTAACTGCTGCTCATTTGATTTAGGTAACATAAAATAAGCAAACAGTTCAAAATTAACTTTGATAGATGTATTTTTCGACAGTAAAAACTTAATAATTTCTGAGATATATTGTCGCTTATCATCTAAGAACGCCTCTGGTATGAGGTTCTCGTCTTCTATAGATGGATTTAAGCGATAAGTCATAATTCTATTCTTAAAAGCTGTTGTTATAATTTCAACATTTTCAAACCTTGATTTCATTAGACAATTCGATTTATGGATATTAGTTCTCTTATGGTATCTATATTTATGTTCTGGAATCTCAAGTTTACATTTGTCACAATAAATAGTCTTTGATAAACTTTTGGGTTCATAAACATTCGTATTATATTCTTGTTCTGGGATATCAAATTGAGTTGTAACTATATCATTATTTATTATAACATTAGAACTTTGCGAGATGTGATCGGCAGGTTGAACTGGAAACAAAAACAACGTATGTTACACATATAACATTATTTAATGAATATAATTAATCGATTACATAAGGTTACAAAATTAATACTAATAGTTTAACATTATAAATGTTACAATAAAATATTTGCACATATTATATTATTTAGCCGTGAATATGTTAGCCGTGAATATATAGATGATAAAATGTAATCATTTTATTGATAGGAGCTTATAAATGTGGGAGTTTGATTTTTGAACTCTTTTCTAGTGCTTGCGATAAAAGCGTTCATATGATTCCAGGCATCTGAATCTTCGTCGGTTTTATTTTTAATTGTTATAATAGAATGACGCCATCTATTTACCGGGTGTACACGCTCTATCTCATCAGATCTATAAATTTTAACTTCAATGTAAAACGCACCTTTCTTCTTTTCATCCATTTGACGGGAAAAGCCGTTTGCCAATCTCTTCGTGATGTAAGAGTAAATAGCAGGAGGGTTCTTCTCCGCAGTAATTTGAACTGCGTCGTCATCGCTGTCGCTCCCAAACAGCTCACGAGCAGTAGCCTTCGCCACAGGAGTGATGGGGTGAATCTTCTGTTTCTTACTTGTGGACGGTTGCGAGCTGCTCATTGACGCTAGCTTACGTTTTTTCTGCCCCTTCAGCTTGGATTTCACTGGTATGTCACTCAGCGATTCGTCTTCCGATGGGAACAGATGGTCGGCTGTGTGCTTAGACCTGAGAAAATACAAAATCAAAAGTCAACAATAATGATTGAGTAATCGAAAAATAGGACGAATGTAATAATTGAATGATTGAATGCTTGGAAATAATAGTATTATTTTTTTAGGTATATGCGTGTTCACTTGATTAAAAGAATACTAAAACAATTGAATTGTGACATATGAACATAGTACTCGTAAGTAATGCGTCAATTAGAAATTCTTATAGAAGAATTAGGAATGTGTTGCTGAATATATTTAATTAAAACGAGTAATGGGAAGTACTTACATTTTAGCAGGTTGATTTTCCTTAGGCGGGTTGACGTTAAGATGTGGCTGCTCTTAGCAGAAGAATTCTTATGATCCAGGTTCTTCAGGATAGCTCTTATATAGGAGTAAATCTGCGTAATGGTATTCCATTTAAGGAATAGGGCACGTGTAACTAAAATGCTTTGTCAGATATGCCACCCAAATATGAAATAAGTAATTTAAGTAGCAGAAAAATTACTGAGCAATATGTGATCACGTAATTTCAACTTTATGTACATTACATAGAATATAAAATAGAATATGATGATGATGATGATAGTGAATTATAATATATCTAAGTAGAATTGTTCCTCAATAAAATTATTATAGGTATTGTTTATACTAGTTTTTAATTTATTTTTAAAATAACGTATGTAGGGAGGTATATCTGATTCTGTATGCTGGAATTGAACGTAACATTTAGTGAATCGATACTTATGTGTATTTAAATTAATTGTGGGTACCTACGTATCCCGTTTGTATGTTTGTTACTCAATCACACAAAACTGCCTGAACAGTTTTTTATAACGCAAATAGTTTACAATCAGGATATGGACCTATCTTTCTAATAGATATTTAATAAAAAGAGGAGACAAACCCAGGCGTACCAATAGTATGCGGATTTGCTATTTTGTTTTGATCCGTTTCCATATAGAGAATTACAACTTTGCAAAATCACGAACAATGACATACTACTTACATACGATGATTTTGCCTGCCGCATCTTCTTAATAAAATGTATGAAAAGATTACAGCGAACAAACGTACTGTAGTATTTATTTTATCAATACATACTTACGGTAAACAATAAAATGTTTGGCGCCGTGATGTCTTGGGGTTTCAATTTCAGCATACCATTTTTGTCTAGGATATCGACATTCAACAAAAACATACTACTTTGAACTCTATTGATTAACATTAAATTATAATATAAATAGATAAAAAATAACATAAAATCGATCATTTCATTTCTGCATGTTCTCCTGAGTACCTACTGACTGGGTAGAACGTTATTATCGTGAAATGTCGGTAAGTGTAATAATATTTTCATTTAAAAGTACCTATTATAACTAAGAATAAAAATGCAATAATAGGTAACCATTATTTAGTACCTACAGGTGTCTGGTACACCACTATCAATATTTGTTTCAATATAATGCTTTGTTCAATCAAAATGTTTGTATTGAGATTTGAGACTTATTTAAACAAGAATTCCTTTTTTATGTTTTTAGGACACGGATGATCGTTTCAATTTTGTACCTATGAATCAACCAGCAGTTCAACAATCATCAGGACAGAAAACTCTGGGTCTTACTCGTAAGAGACCGAAAACAGATCAAAAGTTGTTTCAATATATAAAGAAACCTGTCACGCGCGGGACAAAAATAATCAAGATCGAAATTTACGATACGGAAAATTTTCCAAAATCCGAACAGCCAATTTGTAATTGTGAAGCTGACCTGTGTGTTCAGCATGTTGTAAAATCCATTTTATATGATGATATATATTCTAGTACGAGGGAATTAATAGCGAGAATTCAGGATGACATCGATCCAAAAGCATAGATTTAATAAAATACCGTTCAAAGATAATAAATAAGTTGTCAAGCAACTATGTAATATAATTAAATTGATTTTGTTCAAAATAAAAGAATACATCCCAAAAAAAGTTCATTTTATTTCTGCTATGAATCCCTATTTTTAATATAAAGTACTTACTATAACAGTTTAGCGTGAATAGCCACTGTGCTATATAAGGCAGTGGCGGCAACATGAGCGCATTCCATATTCAATGCTCTGCCGCGCTGTGTCGTATAGAGTAGGCACTGCGTATCTAAGCACACTTGAATAGTGGAGTGATCACTACTGAGCATGAGGTCTTGAGTTCGATCCTATTTACCATTTGTACCTATCTAATATTTAGTAATAGGGCTGACCCTATTGTATGAGACTTAAACATAACTGAGGCGAAACGTAGTCCACACTATTATTTTATTTTTGAATGTAATTAATGATTATTGAAATTGCGGTGATTCTGGATCTCATCTGATACAGATACCCCAAAGTATCAATTTATTGATTGATTGATAACCCATTTTCAATTGTAGAATTGCGGGTTCCTGGATCTTGATCCAGGAACCCCAACAATAGATGGTTTAATAATTTTAAGTAGTCCGCTATTTTGTTACATATTTGACGATACGTTTGGCTTAATGGTTAGGACCTGATCACAGTACAATCAAATGCTAAATTTCACGTTCCTTAACCACAAAGCCGAAGTGTCGTGGGTTCGATTCCCACATGGACAAGTTAATATTTGTTCCGGTCTGGTTTTTTTGTTTTAGTTTAAATAAAGATTTCGCTTGGGTGATTCTGGATCTCATCTGATACAGATACCCAAAGTATCAATTTATTGATTGAATGATAACCCATTTTCAATTGTAGAATTGCGGGTTCCTGGATCTTGATCCAGGAACCCCAATTCTACACTACTAATCTCATCCTGGTAGTAAAGCGCTGGGTTCGACACAGTGGGACTTCAACCATATAGCGGTGACGCTTTGCCGTATTTCTGCTCGTCCGATGGTGGAATGGGGAAGGGGTAATTAAGTTGTGGAATTTCAAAGCACACTCAGCAGTAGATTGTCATTTGCTTAATATTTTCGAGTTGAATATAATAATTTTGGGTTTGAAACAAGACAATACTTAAAAGTAGATGCAATAGCACTACAGGCACAAAATATAGAGGTTACAGAAAGTCCGCTCCCGCCATTTTCAAAAATAATTACCTAAACTTGCTAAACTGCTACTGTATTATCTCTGTAGGTTTTATTTGTAACAATATGAAATTTTATTGGCATTTTATAATATTAAAAATTGGAAATTTTATTATATTAAAAATGCAAAGAGTTCCAACCAATGATTGGAACTCTTTGCATTTTTTTATAACAAAATATTCCTGTTCGTCATGAAATGTCAATTTATCTCATTTATTAATTTAGACAACACGTGACATTCGAGACTGAAGTCTGCTTGAAACTGCTTGAGAATGCCTATAAATGTAATGTCAATGTGTGCGTGCTAAAAATGACGGTTTGTTCTGAGTGGTCTCTCTGCTCGGGCGCGCCGCAGCCTTACGTACTTTGTACTACAGGTTTCTTATAATTTAGAAAAAACTAGATACTGCTTAAATAAATCTCTAAATTCAATTCTCTAAAACTACATTCTTTTAGATTACTTGGAACTAGTTTCAAGTTGAAAATTCTAGCGATAAAACATTTTCTCCTTTCTTTTTTCGAATTAATCATCACGCTCTACTTCACCTTAAGTTCGACGACGAACTACATATTTAAAAAATTAGCATGAAAAGGCTTTTTGGTGACTCCGAAATGTGCCATTACTTAGGCTTTTAAAATAACCTTTTTGAATATTCTGAAAAGGTCACTTCTAGAGCTTCATTATATTAATAATAATAATAATAATAAACCCGCAGGGCAGCTTGTGGCGAGCTGTTGGGCAGTAGCGACCCCACGGACCTGATCTCCCGGGAGAAGTCTTGTTCCTCATCTCTGGCTTGCCTTTCAATAAGGGCAAGCCAGAGATGAGGAACGGAGCTCCCACCTCTATCTTGCCTTAATTGGCCGGTTAGAGTGGAAACTCGCGAGAGCATTCGTGCTTGGGGTAAGGAAGTATTCCAGTAAGACGCTGGTAGGGATCTTGACCGTACTTCCGGGATTGTCCTGATAGCCGTGGAATACCTCTCCACTCTCTAGCACCTCAAGATATGTTGCCCCCTTGTCGCTACGTCACTTCGTGCTAGCGACTGTTTCAGGGGGCCCATTTAGTGAGTGTGCAAGTCACCCCCTGCTATTTTATCCATGTATACAAACATTGATTCGGCAGGGGCCATAGTCACTTCATAGTTCCAGGTAACCAAGTCACTTTAGCAACCCATACCCATAGTCCAGTACTGTTAGTTTCCATGTCCTATAATAGTCCTGCACCAACCGGGGGTTGTCCTTGGGTGCACTTGCATAGTGCATACAGGGATAATCGTCGGTTGATGTCTTATTTCATATAAAGCTACATAAGGGGCCTCTGCGAGTTGGCTTTGGCTCCTCGTACGCCTTACAAAGGCCCGGGACCTCTAGGTCCCGAGATACATAAAGTATATAAAATATAATAATAATAATAAAACCATTTATTTTCAGGTAACAAAGACCCATAGAAAAATACCTTAACTTAAGTATACATATAACAATATAACAATTGTGTTAGTAAATAAAACTTAAAACTATGTTAGTATCACTTAGTTGCACTAAGTCTTTGAACGTTCCGGTGGCACTTGGCCGCGAAAGCGGCGGAATACCACATCCTGTGGCCAAAAGCTTTCATCCAACACCTGATGCAGATAGCATGTTGGTATGCGCACCACAAACGCCTTAAAGTTGACGTTGCGATGCGACTCCAGCAACTGCACTCTCGGCGCGTACTTCAGCCTTTGGCGTACGTACTTCACGATGTCTTCCGCGTCAGTGGTATTAGTCTGCAAACGACCAAAGCTGTACTGTAAACCCTTAATATACTGATTAAAAAAAAGATTATGAGTAGGTATTGCTATATTTACTAAGCTTTGTGTGCAGTCCATTTTCCCTCACTCTCAGCCAATCGAGAGTGAAGGAAAATGGAGTGCACCTTTAAATTCCCACACACTTAATAACATGTTGTGCGTACTTCACTAGTTGACTTGACTCCATTGTGATTGCGTGCCTTAACCGAAATTTGATCTTCAGAATATTAAGTTGTTTTGATTGATTTGTCATTGCAGTATGTTTTTATTACCGGCAAAGAGGGCGTCTTGATTACAAGGTGGTCGAATGTTTTTCGGGAAAAGAGTAGCCCTTATGTAACATCGCTACAACAATCTTCGCAAGTATTCAGAAATGTTAACTAACTGTTTTTCCATTACCAGGTACCAGCAGACACCGAAGGCATGACCCAATGGCTGTACGACAGGTTCATCGAAAAAGACAAGATGTTAGAAGAATTTTACCGCACTGGCCGATTCCCCACCAAAGGCAGCGGTCCCCACCTAGCCAGGGTTGTCAGACAAGACAGCCTTAGATACCTTATCCTCCATACCTTCTTTATTGCCTCTACTTACTTACAATATGTGATGGTATGTACCATCTATAACTGTATTTGGTAACGGGGTATCTGTGAGACCAGACGTGATTTTGTTAGTAACAAGACTTGTATTGTCATTTGTTTTGATTTTCTGTTCGATGGTTGGAGTTTCCCTTGCTGTGTCAATTATTTGTTTTTTTCTATGAAAATATGTCAACCTTGAGGTTTCAGTTGTTTTTTTTTTACATTTTGTCACTTGTAACTTCTTCAATCGTCATAATATAGCTTGAACATAATAAAATAATAATAATATGTAATTATGTTAAATTAATACCTTACTTATATCAGGACCGCCCTATTCTTATATACACTTAATTTGGTCACGTCTGGTCTTCGTCTTGATGATGTAACGATATATTTTGGATATTGACTGCTAAACTAAATAGAAGTAAATTCGGGAAAATCATTCGTTTTCTATTTAAGTACGAATATAATAATTTATTCGTGCTTTTGTCAGCGTTATATCTCGAATGACAAAGTGAGGCTATGTCATTCGAGATATAACGCTGACAAAAGCAGGCTAAAAGGGAGGCTGTGCTAAAAGAGAGCAAGTGTCATGCGTTCTCATGTCACGTTATGCCATCTTTTTGTATTCTTTAAATAATTCGGCCATTACAATCCATACAAGAAAAGTTTCGTTAAACAAAAAATACAACGCAACATTATGATTATTCGAACAGTCGATCGGTTATTGTTTTGTACAAAATCCTATTGAACTAGTCATTCAATTGTTTTTATTTCGTCTTCGCCATATTATCGAAATGACTTTCTTGTGTGGATCGTACAATGCGAAATATAATTATACTCCGCGAGAACTAGTCTAGTGTACTTATACCTAACAAAATCATGAGCTAAGGTAGATCGAATAAGGATCATAGTTGTAATAAGATTTTGCTGCGAACCGTATCGGTTCCGCACTTGTACCAACGAAAATCATCTTTCCAAAAGTGTTTTTGCAGTCAATATCCAAAATCGAATTTGCCCTCATTCTTAGAAGGTGCATGGCGGAAGTACATTTTATATTTTTAATTTACTTGTACTTTAGAATTTATTAAGTTTTTTTTTTTAGTTTTAACATATGCGTTTGAGGTTACCTCGAGTTTGACATATCGAGATTGAGCTCGATTGTTTTGTACCCAGGGTACACTTAATTAAGACCATTATGCACTTTCTTTTAGTGAGAAATTACATACGCTCAATACCTACTTTAAATTCATTGGAAAGAAACGACTTCGGAAAATCGAATTTCCAATCGATTTAAATGTAGAACCGGTCGTATGTGACACGAATATGTGTTAATCAAAGCGTGCTGTGACATACAAGTCAATATATAAGTAAAAAAAATCTTAGCATAGTAATTGTGCTTCGCAATGAACCAAAATTCAATCCCTTGAGACAATAAAAAAGAAAGAAAATAGACGAGTTTTTATCCCTCACTTTTATCACGATTCACGTCCTACTTAATCAGATCCTCTAGCTTCAAAGTTTGAATTTAAAAAAATCTAATTTTATACGAAGAATTCTTGAGTCAATTCGTGGTGAGAATTCGAAATAAATTTCAAATAGCGAACGTTCGTCCGTGGTTGGCGTTTGAGAAATGTAAAAAAAAAGTCCGGATTGAAAATTCCTAAAATTATTTACTAACTTTCCGTCAAACGTAAATACGACTATGGAAATCAGTGTGATTTTTCTTTCCGGAAATTTTATACATAACTTGTGGTTTGATAGGACATAATCATTTTATTTCTTTTATTTTTCAAACGTCAAAGATCGAACAACGTGCCAGGAACCTTCGTCGACGTCTAAATTAGTAATAAGTCGGTGGTGTAGCATGAATAACAATAGCTTTTAAGAATCACGTTTTTGTTCTAACTAAAAATGTGGGCATCGTTCCTTTTAGTTCATAGCTATTGTACAGGATTATTCAACTAAAACTAAGTGAAAGTATGCGTTTTGTGGTGAAATTATATGAATTAATGAATATGCCAAAACATATTTGCCGTAAGTGCCTAGGCTTATATTGGTGTAGATTATCATTGTAAAAAAGATAAAAATAAAATGTACATACTTTCTTAAATGTCACACAGGAATGTAATATCTCGATAATGTACTTTAAATATGGTAATATTGTTTCTAAAGCCAAATATGAGAAATTGGACGAGTTTATGTTGAAGGCTAACTATTTGTAAACTATTTGGAATATTTTTGCTGTCATTTTAAAATAGTAAGAAGCACGCTACACATAATTATAATAGCAGATATTTTTTTATCCTACTAAGAAAATAGTAAAATTAAAAAAGACATGAATTGATCATATCTAACCAAGTTCCTTTATTTGTCATGTCCAAATGTGTGCCTTTTTCAATCAGCCAGCATTTTTTCGACCATTTTGATTTTATTAAAGACGAATTACTTGTACTAAATAAATTAAACATAATATCAAGCTAGGTTCATAAATACCCTTTATTTCTTTATCGAAAACTAATTTTATAATTCTAAACCTAAGTAGATAAATATCATTATGACCATATCAACATGTGATTTTTTTCATAGAATGGATAAAAACATTGTGATCGCTACCTACCTGAAGTATTGTAAATTCTTTCAACTTAACTGTTTATAAACTGAAACTGCATAATAATAATCTTAATTATCTTAAAAAACATGGTATGCACTTTGCAATTTTTTTAAATATTTACACGAACACTTAAATTATTGAAATAAAACTAGGTCATTGGATTTATCGTAGGAACGTTTGTTTAATTAATTGCTAGTAACTGTATAATATAAACCCCTCAAAATACAATATTGCTTATATTTATAACATTCAAGCTACATTTATAACGCACATTCACGTCAAAATGTCTCCTATGTTTCGAAGTAATTGCATTTTTTTAACTTGACGCTGATTAATTTCAAATCTTAGAAGCTTGGAATAGATGTTAAATTAATTTGTGTTTAATATTCAAAACACGATTATCTCGAAAAAATAGAAGAAAATTCGACGTAGGTTAGTAGTTTTTGGCAGAAATAATCCCATTTATAACTAATAACTAATTTTATTTCATTGCGCACTACTGTTATAACATATCTTCACGCGTCTCAAGCAAGCAAACGCGCATTTTTCTTCAAGTATTATGTTTTAAATATAACGTGTTTATTGCATTTAACTATTTCATTATAACGACATCGGAAGTATGTCTTTTTACGAACATTATGACCTCTAAATAAACCATAAGCGTGTCTTAGGGGTCAAGTAATTATTTTAAATTTAGTGTTTTCATCAACGATTCCTTAAATTTAATTAATACTTCGTAAAAATATCCTTATGGTATAGTTTACAAGGATTCAAGGTTTTTCTTTTTCTAATTTCTTAAAGACTAGTCTTATGTCGACGACTTTTTATATTACCTTTGTTATTTTTTTTTAAATTGCTGCGTCCGTATAACTCTTTAAAAGTTCTGATGTAACATACATACAAATCTGTAGTTCTAAAATTGTCGGGTATTGAAAATTAAACTGAGATGTTTTAGATAAATAACATCTCAGGTTTTCAGGGAAAAGTAATTTTAGTTATTAAATAAGTAGTTGTCGTTTTAAATTTAATGGTAATTAAGCCACATTGAGAAACAGTGTGGTTTGTATTGAAATTATAGGTTTGTATAATATGAAGTTAACATCACTGCACTAATATTGTTTTAAATTAATGTATCCTTTGGGAATTCCCATGCTCGTTGACACGGATCCGATTAACCTATGAGGCTCAGATTATTAAACAAAAGGCAGATAGGCTGCGCGGAACATTGAGAGTGAAGTCAAAAAAGCAAATACAAATTCAAAAGTAAATACCTACAACGCGCTTCGTGCTGTACTGACACGAGTCAGTATAGTTATTAGGTATGTAAAAATTTAGATACCTACACTAAATACTTAGGTATTTTGTGTTGGTATATATATTTTGTAACGAACCTACTCTATAGTATAACTCTCAAAGTATTAATAAGTGGTTAAATTGAAAAAAATAATGATTAATGAATCACTTATCTTTAAAAACTTCAGTTTATGGGATTGTTTTGTTCACACACCCCGTGCCTCGGAAAGCACGTAAAGCCGTTGGTCCTGAACCTAATCTCTACCCGGTCGTGTATCTTGGCCGATGCATATTGACGATCGCAGTAGGTGTTATAGTACTCAGACGGACGCTGCTGGCCATCCTCTGGTCAATATCGCCTTCTACGACACCCACGGGTAGAAATGGGTTGGTCCTATTCGCGGCCAGCACCACATGGCTTTTAATATTTTGTACTCCGTGTCAATTACTGTGGAAAATCCCATAAATGGAATATTAACAGGGATGTGTAATGGATAATGTTCCCAAAGCGAGATTTAAGTGATTTAATGTAAGATGTTCTTTTAGTAATTTTTCTTCTCTTTTGCCAATTATTTTTATTTTAGTAATAAATTCGAAATTATTTGGTAGTTTGGGAAACTTGGGTCAATTTGATTATTTTTTAAATACCTACATGTTGTTGTTTCTTTTAACGAGTTAAGTTTGTTTTTTTTTAGATAAGGTAATTACTAGGCGTGTAACAAAATTTTGTGTTATAATTTTACTTTTTTTTTTTGCTTCTGTCAAAAATGTTCTTTTTTAAATTTTACTTAAAATGTGTTATCATTTCTTAATTGTAGAAATGGTAAGAATGATGTCAGTCCTTAACTTGAGTGAGATAGGATTTATGCTGAAATAAGTATCGTAAAATAATAATATTAAGATTTTATTTTTGACGTATACCATAAAATCAGCGATTATAAATATCACCATTGTTTGATAATACGAAATTGTACACGTTTGTAAAATATTTACCCTCAAGAGACTAAAATGTCTTACTATTTCCGGACGGAAAAAACGACTTTGGTTCTGATTTCCATAGTCGTATTTAACTTGAATTTGTTTTCCAAAGTCGACGTATTTTCCCGCCGGAAATATTCAAGTATTGCGTTTAATTTTTATGAATTTGTCAGAAGTGATTCAGCGTAATGTATTCTAATTGTACCGAATTATATCTATCTATTGGTCTTAACTATGTGATTTGTATAAATGTCATTAAAAGTAACTGTCTGTGGCCTGCTGTCAAACAATATCGAGATTTGTTTTATTATTTTTAAAATATTAGTTGTCTTACTTAAGCATCCCGCGCACTAAACGGTTAAGACCACGATCACTTGTGGTTGTGGCCAGTTTTGCGGCCAAGTGTTACGTTCATATGGTTTCTTTAGTTAACCTGTGGGCTAATTTACGTAACTAAAGAAGTGCTGTTACAGTGCAGTTGCAGTTAAATTTCGATCAAAACAACGCTTTTCGTCTTCTCTACCGCTGTCAGACACGCTCGCGTCAAGTTCACGTCATGCGAGCGCAATAACGGCATTCTAATGTTGCGCGTCTTTAATGAGTACTACGGAATGTAACATGATCGGTATTCTACCTACTATTCGTTCGAAGTCTCAAAATAATAATAATAATAATAATAATCTTTATTCATGAATGTGAGAGACAACCATACAGAGTAACTTAATAGTAAATACAGGATAGACAAAAAGAAAAATATATATATATCGTTTAAAGTTAGTTATACAATAATATTAGGCAGGTCAACAGCTGGAAAATGTAAAATGCTGGATTGTGAAATTATATGGTTGTCTTTGAACTGATTCGCCCTATCCCCTCGTACTAGTATAAACTGTATCACGAGCGGATAGTCTTCCTCAACCTCAGAACAACAAATTCGCACAAGGTTCTAGTTACAAGCTACATAATTAAGCAGATTGTTTACATACTGTATATTAAGTGATATAGTAAGTTATAATAATTAAGTTACACGATTGGATTGTCTGTGTTGTTATGTGTTTGGTAGGGGTATAGGTATATGTGGTTTATTATTTATGTGTATAAGTGTAAGTATATGTGTTATGTATGTGTCTGGATGTGTACAGTCATGTGTGCTTTATTATTTATGTGCCTTGTTTATACCAATTTTCTTAGTAGGTTTTCAGTGCTGTTGTAGTCTAGTGTTTTCAAATAATTATCCATAGCTTTTTTGCATGTTTGTCTATCAAGATTCTTTAATGTTAGATCTTTACTTACTCTGTTGTAAAGGCTAGGACCGAGATAATTGTGAAATTTGTGTGCAAAAGATGTACTATATTGGGGTATCTTATAAACTATATCTAATCGACGCCTGCTTGCAAAGTGCGGTTTAACTTTATGCTGTGTCATGATCTCTAGTTTAATGAATAATTTTCGTACCGTGAGGACTCCCAGTTCAAAGTAAAGTAGGTGTGTCGGATATGTGTACTTTTTGCGAGAAATAACTTTAAGGACCATGCGTTGGGCTCTTTCGACTAACAACATAGTGGTTTTTGAAGTTCCTCCCCATACATTCAAGCCGTATATCAGAATCGACTGACATAGTGCTACGTAGATTGTTAAAAGCAGCTTAATGTCACATGCATTTCTAATAGTTTTAAAAATATAAATTAACTTTCTTGCGCGGTTACTTATTTTCATGACGTGTTCTTTCCAGTTCAGGTTTTGGTCTACTATCACACCGAGATATCTTATAGAATTAGTTCGGGTGATTGGGTTACAATGACAGGTACTTGGATTGTTGCAATTGTGAGATTGTATAATAATAGAGCTAGGAGAAGGTTGAGTTCTGCCGTTAATTGTGAATGTTATAAATTTAGTTTTGTCAAGATTAAGTGTCAATAAATGATTGTCTAGCCATGTGGTTACTAAAGCAAAACCTTCATTTGCTGCTTTGGATACATCTTTCCAAGTGTTCGAGCTGAATAACAGTACTGTGTCATCTGCAAATGTTATTATTTGACCATTTTTTAAAAGCAAATTGCAGAGGTCATTAATATATATTAAAAACAGTGTAGGCCCCATTACACTGCCTTGAGGTACTCCGAAGGTAACATTTTCCTCCTGGCTTACACTGTTATCAATTTTTATAACCTGTTTCCGGTTTGTCAAGTAATCTTGGAAAAGTTGGAGAGGTATTCCTCGAATTCCTAAGGTCTCGAGTTTGTTCAGAAGGATGGGTATAGAGACGGTGTCGAAGGCCTTTGCTAGGTCTAGGAATATACCTAAAGACTTCTGTCCTCTATCCAAGTTATCGACTACATATGAAGTTAGTTTGTGAAGAGCGTCAGCGGTTGATATTTTTTCTCGGAACCCAAATTGATTATTAGAGAGAAGTTGATGAGTTTCTAGGTAGTGTTTTAGCCTCTTATTTATTAGTTTTTCCAGAATTTTTGAAAAACTAGGTAGGAGAGAGATTGGTCTATAATTTGACACTAAAGTTTTGTCTCCTGCTTTATATATAGTAACAGTGACGGATTTTTTAAACGCATCTGGAAAGACTCCTTTCGAGAAGCAAGCATTACAAATGTGCGCTAGAGGTGTAATAAGGAAATTCACTGCTCTCTTAATAAAAAACGTAGAGATACCGTCCCATCCCGAGGAATTCTTAGTTTTTAAGTTAGCTATTATTTCTCTAATTTCTAATTGGTCTGTTGGGAGAAGCAGAAAAGAGTTTAGAGGTCCGCTATTCGGTTTTGGTCTGCATCGCCTACTCAGATCTATCTCATTTGTGAGGGTCCTGGACAAGATGGAGTTTGCCAGATTACTACCGACATTGACAAAGTACTTATTTATGTCATTTAACGTGTCTAGAGGGGTTGAATTAGTGGAAAGAAGCTCAGCTGGCATTTTTTGATAACTGTTTAAATTAGACATTTCTTTTACCAGTCCCCATTGTTTTTTTATATTATACCTAGACTTAGCGAATTCAGATTTAAAATATTTATTTTTAAGGCTTTTTAGTAGATTATTACATGTATTTCGGTAGCGCTTGTAAGTTATAGTAAGGGTTGAGTTTTCTGGGTCCTTTCTTAGTTTTTGGTGAAGTTGATCGCGATTCCTCATACATCTACACAAACCTGGAGTAATCCAGGGCTTAATGACAATTTGTCGCCTAGGCTGCTTGACGATGTGTGTGTGATTCGATAGGATGTCTCTGATGGTGTTCAAGAAGACGTTCGTCATTGCATTTGGGTCATCATTAAGAAACCTTTCTTCCCAGTTAATCTGTTCCAAGTCTCTAATAGCAGCATCGTAGTCAGTTTTTGTATGTAAGGGGTTTTTCTTAAGTCTATTTTTAATTTTCAAGGGTAGTGACATCATAACACTTACGTGGTCAGTTAGGGATGAATTGCAAACTATAGTCATAGGTTTTAATTTTGTTTTAACGAAACAGTGATCAAGACAATTTGATTCTCTAGTCGGCAGGGTGTGCGTGGCAAGAAGGCCGTGGGACGCAAGCAGATTTAAATATTCTGTATGTTTAGGGTTAAGTTGCTCAAGTTTAATATTAATATTCAAATCACCCATTAAAACTATGTTCTTAAAATGGTTAATACTGGACAAAATTTTATCTAAGGACTCTAAAAAGGGGTCTAGGTTTTTGAAGGCAGGAGGTCTGTACATTGATACAACAGCTAGATCGTTGTTGATTGTTGTCACAAGACAATTTACTTCTCGACAAAAATTTGGTTCATAGACAGTCGCGTGTATGCTGTCTTTTAGGTATAGTACGATACCGTCATTTTGATTAAGGTGGGATTTAGTACTGTGGGTTGTGTAATTTGCCATTTCAGGTATGATCGAATTTTCGGATAGCCAAGATTCTGTAAGCATAATAAGATCGTAATTGATGTCTAGTCTCTTAAGGAGAACCGCAAGCCCTTCGTAGTTACGATTTAGACTTCTAATATTTTGATTTAAAATTGAAAACGCTTTTGCACCTGTGTTAAAGGCAGCCTTGCAGTGTTCTGGCATGTCAATAGCTACGGCATCGCCGACACTGACGACATCGTCAATGTCATTAGCGATACCTTGTATATCAACCATATTCTTTGTAGGCAGAGACAGAAACAGAACTAGTAGCGATGGCATAGCAGAGACAGATTGCCAGAACATCAGAAGCTGAAACATATGCTGTATTGCAGGCACGTAACGAAGGGCACGAAAGTGTTTTGTGTTTTAGTAAAAAGAATATGTGAGTGTTATGTTTCGATGTGTGGTGATTGTGAATAGTTGAATAGTAAAAATAACAATGACAGAAATACTTAATTACTAACAATATGAACATATAAGATAGTTTTGATTGAAAACATAGCATGCAAAATCTAAGAATAAAAAACTCATGATAATAGTACGGGTTTACAAGATAATAGGTACATAAATACTCAGCTAGTCATTTTGCTTGAGGTAGGAGATTTATATCTGCTTCGTTTTTAATAAGAATATGGTTTTCCCCCTCACTTTTTTTTAGAAATACTTTGCCGAGAGAAGTCCAGCAGAACATATAGCTATTCTCTTTAGCGAATTTTCTGGCCAGGTAGAATATTTGCTGAGCTTTTGGTGTTAGGCACTCAGACAGGAATACCGGCTTAGGAGGGCCCTCTAATTTTATATGTGACGTGTTCAACTTGTTTTCTTTATTAGCCCTATTGAAGTTCCGTGCACTTTTAATGAAATCGCCTTTCATATGCATGTTCGTAAAATCTACTATTATTGGTGATATGCCTTCCTTCCTGTTTAGCCGAAATAAATCTTTAATTTCATGCCGTTGGATGGATATACCGAGAGCCGTGGCCGTTTCTTTGACGATTTTGTGTAGGTCTTCCTTAGACTCTCCAAGTGGTTTTGGAATATTTCTTATTTCCATTTTTGACAGGCAAGACATCCTTTCCAAGTTTTCAATTCGATCTTCAAGCTGAATAATATAGTTCAAATCAGATTTCCTCTCAGCTTCCAGCTTCTCTGTTTTAATGGCAATATCATCATATTGCTTAGTTAGAGTGATTAATTTTTCTTTTATTTCAGTGTTTTGTGAAATTATCTCCTTTATTGTGTTCTGTAGAGACTCTAACTTGCTGTCCATCTGAGCTGTATGGGATTTCAGCATTTCACGGATCTCATTCATAAAAGTAGAATAGTCATCATCACGTTTGCGTTTTCGGGTAGTTATATGCTCGTTTTCAGGAACAGCCGGGGTGGGGGTAGTCTTTTTCATAAGGGTCTGAGTTTGAGTGCATGCGCTCGATTCGGCTTCTGACTCAGAGAGAGTAGGCGCCTTCGGAGGAGTTCGATTAAGTGGCATTATTACACCTTTTTAGTATAAATTAGTGCATGAAAAAGTAACAATAAAAGCTGTTTTAATATTATAATAGCGACAAATAATAAGCAGAGCGTTGATTTTTGCAAAAAAGTAAAAACGACCACACAAAAACAATCAAAAAGAATTGCTCGTACTTGGTATCGAACCTACACCCCTATAATCGTCAGTCCGAAGGAAGACTTAACTTGCTATGATGGCTTACGAAGTTGGCACGAAAGTAGCTGATGTATTTCATTAGCGGGAGTGTCGATGCAGTCAAGCGGTATAGTTTGTGACCATATAAGGTAGCGTTTCGTGCCGCCGCGCGTTGTCTGACTCACCGCCAGCTGACGAATTGGAGCGAAGCAGCTTGGTGACTCACTGGTTGTTTACTTGCGCCGGTGATGACTTCCAATAATTTCTGTATACTGTATTTGTTTATTCTTACGCATTTATTTATTGTGATGATAACAAACACATTTAACTAAGTTGTCACAGATTTTTTGAGATTGTAGAAGTACTCAATTTGCTTACTTATTGTAACGAGTATTTTCTACTCGCTACATAGTGTCGACCTCTCTCGTCATTTTTTGAAAGTTTTCACGGTAATGCCTCGACACACTTTGGATATTTGATGGATTGGCAAGGATTTAGTAGAGTAATCGATAAAACCATAGACCATCAGTTTGACAGTTGGATTTTATTTCCCCGGCTGTCAGATTATTCTGACGTTTCCGGTTTGGTAGAAGTAGGATTTACTTTCCGACCGAAGTCACGAAGATGAAGCACGAATAAAATTCTATTCCGTGCCAATCATTAGATTGGAATATTTCAAGGGTCCACCCCTGGCTGGAACCACTTGGTAGTGATGTCAGCAGCCGTGCAACGGTAATATTTTGGGAAATCCTCCTATATCGCCATCGCGTATTGAGTGTGCCCATAGCACGAGTGATTGGCATTGTTTATTTCTCGTTAAGAACGCCCCAAAGGCGTTCTTACTTATATTTTGGATTTTTTTTTATCTTAAAATTTAACTTCATCATGGATGAGCTGATGCGCTTCACCTCGTGTCTCCAATCAGGTTTAATTTAAATAAGTTTTTCTCGAAGCCTGTGGTATGTTAACTTAAATTCTTTCTCGTAGTTTCCACTTAAAAACGTGCAATACTGACAACTTAAACATAAACTCTAGTTATAGCATTTAATAGTTATAAAACAACTTGCCCTTCAAAAGAAAGGAATTTTCTATTATTGTGTTCGCCATACTGCCTGCGATAGAAATAAATCTAGACCCCTTTAATTTTTTTATTACATTATATTTAGTCAGATATTTTAATTAACACCGAGTAACTTTGTGCACGTCAACTACGTGTGCGCGCGGGCGGAGGAATCCGAGGAGGAAAATGACAGTTAAAGAGCACTAAAACCTATACTGCGGTATTATTTTGAACGTCATATTCAATTATTTAGTGAGTAATATTTTATCTCTCATGTGGCTACACCATAAGTAAATTTGATAGAGTTTGATTGTCGTACAGTTGACGTGCAGTTCACGCGCAGCTTACGCGCAGTTCAAAGATTACAAGAATATCGTTTATCACTCAAACTTGAACTTAACTGCAACTGCACTACAACTTCATCGGTGCGTCATAAAATTACGTGAATTAGCCTACTGGTCGCCGCTGTCACTGGACAGAATCGTGGCCGTCTAGTACCCGCGGTGCTTTGCAATAAAATAGTAAACATGTAATTTATTGTACAAATATATCATTAAGAGCCCGTTCACATCAAAATTAAAGTAATTACTCGTGAAATTACGTATTATTTCAATGTAACAGGCTTGAGTTACCAATAACATGTATTTTTATAATAGGTAATAATCATTTTCATTCATTTTCCACTAATCATATTTTACATTTACTATGGCAAACTTAAACAATGTGGTAGATAGAACTGATTGTGCGTAGCAGTTCTAAATAACATAATTTTGTAAACATTATTTTAACATTATCATCAAACAAGTGTCCCTTTATCACTAACACGTTTTTTAAACAGTTAATTGTAATAGATACGGTTAGCAAACATAACCTAAAAAAACAAACTTCGCTGGGGCTGCAATTCCACCAAGGATGTGCTAGGATGCATAGAAAAAAATGTATAAATGCGGTTTTAAATCAGTTCGTCGGACCATCTTGTGCACCCACAAGCGTCATAAGCGTCGAGCTAAAAATAAAACAATACGACTTGTCTAGGGAACAGAAGTATAAAGTTCGTCCACATTTCACCAGTTATTTTATAAAGTGGAAGATAGACAAACAAGCAGGTACGTACAGTACGCAAAAGAGATAAGTATCCATGTCGTCGGGAATAGTTGAAGATTTCTTAGAAACCAATGGGGGCTTTCAAATGAAATTTTATTAAATCATTGAACTGTTTATTCTCTGTAAATTGTATTTTATTTTATTCATAAAACCTATCGGTTTCTAAGTAAACTTCAACTGTTTCCGGCGACATGGATACTTATCTCCTTTGGTGACCGTACATGCACAGTCGGACAAGCTGCTTGGTATACCTACGGGCAAAAATATACATCTGTTTGTTACGCTGCTATTATTCGTATTTATTGTGTATTTTTAAAATCTAAGATAATGATGTCAATACTTAACTGGTTGATCCGCATAATTGATACAAAAATTTTAGAAAATTTGCATCCAGCAGGTCTATTCTGTAAAACTGTCAACCTTGGTGAGTTTATTTGAAATGACGATGAGGTGGCCTGTCATCCCACTACGCTAAGAATTGACAGCTCATCTAGACTTCCTATAGATTTACTGAGGAAGATTAATACTGAATAGCGCTGTTGTATTATTAGAGACAGAACGATTCACGTTCAAGTTGAACGTGAATCGTTTGCCTTGGTATGGGCATGTGAAGAAGAGGAATGAGTCTGCAACCATTCTCCGAAAGTCGTTTCTCCTTTGGACTGTTCGCCGACAGGACGTTTCGTTTTTGAGAGATTCGTCGATAGAACGTTTCACCTATGGATGTTTCGCCGACAGGATGGTTCGCATTTGTTTGTTTCGACGACAGGACTTTTCAACTATGGAATATTCGCCATCACATCGTTTTGCCTATGATTGTTTCGACATGGCTTTTTCACTATTTAACTACAAAGTCACCAAAAACTAGCTTGCTACAAAGACATGAAGAAAGAAAATGTTTTAATGTAAGACCGCCTTTACTTTTATTGAATGGTATTTATCTATTACCAACAATACCAACCCATATGCTTCTATTTTGTTATTGCAAACATTGGAGAAATATAAAAACAAAAGATTAAAGAAACGTATTTATTTATTCATATTATAATAATAATAATATATTATGTGGGGACATTTTCACACACGGCCATCTGACCCCAAACTAGGGAGACCCTGTACTATGGGTGTCAGACAGCTGATATACATACACAAATACATTTTTTTTTTGTAAATACATACATATATAGATAAACAACACCCAGACACAAGGCAAACACAAGTGTTCATCACACAAATGTTTACCCTGGGCGGGAATCGAACCCGCAACACGCTGCGCAGCAGTCGATTGCTCAGCCACTGTGCCAACCGTGTCACAACAGAGTTTACATTTCTTAGCCAATCTTACTACATCTATAATACACACAAATACGTTTCTTTAATCTTTTGTTTTTATATTTCTCCAATGTTTGCAATAACAAAATAGAAGCATATGGGTTGGTAATAGTTTTTTTTTTAATATATATTGATAGGCATACGTTTGACCACTATCTCACCCGATGGGGAAGCGATGATGCGGTCTAAGATGGAGCACGCTTGCCTAGAAGTAACCTATTCACTCTTGACTTAAAGACTCCCAGGTTGTAGCTATCAGGAAACACAGACTCAGGCAGGGAATTCCACTCCTTAGCAGTACGCACAATGAATGTTGTAGGATGTGTGGATACTCAATGAAAAAACTAGATTTACGAAAGGGTGAAGGGTGGGGAGACGCATCGACCAAAAATACGTCCGTGCGCAATCATACGAAAAGTGTACTAAAGGACATGTTTCATACTGGGCCCAGTCTATGTACACCACTTCAAAAAAAAGAGAAAAATCCGTAGAATCCGGGAAAAATACAGATAATTCATTTAAATGTATACTGTTGTGGTAGTAAATTGATAATTTAACAATAATTTTTATGTATTTTCAACATGGCGTCACTCAGATTTAGCTACTCTATAAACCATAGATCGACCATTGATCATAGAAAGAGAACTGTCAGCTGTCCGTGTCACAACAGTCTCACTTCAGTCACTTTCGTCTCGTTTTGTTTCTAGTTTCTAGAGTACTTTATAACAACCTCCCTTTCGTTTTTTTGAATTTAACACCGTTTCTTTCCCATCTGTTTACCTGGCTATCCACAAATCGACGCAGAAAATCAGAATTGTATATGTCAAACGTCATTAATCAATCAAAATGACAGCTTACCGCCATGACTGCTTTTTGTTGTGTGTTGCAATTTCAAGTCCAATTTCTTGTGTTTTACCTGCTCACAAAGCTATTTTAAACTAATTGGACTGTTGAGAACTATTTAAAATGGGTTTCCCAATTTTTAAGTATGGTGTACAAGGACTGGGCCCAGGCTCCATACATTTTGAAACAACTCCTTTGCAAATGGCAGCGCCCCGCGCCGCTAAGCGCGCGCCCCTCTCCCGTTCGCATGCGTCTCCCGCGCCTTGTGTGAGCCCTGGATTTATTAAATGACCACAAGAAATGTAGGTACTTAAAAATATAAGAATCACTACTCTCACGCGTCGCCTACATTCCCCTCCCCAGTGCTGCTACAGCACTCATCACCCATAGAGATAGGCGCGACGCGTGTCGCATTCCGCCGCAGAAGGCCGGATTTTGTCTTAACATCGACCATTCGAACGCGGCCATCTTTGCCAACTATTACGGCCTGTGTCACACCTTTTGGCCATACATTTCTGGGGGAGTTAGGGTCCACGATCAGCACAAGGTCTCCCACTTGCAAGGGTCTTTGTTCATAGTGCCACTTAGTTCTTGGGCGCATATCAGGCAGTACTTCTCGTACCCAACGCTTCCAAAACATATCGGCTAGTTTTTGTGACAATCGCCATTGTTTTCTGAGGTAGGTATCCGACTCATCAAAAACACCCAAAGTAGGTAGGTTGGATGATGTTCCCAACAGAAAGTGGTTGGGGGTCAAGGTTTCATGACTGTTTGGTTCCACTGCGACGTGAGTGAGGGGGCGGCTGTTTATCATTTGTTAATAATAATGCTAATAATGTTTGAAGTGTCTCATCACGTGGCGCTCGTTTATTTATTTATTTACACTTCATGCACAAAGGTACAAAGGCGGACTTAATGCCTTAGGCATTCTTTACCAGTCAACCCAGGGTGGTGAAGAGATAGCACGGCAGGTGCATATAAAAAATATAACAAAATAGGTAAAGTACATAAACAAAACTATATAACTAATAAAATATATTTCTATATAAATATATTTTATGTAAATATATATATATGTATAATTATATATATTATTATATATATTTATAATTATATCATAAAAAAAGTAAAGACGTTTATGAGATGGCTCTGCTTACTTGTGACGAAAGTATGTCCGCAATTTCCGTTTAAATTCATACCGACTGGTGGCCATCCTGATATCGAGAGGAAGCTCATTTCAAAGAAGAATGGACTGGATATGAAAGGAAGAGTGAACAAAATCAGAAGTATGAGAAGGGCACAGCAAGAGAAGATTGTTAGAAGACCGCAAATTTCTAGCGTGTGAAGAGCATAAATACTGAAAGTGGGACATTAAATAGGAAGGAGGGGTCGGTGAGTTGAGTAGGGAGAAAAGTGTTGTCAACGAACGCAAACTTCTTCTCTGGCGAATGGGTAACCATTTGAGCTCAGCCCTGTAACTTGACACATGGTCATATTTCCTCAAGTTAAAAATAAATCGAATGCAGTTATTGAGGACCTTATCCAGCTTATCCAGCAAGACAGAGTTCAAGTCAAAGTAACACACGTCACCATAGTCGATTATAGGGAAAATTAAAGTCTGCAAAAGCATAATCTTCGTTTTAGCAGGCAAGAAGTTTCTCAGACGATACAGACTCCGCAAGGTTCCGTTGGATCTTTGACAGACACTTGAAACCTGGCTTTGCCACCCAAGTGTCGAGTCTAGATGCAAACCGAGATCTTTTACGTTAGGCCTAATTAGAATGACGGTTCCATTGAAGATAATCGGAGGAAGAGAGCTAACCGCCACTCTACCCATCATACGCGAACTTCCAATTATAATGGCCTGACATTTTGAGGGGTTTACAGCCACCCCAAATCTATCAGACCAATCTTTTATAGCAACCAAATCTCGGTTTACATCTCCTATAGCGTCCGATAAACCTTCCACCCGCGTAGCTGTATATAACTGAAGATCATCGGCATAAAGATGATACGAACACCGAAGACAGTGAGTAATAAAATTAATGAAGATGGAGAATAGCAAAGGAGAAAGAATACCGCCTTGTGGAACACCAGCATCGAGATCACACCAATCAGACGAGCTCTCGTCAACGTGGACCGACTGCTGTCGTCCCCGAAGATAAAAAGAGAACCATTCCAGCGCCTCGCAGGAAACCATAAGATGTGAGAGGATGGATATGAGAATATCATGACTGACGGCATTAAAGGCATTGGAGAAATCAATTAAAACCAACACAGTGACCTTAGTATCACTCATTGCTTCTCTAATGTCGCCAGTCACTTTAAGGAGAGCGGAGGTTGTGCTGTGCCCAGGCCTGAAGCCAGACTGAAATGAGCTCACAAGGCTGTTCCGGTGGATAAACCCCGAGAACTGCTTGTGCACACAGGCCTCGAGCACTTTAGACAGGAAAGGGAGAATGGATATTGGTCGAAAATGGTTAGGAAGTGTGGGATTAGAAATTTTAGGAAGTGGGCGGACAAAAGCCATACGCCACTGGGCAGGGAACTGTCCGGAATCAAGGGAAAAGTTAATAATGTGGGTAATTGGCGGAAGAAGAAAGTCGAGAAGCAAGTTGACCATATAACGACTGATGTCGTCATAGCCCACCGCCTTCGATTTAATAGATATGATGATCTTTTTAATGTCATCCAAGGTGGCTGGAGAAAAACGAAATGGTTCAATAATGGGCCCAGGTAGGCCAGAAATAAAATCCACCGTCTGAGACAGCATATGGGTATCCAAATGGCATGTGGTTGTGAAGTGACGGTTGATATCATCCAGGCCAATGGTCTTAGGGAAGTCCACATGACGTGGCCTACCGATACCAAGAGTTCCAAGGAATTTCCAGATATCAGCAGGAGAAGAGGACGAAATATTTTCGAGGATATGGCGGCGTTTGGCATTACGTATCATCTGGTTACACCGATTTCTTGCAGCTTTGAAGAAGTTCCTGTTTTCTTCGTTGCGATCCCTTTTAAACTTTCGAAAGGCCCGATCCCTGCGCCGCATCGCCATACGAACCGGGTTGGGTGCACAAGGTCTGTGTTGAAATCGCCCATGATGACGCAATGTGTATACTCTGACCCTACAGATTCCAGTGCTAGCTCAAGGTTGGAAAAGTAGTCAACGGCGGGTGGACAATAGACAACACCAAGAAGGGCTTTGACACCTTTAATATGAATCTCCAGAAAGAGGTACTCAGCGGAGGCACTATAACTAGACGGAGAAGAGGCAATAATTTTAAAAGGAAAAAAGACAAAAGTTTGAGAGAAGACAGTGACATCAAAGTGACGTAAGTGACGTTATACAACAACACATTATTTTATTGACTGACAAGTCTGACATCAACAAAACACGAAATCGTAAAAAAATATATAAAAAAAGTGAGTAGGTAGTGTGTAGTGTGTACAACAAAAATACCATAAAAATTACGTCAAGAATTACGCCTCATGCCAAAATAGTGTAAAAAGAAAACAAGATTGCAACTAATTCTTGCGCACTCCGCCGACCGGCCTGCTACCTGTTGAAGCAGATGATTCTTCGGTTTTCCTTGGGTACACTGCTAACAAGGGATTGAGTTCCTCTAGACAAGAAATCTTATGCCGTTTACCGTCAGGGGATCTGATGACAATGACCCCATCCTGAGTCCAGCATGCCGGCATCCCAAAGTGCATTCGCGCCCTAATGAAGACCGTTTGCCTAGCCCTGGTTAGGAACTCTTTTATTGTGACCGTGGAGCCCTTCAACGCTGACTTTGCCTTCCACACAGCGGCCTTATGGTCAATATTGAAAAACCTTACCAGAATTGGTCTGCTACGTGTGGCGCCTTTGGTTGAAGATCCCAGTCTGTGACACACCCTAAGGGAAGATGCAGTAATGTCGGGCAGAGCCAGTTTATTGTGAAACGTGTCCAAAACCAGGGTCTTGCAGTCTTCCTTGTCTGCTTCTGGAAAACCGATGAATAGAAGAGCTTTCCGGCGAGTTCTAGTCTCCAACCCATCAACTACTCTGGAGCACTCTGTGATTTGCTTCCGGAGAAGTCCCAGTATGCTGAACATAAGTTCCCTGAATGTCCGGAACTCCTCTGCAATCTTGGCAACAGTGTCTTTAGCTGGTCCAGCACATTGAATCTGTGCCTCCAGCTCGTCCATTTTCTTAATGAAGCACTCCTCCAAGCTCTTCTGGGCCGATTGGATATCATCCAGTTGTGACATGATGACTTTTTGAACTTTGTGCTTTGTACTATTTTGGACTTTGTAGTGAATGTTAAAAGTTACTGGTGAACAGCTGGCAGGAGGTGTAGTACAAGCCTTATGTTACATGGACTGTATCAATAATGTAAGCACTTATTATTCAGTATTTGATTTAACCAATATTAATATTATTATAGTTAAAGATAACTTAATTATATATTAAATTAAAATTGCTCAGAAAAAACGTGTGTTGACTTTTTAGCACCTACCCCCGAAAAAAAAAAAAGCCTTCAATACAACCTTAAGTGCGCCTTTTACACTTCTTATGAGCCGTTCCCAAGCCCCTCCTCAGTGAGGACTCGCAGGTGGAATGAAAACCCAAGTGGTCGCCATACTATAGGTCGTTACTCCTTCTTTGAGTTTCTCCGTGTCCAGCTCAAGAACACATTTCTTCAGCTCCGTGTCAGATCCTCTCAAATTCGTACCATTGTCCGAGTACAAGTACCGTGGCCAGCCTCTTCTAGCTGCCATTCGTCTGAGATTAGTGCGTCTGTGGTCAGCTGGTTCACTATCTCAATGTGGATGGCTCTAACGGTGAGGCAAGTGAAGATAACACCGTACCTCTTCTCGATGTCGGCCAACAGTTACTTGTAGGGGTCCAAAAAGGTCAACGCCGGTGAACGTAAAGGGGCGATGCTGATGAGCGAGCCGCGCTTCAGGTAAGTCACCCATTCTGGGTGGATGAGGCCGCGCCCTCTTAATTCTACATAACATGCATTTTGAACTGATATACTTCACTGTAGGTCGTAGTCGTATAATCCAGTATCGTTGTTTCAGCTCGTTAACGACTATTTCCTGGTTTCCGTGGCATGCTTTTACGTGGTGGTACTTCACGATGAGGTGAGTCACATGGCAGCGGCCGTGTAGTATCACAGGACGTTTCACGTGGGTAGGTATCTCCGGTGCGGCATCAATGCGGCCAGACAATCTCAGCAGGCCGTCATCGCCAATAATCGGCGTCAAGGTAAGTAATTTACTTTTTTTATCTAATGTTTTGTTATGTTTCAGGTTGTGCAGGTCATCTGGAAAAGCTTTTATCTGGAAGTATTTCAACAACATGTACTCAGCACGTTCCATCATCGCGCCATCTACACAAACACTAGAAACTTTCTTGCATTTATCTATAAAAGATAAAACCATACACATGGACCTTACTAGTCGAAGCCATGAAGAAAATCTTTCTGGTTCAGGAACAGCAGGTAAACACACAGGTGCAACGTGAATATTATTTATACATTCCAGGTCCACATCGCGAATTTGAGGTAGCTGTATCTTTGATTCTTCAGGCCACGATCGTTCTTCTTCATATAGGAATGTTGAGTTGTTGTTTAACTACAATAGTGAACAGACGTACAATCGCGCGTGCGTGCTCTAGTTAAGAGTATTCTGCAGACGCAGCACAACACCGCCGTGCGTCGTCGCGGTGTACCTACGTCGATCTATCGGGGTCATTGTCATGACCTAGTTACAAGTGCGGAAATCATGAAGTGTTTATAATAATTTATTGTTTAGGTGCTAAACTCGCCTTACAACAAAATAATGGCTACGCAGTCTATTAAGATAAAAACCGACCTGGAAAAGCGGTTGTATGACTGTTACATCCAGGAGAAAACAGATAGAGAAAACCTGCAAGTTATGGTACGTAATCTGAATGGTCACATTAATAGCTTGCAGGAACAAGTACAAGCCCTTCAAGAAGAATTAAGTTGCTTGAAGGAAAAAAAACAAACTAATGAACCCTTGAACAAAAACGAAAGCGAGAAAATAATAGTTGCCCAGCGTACTAAAAGTGACGTTGAGTATTGCACAGACGAGGATGAACTCGCTAAAGAGACTGAGTGGATTAGGGCCAAGAGCAGGAAGAAGAGGAAGCTTAACACCTCCCTCTCTCCAAAACAACAACCCGGAACAAGCGCCCAACCAGATTATCAACAAAATAATGAGAAAGCGACTTCCGTCAAAAAAGTGCCGCCACCACCGCCAATCATAATAGACGGAGTTAAGAACTATCAAACGTTTTATGACTCGCTAACAGAATCAATATCAGCTGAATCATTTACCGCAAAAATGATGAATGGGGATTGTGTGAAGGTTAACGCCATAACAGAAGACTCATATAGAGAAATTGCCAGGCTTTTCACGGAAAAAGACTACCATTGGCATTCGTACGAAAACAAGCAAGCTAGACCAATTAGAGTTGTTGTGAAGAAGTTACATTCTTCTTGCCAACCTGACCGAATCAAAGACGATCTAGCAACACAAGGACTGAAAATAGAAAAAGTAGACTACAAGTTGAGCTGGAAGCGTAAAGAACCACTCAACATGTTCGTTTTATCATTTAGTAATGACGAAGATGTCAACAAGATCTATGGCATAAAGTTCATTTTGGGGTGTAAAATAGAAATACACCCACTTAAAAATCCCAAACTCATTCCTCAATGCAAGAGATGCCAGGCATATGGACATACTCATAAATACTGCAGAAAAGAGCCAAGGTGTGTAAAATGTACTGGCAAGCATCTTACTGCCGACTGTACCAAATCTCCACAAGAGAAGCCAAAATGTGTACACTGTGGTCTACCTCACCCTGCCAACTATAGAGGGTGTGAAGTAGCTAAGCAGATACAAATTATGAAAAATAAAATTATTAAAAAGAAACTTGTGGTACCAACTACCCAACAGTCTCTTCCCTTACGAAATCCACAGACACAGAAAGCAAGTGCCCAGTCAACTGCAAACCTCATACATTTAACCAACACCGGTTCCTATGCGGAAGCTGTAAAACAAAGATCACAGCCTTCGAATCTAGAGGATAAGATTAATCAGATCTTAAAGTGTATCACCTCATTTGACAAGAGATTAGAGAAACTAGAATCCAGCACTAAAACAGCTGTTTAAAATAATCAAAAATGAATAACACCCTTAAAATAATGGCGTGGAACTCTAATGGGCTCCTCAAACATCAAAATGAGTTGCAGGCGGTCCTAGATACAGAAAATATAGACGTGTGTTTGGTTTCCGAAACGCACTTCACCAAGCAATCTTTTGTCAAATTTAGAGGATACATGGTATACAATTCGCTCCACCCTGACAACTCTGCCAGAGGAGGTAGCGCAGTTATAATCAAAGACAACATAAGTCACTACGTTCAGTGTAAATATGAAGAACAAGACATTCAAGCCGTGGCAGTATCTGTTAAAACCAAATTTTGTCACGTATCCATTGCAGCCGTATACTGTCCCCCACGGCACATGATAAGAAAAGAGCGATATTTACATCTCTTTGAATTATTAGGCCAGAGATTTATCCTAGGCGGCGATTTTAATGCTAAGCATACGCATTGGGGATCAAGACTTACTACAACTAAAGGAAGGCAGCTCTTAAGTGCAGTTAAAGATACACATTCCGAAGTTATGAGCACGGGTAAACCAACGTATTGGCCTACTGACCACCAGAAAATACCGGATCTTATTGATTTTTTCATATGCAAAAATGTATCTACCAATTACGTCAGTATGGAGGAAGGTTTTCATATGAACTCGGACCACTCCTCGATTATACTAACGCTTAGTCAAAAAATCCTACTCAAAGAAAGCCACTTAACCCTGGTAAATAAGTTCACAGATTGGGAAAGTTTTGCCCTTGATCTAGATAATATTATCGACCTTAAAACTCAGATAAAAAAGCAAGATCAGCTTGACTCAGAAGTAAACAAATTTATTGTTAATATCCAACAATGTGCGTGGAACAACACACCGCAATTAAAACGTAAATATAAGGGATTTATCTATCCCAGAGAAATTGTGGATTTACTATCTGAGAAAAGAAAACAAAGGAAGCAATGGCAACAAACAAGGTGCCCGCGAGATAAAACTTTACTAAATAACTTAACTAAACGATTAAAGAGGAAAATTCAACAATTTGAAGATGAATCTCTGAATACCAACCTCCTGCAGCTCACCAATGACAAATCAACAAATTACTCCCTCTGGAAAGCGACAAGAAATCTAAAAAGGCCGATTTTACAAATACCGCCCATCAGAAATAGTGACGGAAAATGGGCCATAAGTAATGACCAAAAAGCGGTAAGGTTTGCTCAACATTTAGAAGAAACTTTTCAACCCAATGAAGGCTCAATAAAAATACCTGAGAGTAGACATTTATCACAAAATCAAAGAATTAATCTTGTGACTCCGAAAGAAGTAATGAGAGAAATTCAAAATAACATAAGCTCGAAAAAGTCTCCGGGTTATGACCTCATTACAGGTGAAGTTCTAAAACACCTCCCGCGCAAAGCCATAGTAAAGCTGACCAAGCTTATCAATGCTGCATTTATATTAAAACATGTACCTGAGTCATGGAAGGTTGCTGAAGTCATTATGATTGCGAAGCCTGGGAAACCACCCCAAGAAGCATCATCGTATAGACCTATTTCTCTGTTGCCCGTGTTATCAAAACTATTTGAAAAACTGTTATTGAAACGGTTAAAACCAATTATAGAAGATAAAAACCTTATTCCAAATCATCAATTTGGCTTCAGGGAAAAACACTCAACAATAGACCAGGTACATAGAATAACTAACGTAATTGAAAAAACGCTTGAAAATAAGGAAGTCTGCGCCACCGTGTTTTTAGATGTCGCGCAAGCTTTTGACAAAGTTTGGCATGACGGTCTAATATTCAAGCTCAGACGCATGCTACCAGAATTTGCAGATATCCTAGAGTCGTATATAACAAATAGAATGTTTAGAATACGGCAGGAGGACGCATATTCAGAGCTAAAAGCTATAAAAGCTGGTGTACCTCAAGGAAGTGTGCTAGGACCAATTTTGTACTTGTTATACACATGTGACATCCCAGAAATAGAAAACAACACCATTGCGACCTTTGCAGATGATACTGCAATTATGGCCACCGGATCAAGCCACAGAGAAGCAGTAGAAAAAGTTCAACTAGCTGTGAACAAAGTTTATGACTGGACACAAAAATGGAAGATCAAACTGAATGAGTCAAAATCAATTCACATTGATTTCACAAACAAACACTTGGACTATCATCCAATTTATATAAATGGCATGCAGGTGCCTTATGCTAATACAGCTAAATACCTTGGCATAACTCTCGACGCGAAGTTGCGTTGGAAAGCTCATGTCAAAAAGAAAAGACAGGAACTCGATATACGTTATAAAAACATGTATTGGTTGCTCGGAAGGAAATCCTGTCTATCAGTACATAATAAAATAACCCTCTATAAACATATTCTGATGCCAATTTGGACGTATGGTATCCAACTTTGGGGCTGTACTAAAAAAACCAACGTGAAAATAATCCAACAATTCCAGAATAAAGTACTGAGGGATGCTGTCAATGCACCCTGGTACATAAGAAATGACGACCTTCACCGTGACCTTAAAATGGAATCCGTCACAACTATTATTCAAAAATTTGCTGACGCCCACGAACACAGACTTCACCGACACGTGAATGTTGAGGCAATTCAGCTGCTAGACAATGCAGACTTAGTGCGTAGGCTAAAAAGAACTAAACCTTTTGAATTAGTGTAGTGTACAAAGTGAATGAATAAGAAAGAAAGAAGAAAGAAAAAGCATTTATTAGCCCGCACAGGACGAAACACACAAATAACAACAAGGTTTAAAATTATTACAAAATAAAAAACGAATCGGTCCTGTACGATGCCAAAAGGCCCCTATCTCAGCATTGTGCTGTAACATTTAAAAATATCACAGCGCTGATATTCTGATAGGGCCCAAAGTGATGCCACGGTCAGATACGGATATAATAAAAAATAAATAGTGTAAATGAATAAACAAATATAAATACATGTAAAAAAGTAAATTAGAGAAAACAGTAAATAAAAAATAATAATTATTATTATATCTACACCCAACGTAACCATACCCTTCGTCAATCTGCGCGATGGGATGGCCGATAACTTTCGTTTTCATTCACTGGCAAAGTGGCAAGTGGCAACACTGACGAACAGAGACGGACGCAGGCGCAGACATATTTGTTTATTGTTATGGAACGTAGCATTAATTATTATAACATCAATTATCAAAGCGAATTCAAAATCATAATCCATACTCTTTGCGTAATACCAGATAGCGTGCAGTGATTGTGAAACAAACTTGTATTATAGTGGGGCTCTAAACCCAGTTAAAACAAGAAACAAACATTACCTATCAGCGGTATAGTACCTACGTGAGTTACAGATGGAAAGAACCAAAAAAGTGACTTTAAAATAACGGCAAAACAATGCATCTCGGTGTCGAGGTGACGGGAATTCACTACCAGACACAAGAAAACTAAGTATCGTCTTGTTAATATCTACTAAAAAATTAAAATAAGCACGGCCAGACGCTCCGACCACCCCTGCAAACTGCGTGCAGAACATTAGTGAGTTTATTCCGACAATTTTTTTTGCTGTTGGAGTAAGTAACATTTGAATTTACTTCTAAACGCACCAATTGTTTTTAGAGCACGAAGAATAGTAACAATATTGTGCTATACATCGAACACATGAACATAGTGTTTCTATAAATTATATCAGACTCTAAGAAAGTGCTACAGACTTGTATAAAAGTCTTAATGGACACTATTTTTAGTTATATTATAATCTATCACGTAACATATTAAGTTAGAGTTAAATTGCTTATTAGTCTTTTAGGCTAGATCGTAATTAATTATTAAGAATTTCATTCTTACTAACAAAGCATAAAAAAAAAATATAGGAATGTCGGCCCATATAACCACTCATTATTCAATGTTTTTATTTCGCAGGTTTCTCGAGTGGCGACATCGGCGACATTCAACTTCGTAGGTATGTATTTCCATTCTTCAATTTGCGTCAGATCGTCTAATTCGCCGAGGCGGTGAGCTATGTAGGCTTTATAACTTCGTGTATTATTACGTATCCAGTGTAAAACCGTAGATGAGTCACACCAGAATATTTTTCTTTCAGCCTTTATTCTATGCTCGTTTATTATATTATTAGCCAATCTTCCCGCTAAAACAGCTGCTTGTAGCTCTAAACGAGGCATCGAAACATACTTTACAGGTGCAACTCGACATTTACTGGACACAAATGCAACTTGAATATTTTGTTTACAATCTATCCAACGCCAGTACGCGGCGGCGCACATCGCTTGAGACGACGCGTCACAGAAAACATGTAACTGTAGGTTCGTATAGCGCTCGGTGAACTGCGCCGGCGACGCGCTATTCGGTGCGTCTGCACTGAGGTCGCGCTTCACGCTGTCGCCCGTAGGTACTGAGCGGCGGCGAGTACTTCTAGTTGCCGACTCGTAATGTCGTGGTAGGCGAATTTTATCAATTTGTGTCATAATGCTCAGCCATTCGGTACATTTTATAAATATTTGGTCTGTTATTTCGTCGTCCCAACTGATTCCAGACTTCCAGGTATCTTGTAAAAGGATCTTGCCTTTGATTGTGATAGGCGAAAGAAATCCATTGACATCGAAGATGGACATTAGTATGTGAGAGTAATTTTATTTTATTATTTAAATAATTTTTCTACCGACTTCCGGTTTATGAAAGTAGTGCATTTGACAACTCGTTCCCCCACTAACGAGCGTGCTCGGGTATAAAAGGGGGGTGCAATCTATCGACAGATCACACTCTTCGCTCGACGCTCGCCGCGCACGGACGTGTCGCCGCTTCGCTCCACGCTCTGCCGCTACGCTCGTCACCTGCTCTCGCTGCGCCCGCCGCAACGATTCCTGTAGTCAGCCGACTGCAATCAACTGTTCAAAAGTTGCCTTTTTCAAGGCGACGGCTGAAATTCCTATTTCTATAACAGAGTCTGTCGTGTAGCTCCACTAGGCCCCTTCAGGGCAAAACCACAGTTTCGTGGTACTCGGTGGATACCTTACGGTGCCAACGAAGCCGAGTGGGTGTTGCCCCAATCACACCCGCCAAACCCCTTCAGGGCGAGGCAGTCAATTGGAGTCGGGAGCTAGTGTTTCGGCCTTGGGGGGTCTCCTAGTCGAACCTAGTCTCTGGTTTCCTTCCACAGCTACACACCTAGTGTCGGTTGGGCGTGTCTACACCCTTCGCACTAGACTGGCTAGGGCCCCGTTCGCACAATAAGACTGGCGACGGGTTTACAAGCTTAGGGCTCACCAATAGGTACTCACCTCCCTGTCTACACCCGACAGGGAGGGTTACACATCCCCGGGCCACTCCGACCGGGGAGTTAGAGTTAGGTGTTAGGTTTAATTTAGGCTTCCCTGAGAGTTAAATCTCCCAAAATTCCCTCCCCAACTTAACTCTCCCTCCGACCATGTCGGACGCTGAAATATTAGCGTACGTCAAGGCCCGCTTATGGCAAAGCGCCAAGTTCCATGCCGATCTAGACACATGGCTAGAGAACTCGTCCGCGTCCCGAAAAGCAGCCGAAGCTAGCGTCGCTGACTTCAGTGACATATTAGATAGCCCCTTTTCCCCCGATAACGCCAACGAAGGCACACCTGTGACGGCATCCTCTATGCCACCGCAAATCCCGTCCCTATTGTCAATTAAGACAACAAGCCCGTACGCGGAAACACCTATTGTTTCCGAACCCATTGTTTCCAAGCCCATTGTTCCCGCGACCATTGTTCCCACGCAGCTGCGCTCTGCGTCGCCATGTTTCTCAGAAACAATGGATACCTCTGTCCCTGTCTCTGAGCCATCTCACTCCGACTCTGAGGAAGCCCACTCTGCCTCCGCGTCCTCGGACGACGACTACCAAGTTGTCGGTCCGGGAGGCAACAGAAAGAAGGGTAAGAGTCCCTCTCAGGCCACCAAGGCCAAGAAAGCCGTAGCCGCGCCCACCCCCTCCTCCACCCCCTCGGTTTCGGCCCCCCCCGTCCCAGCTACCTCTCGTCCAGAGGGCAGCCGTCCCATGTCCACTGCTGCCCCCAATCCTTCGGTTTCAAAAAAGAAACTACCCGCCCAGGCGGGGCGGGTAGTTCATCCAGGACAAGGCGAAGTGGACCGACGTGTCCAAATTGTGTAACGATCGTAAGATCAAATACACAAACGCGCGCTCGACCCAACAGGGTATCAAAGTTCAAGTTCCCACGGTGAACGACCACAGGAAACTTACATCCTTGTTAAAAGTGAGGAACATTTCGTTCCACACTTATTCCCTGCCCGATGATAAACCCACCCGTGTGGTAATCCGACGCGTCCCCAAAGAAATCTCAACGGAAGAGATTCTCGCCGACCTTCTGTCGCAAAATGTCCCAGTATCCGCTGTGCATCGTCTGCACAAAGCTAGGGGTGCGATTGTATACGACTCGGTTCTTGTCGTGTGCGATCACACCGACGGCCACCATCCGATCTTTAAAGTAAAGTCGGTATGTCACTTGTCGGGCATCTCTATCGAGAGGCCTTATAAATCCGAAACGGTTGGACAGTGTCACCGCTGCCAACTTTACGGTCACGCCCAACGCAATTGCTACGCGACCCCTAGATGTGTCAAGTGTCTGGGTGAGCACGCAACTGCTGACTGCCCCCGTCCGAAAGACCGCAATCTGTGCACAGAACCTCCCAGCTGTGTGCTATGCGGCCAATCAGGTCACCCCGCCAATTACCGCGGCTGCCCCAAAGCCCCAAAATCCTCTTCTCCCAAGTTGACCAAGCGTGCGAACGCTCGTCAACAAAGGGAAAGCCCCTCTGTTAAGATTCCCTCCTCAGAGATGCCCGAGCGTCTCAGCCCTCAGAGGCCCTCCCCATGGAACTCGCTAAATCATCAGAGAGCGTTCCCTGCATTGAGGCCCTCCCAATCTCTGCCCATGCCAGCGCTGATGGATTCGCCAGTCCCCGCGCCGAACCTAGCCTCCGCGACCACGCCCCCCCTACCTAAGGTCGCCCCCGCCGCTCCTAAAGCCGCCACCGCCGCTCCTAAGGCCGCCCTCGCCCCATCTAAGGCCGCCCCCGCCGTTTTAACCGCGCCCTCAGCCTCCCGCGTACCTGCATCTCTCCCTACCGAGAGGATAGGCGAAGTCATCAACCTCGCCTACCAAATTTACCGCAACCCCGCTGCTGAAGCTATGGCTAGGGATATACTCGCGTGCAAAGCAAATATTAGCGACATCCTTAAGGTGTTCAAAGCGTATCCGGAGATTACGCAAGCCCTAGATAAACTTTACCCTTGCTAATCCAATGGATAAGGAAAGGCCGTGTACTAATAAACCCCGATCCCTTAAGTTAGGATTCTTTAACGCCAATGGCATTACTAACCAACGTGATGAGATCGCCAATTTCCTCCGCGACCATCAACTTGATATCCTCCTCATACAGGAGACCTTTCTTAAGCCCCATCATCGTGACCCGAATATTGCCAACTACCGTATAGTTCGCAATGATAGGTCTCGTTGTCACAAGGGCGGTACCCTAATATACTATAGAAAGGCTCTGTACTGCATTCCTATGGACCCTCCTCCCCTCGCTCGCCTCGAGGTCTCTGTCTGTCGGCTCGGCATGACCGGTCATCAGCCGTTAACTATTATATCAGCATACGTCCCTCCATCACCATCGGAGGATGATCCTATCCTCCTCAAGGATGACCTTTCTGCTCTTCTTGGCCTGGGTGACTCCGTCTTACTGGCGGGCGATCTCAATGCCAAACATCCCTCCTGGAATAGTAACAGGACCTCTTCCAGAGGTAGGATCGTGTTTAACCTCTGTTCTCAACTGAACTTCGGCGTCATCGCCCCGATGACTCCCACTCATTTCCCCCACGATCCCAACCATCTTCCCGACATCCTCGATATAGCGCTGCTCAAGAATGTGAACCTCCGTTTGCAATCTATAGAGACGCTACACGAGCTTAATTCCGACCATCGTCCAGTGATATTAGAACTAGATCCCCGTTCAGGTCCCTCTGACCCTAGCCAGCCCCCTCCGACCCAAATTATTACCGACTGGAGGAAAGTAAGCGAAAGCCTACAATCCACCACGTCGCCTCATTTGGACGCTATCCCCGACCACTTGGTGACAGTCGCAGACACGACGGGCGCGATCGACTCGTTCACAAATCATGTACAATCCGTCTTGAACGATTGTTCAAGGGAGGTTCCGGCGATGAGCGATCATCGCTGGAAACTGCCTGACGATGTGCGTGATCTGTTGACCGAGAAGAACGCGGCCGTCCGTGCGTACAGTGCCTTCCCCTGCGATGCGAACAAGGCAAACATGCGCTCTTTACAGCGTGCTGTACTCGGGGCGGTCGGGGCCTGTTCAACAGGGTGGGACATGTACCCACCGTGTGGGATAGACTTGGACCGCCGGGCACTTCTTCTCATGCAACCGAGCGGGATGGCGGGTTGCGGATAGCCTAGCACCGGATGTGGGACCGACCCCCGGACTGACGGGGTCGATCACACCTCCGGTGTGCCTAGTATGGCCCCGGACAAGAGATGTTCCTGAACGCCAAATCCCAGGCCTAGGGTAACCCAATCCCCCTCTCCTGTGATCCTATACCCAATTGAGGGGTTGAGTTGGTGGAGGTGTCGGCTAGTGAGTGGCTCTGGGTGGGTGGTGGTCGTTTAAGGGCAGCGGATGGTCGAGCGAATTTGCAGTCGGGGCTCGCAATCACTTGGTATAATCATGCCCTGGGATTGCGAGCTTCACCTGCTAGGTTCGCTTGATCCGCTTTGTCTGTTTGCTGCTTCTCGGACGCCCATCGCTCGCTCGAAGGTTATCTCGCTGGTTGGCGCCTTTGCCCACTCAACCTTTCAATTAACCCAATTCCCTCCTTCCCTTTCCCCATTTTTCCCTTCGGTCCATGAGGAGGGGTAACCTCACTTCCAAAAAAGCCCACCACAAAACCCAACAAACCATGTCGCAGAAAAAGGAAAATTTTCCCCAGGTGGGTCCCGGCAATGCCGGGGAATCCCACACCGATTCGTCGGTCTGCCCCTTTCGTAACCTGGGGGGGGGGCCCAAATCTGCTTCTAGATGCCGCGCCTTCCGCGCGGCAGGCTGCTTTAGCGCCCACTATACTGGCTGCGTCTCACGCGCCACCTGGCACAACTACGGCTGCGATTACCGCGCCTACTGACACAATAACGGCTGCGACTCCTGCGCCTACTACCCTGAAGCATACTGCACTTTCCACGACGGCCTGGCAACAGAGCATCGTCAGGAATAGTATCACCAACAACCCTGACAACGACACTGACAAGGCACGACTCTCTAGCCTCGAAGGCGAACTCCACGCGCTGGCATTACAGCGCGAGAAGATCGAAGCGAGGCTTAGGGACATCAACACAGAACACGGGACGGGAAAGGAAGCTGGATCTGGCGGCTCTGACTTCACCTCTGTGGACGAAGTACGCTTGCTCAAAGGAAAGCGCGGAAAAATCCGGAGCAGAGAGAAGAATCTCAGCAACCGTTTACGCAAAATCCGCGAAGGCAATAGCCAGCGCGATGCAAAAACGGTTGACTGTAAGGGAGTACGCGACCAGCCGCAAGTACGCGAAGGGGACACCCAGCGCGAAAAGCGACCGGACGCGGAAACACATGGGCAGGGACCAGTACGCGAAGGGGAAACCCAGCGCGAAACGTCACTGTCCATGCCAGGGCCATGCGGGGACAGTAACCGGAACCGTACTGACACAACACAACACCAACACCAATACACAAAAAAACGAGGCAAGCGATCTGGATTTTTGCACAAGGCGCCCGCGGCACAGCACATCCCGTCGTGCCCCTCAGAACCGCAACCCGGACCAAGTGGCCAGGGAGCGGCAAAGAGGGAACGACCGGATGACACGGCTTCACCGAGCACGCTCCAGGGAGATGCCAAGCGTGTAAAAGTCCAGACCGCTCAAGGGGGACAGAGAACCTACGCACGGGCCACTTAGGACATTCCTGCGCGGCTCGCCGTAGCGATTTGCCTCTCGCATCCAACCCGAGACATGAACACCGACGAGGTTGAGCACATAAAGCTCAGTCTCGAAGACCTCGTCATGGACGCTGACCCCTCAAAACCACTCCCGGCCTTCCGTGGCTACCCACAGATAGCGGATGGCACCGTCCAGATATGGTGCGAGGACGAAAATGCCCTGACCTGGCTAACCCAGAACGTGCCCAAAATTAGACTGCCCAACACGGACGCCACTCTGACAGTCATGAAGCAGTCCGAGGTGCCGACCCGAGTCCGCGCTGCGCTCTTCGTACTCAGGTACAACGGAGACATAGCGCGGCTCCAGAGTGTTCTGAGCCGTCAGAACACATGGTACGACATTGGTAGATGGACTCTCTACAGGGCGACATCGGTCGGTGGTGATAACCACGGGACATACCTGACCCTGGGTATCCCACCGGATGAAGTCGTAAAGGTCTTGGGGCGGGAGCGACGTGTATCGTACCTACTTGGTTCAATATACATTCCGCTTCTACCCCAACACCCAACCCTCAACCCAGACTGCGACCCCAAGCACGGCACTGACGACAGAAATACCGACGAAACACGAGGTGACAATGGAGGAACTGGAGGACGAGATGGCCAGAGCGGCAATGGCTGACACGAAGGCAGTGAGTGCGCCACCCACATCACCTGGGTGGACGGAGCAACTGCTCGCCTCGTCGCCCGGCGACGGCCGGCATGGGTTGGAGGACGGGGGGGAACTTTCCGATGGATCGGACTCCTCCTAACTTCACCCCATTGCCGTTGTCGACCACGTCCAGTTCCTTCAAAATCATCCAAACAAACCTCCAGCATAGCCAGACTGCCACGGCTTGCTTGCGCAGGGCGCTGGAGGTACAACCCCGAACCATCGCACTGATCCAAGAGCCGTGGATCAGAAACAACAGAATATGCGGCCTCAGTAACATCGGAGGTAAGCTAATTCTTGACACACAGAGCACAGGCAAGCCACGAACCTGTGCCTATATACCCAGAGATGTACCTACCACAACACTCACGCAATTCTGTTCCAGAGATCTAACAGCCGTCAGGCTCAACACTGATAACGAAACACCCGACATAGTCTTAGCGTCGGTATACATGCCAGGCGAACATGAAGACTGCCCACCTAAAGAGATGACCGACCTGGTGAAGCACTGCGAAGATGCCAACCTGAGCCTGGTCATTTGCACGGACTCAAACGCTCATCACCCACTTTGGGGCTGCAACAAAGCCAACTCCAGGGGCGAGGTATTATGCACGTATCTTTTCTCAACTAACCTTAATATTATAAACTATGGCTCAGAACCCACTTGGGTCACAGCCCGCGGACAAACAATTATTGATTTAACCCTTGCCTCAGAAAGCGCGGCAAATCTTATCTCAAACTGGTATGTATCCAACGAACCCTCCTGTTCCGATCACAGAAGGATTCGTTTCTCACTATTAGCTAACACAAAAAAACCCGAATCAAGGCGCAACCCGCGCCGAACCAATGTACCTGGCTACAAACGACTCCTGGCCTCCTTACTAGCCAGGGACCAAACACCTTTAAGCATAAAGAATCCCAAACAACTTGAGGACACCGTAACAAAGCTCTCAGAATATATTATTGAAGCCTACCACACCTGCTGCAAACTAAAAGACCCGAACGCCAAGGGTAAGGGAAACTCTTGGTGGAATGCGGAACTAGGCAAGCTCAGGCTAGAGGTACGCAAACAATTCAACAGAGCCAAAAATTCCAGACTACCCGAAGACTGGGAGCTATACAAAGAAACCCAATACACATTCAAAAAACAAATCAGGGCTGCCAGCAGAGCAGCCTGGAGAAAATTCTGCGAGAATATTGAATCACACAACGAGGCCGCACGGGTGAGAAAATCCTAGCCAACGACCAAAATCGCACCCTCGGGTCGCTGAAAAACCCAGATAACACATACACGAAAACAGGACTTGAAACAAGTAAAGTTCTACTAGAAACTCACTTCTCGGACTGCAGCCTCTCCGAGGACAGGACATGGACAAGTGAGCCAACACACACACTAAACAACCAGAACTGGTATAGAGCCAGTACCATAGTAACAGAAGACCGAATAAGGTGGGCAATTAAAACCTTCAAACCCTATAAATCGGCAGGCCTAGACGAAATCTTCCCAGCGCTGCTGCAATGGGGAGTTGATCTCCTCACATCGTGGCTGGTCTTAATCTATCGTGCCTGCCTAGCACACAATTACGTACCACTTGCATGGCGAGAGGTGAAAGTTATTTTCATCCCTAAACCAGGCAAAAAGGACTACACACAGCCCAAAGCGTACAGGCCAATAAGCCTGACATCATTCCTACTGAAAACCCTTGAGAGACTCTGCGACCGACACATCCGGGACGGACCTCTCCGGAGGCTGCCACTACACAAGCAGCAACACGCCTACTCCACAGGGAAATCAACGGAATCACAGTGTGATCTCCAAGATCGAATGTGCGGTAGACCACAAATGTTCCTCACTAGCGGCTTTTATTGACATAGAAGGCGCTTTTGACAAAACCATATTCCACAGCATCAACGCAGGTCTCGAGGAACACGATGTGGACTCGACCCTGCGAGGATGGATCACCAACATGCTCAGACTAAGAGCCGTACAAGTCACGGTGAATGATACCACAAGAGCCATTGTGGCGAAGGGATGCCCGCAAGGAGGCGTGCTCTCACCACTCTTATGGAATCTCGTAGTAGATAGCCTCATAAGGCGCCTAAATGACAGGGGATATTTCACAGTGGGTTACGCTGATGATATAACCATTATAATAAACGGCACACATGAAGACACATTATGCAACCTTATGCGCCAAGCTTTGAAGATAGTAGAGGACTGGTGCAAGGAGTACAAATTAGCAGTGAACCCTACTAAAACCGAACTCGTCCTTTTCACAAAGAAAAGGAAGTTGGCAACCCTACAGCTACCGCACTTCTTTGGAACTACGTTTAGCCTATCGGCTGAATCCAAATACCTGGGCATATATTTGGACAAACAGCTGACCTGGGCAAGACACACTGACTACATCACCACAAAAGCCAGCATAGCCCTATGGCAATGCAAAAGACTGCTTGGCAGGAATTGGGGCATAAGCCCCAAAATCACCTACTGGCTATACACCACAGTCATCAGACCAATTGTCACATACGGCTCCCTAGTTTGGTGACCCAGGACCAATCTGAGCACAGCCCAGAAGGAGCTCGAGAAACTACAAAGATTAGCCTGCGTGGCGATCACCGGCAGTATGAGAACGTCACCCACTGCCGCCTTACAGGCGATGCTAGGACTGCCACCCCTAAATCTCGTCGTGAGAGAGGAAGCGACTCAGGCTCGATATATCCGGCACCCTAAGCAAAGACTCCCGAATCAAACATACACGGATAAAAGAGGAAGCAATCAAACGACAGCCCATGATGGCATCACTCAACGACAGAACCCTGAAAATACACTGTTTCCAGAAACACTACAACATAGAGCTTACAGCGGAGCTGTGTGACTACTCAGGCCCAGATGAGCTAAGGATCTATACAGATGGATCAAAAACCGACCTCGGCACCGGAGTCGAGGTTTTCTCTGAAGACCTAAACATTAAAATATCTAGGCCCTTAGGAATACTAAACACTGTCTACCAAGCAGAATGCGTAGGCATCATCCAGGCAGCACACGCCATTGAGGCCAGGGAAGTCACGGATACGCATATCCGTATACTCTCCGATAGTGCCTCAGTCCTTCAATCCTTAGAGAGAAACCAGATCACGTCGAGACTAATACTAGAATGTCATAATGCACTGGAACGCATTACAGTACCAAACCGCAATACAGTGACACTACAATGGATCAAAGGAAACAGTGGTTCACTAGGTAACGATGCGGCCGACGAACTCGCCAGAAGGGGTTCCAGCACAAAAGCCTTCGGACCCGAACCCATTGTGCCCATTCCGTTCAATCAGTTGAGAAGTTGGTTAAGAGACACACAAACACAAGCGGAGAAATGGTGGACCTCGACACCAGGGTGCAGGCAGTCCAAGGAGGCTATGCCATCCCTGGATACAAAGCTGACCAAGCGCCTTCTGCACCTGGACAGAGATAGCCTGCGACTGGTGGCGGGGACCATCACCGGACACTGCTCATTGAATAAGCACTTTCACACACTAGGTATCACTGATAGTCCTCTGTGCAGGGCCTGCATGGAGGCGGAAGAAACGGTGGCGCATGTGCTCCTTGAGTGCACTGGCGTCACCCAGATCCGCAGGGAGACCCTTGGAACGCCAAACTCCCTTGCGGACGCACTGAGAGGACTGGGAAGATTGATCTGCTTCTGGAGGGAGGTGGGCTGGTTGGAGTAATCGGCCGCTATGGCTCACGTACAATGGTCCATTTTAAGGACTAAGTGCGGAAACCGAACCCCCCTAACATAGAACATAGAACATAGAACAGCGTGCTGTAAAGAAACGCATCGAGGAGCTGCGCTCCAGCCGCTGGAACAAGACACTTAGCGAACTCGAGCCCACCCACCTAGCCTTCTGGGAACTCCAGAGGAAGCTCCGTTCTACTAACGAGGCCTACATGCCCCCTCTCATTCGTTCCGACAGTAGCGTCGCCTTCGACAACGATGAAAAGGCTGAATGTCTAGCCGACAGCCTAGAGTCTCAATGCACCCCCAGCTCTCAACCAGTAGACGAAGCTCACCTTTCTGAGGTCGACGCCGAAGTCGAACGTAGAGCCTCTCTCCCACCCGTTGAAGACCCTGATTATCCTCTGCCTCCTGTCACTCCCGACGAAGTGCACGATATTATCAAGAGGCTCAAACCCCGGAAAGCCCCCGGCTCTGACGGTATCACCAATAAGGTGTTCCCCGCCCTCCTCGAACTCGAAACTCCTCCCCGCCCATCTCATAATGCTAATGACCGCCATCTTCAATGGCGCTCTAAGCAACAACATTTTTCCTCAGGCATGGAAAGAGGCCACCGTTATCGGCATTCCGAAACCAGGCAATAATAATAATAATAGCCTTTATTCAGATAAATTACATACTAGTTAACATTAATTAATCTAACAAAATCGACAACTGTTTATCTGTTTGTCTATCGACAAAGGCCTCTTCCAACTTCTTCCATTTCTGTCTGTCTCTGGCTTTCCTCGACCATATTTTACCTGCTACTGCTTTGAATTCATCTTCCCATCTTCTATATTGTCCTCCCCGTCTCCTTTTTAGGTTCCTCGGGTACCAGTTTGTAATAGATTTACTCCATTTATCTACACCGCGTAACATGTGCCCAGTCCATCTCCATTTGTTCTTTCTTATTATATAGGTGACATTTTCTATTTTTGTTCTTTCTCTTATAATTATGTTTTTTATTCTGTCGGACCTTTTGATGCTCAGCATGCTTCTTTCCATGGATCTCTGGCAGACCTCAAGTTTTTTGGTGTGTGCTTGTGTGGGAGCCCATGTTTGGCAACCGTATGTTAATACAGGTAGTATGCAAGTGTTGTAAAGTTTCGTTTTTATGTTCATTTTTGTTTCCTTGCTTTTCATAATTTCTTTAAGTGCCCAGTATTTCTTCCATGCATTCCCTATTCTAGTGTTGATTTCTATTGATCGATCTTTGGGTGAGATTACTTGGCCTAGGTAAGTGTATTGCTAGACATACTCAATCACCTTGTTATTTACTACGATTATTTCTTCTGTGCGGTTCGTCATTACTTTAGTTTTAGATAGGTTCATAGTTAAACCTACTAGGCGACTTTCCCTGTCTAGGTCATCAAGCATGTTTGAAAGTTCGGTCTTGGTAGAGGAGAATATTATTAAATCGTCTGCAAATCTCAGGTTAGTGAGTTTTTCTCCGTTTATAGTTAATCCATACTCATCCCAATTACATTTCCGAAATATTTCTTCCAGTACTGCAGTAAAGAGTTTAGGTGATAAAGGGTCGCCCTGACGGACACCACGTTCTATTCTAATTTCCTTTCCTTCTCTTTCCAATTTAACTTTGGCTTTACTATTTTCGTAGATGTTTCTTATAATCCTGATATATTTGTTTTCAACTCCTTGGTTTTTAAGTGCTTGCCATATGCTTACGTGTTCTATCGAGTCAAATGCCTTACTATAATCTATGAAACAGCAGTAGAATGGAATATCGTATTCTTTACTTTTTTCTATAATTTGATTTACGACATGGATATGATCGATCGTTGAATAGCCACTTCTAAACCCGGCTTGTTCCCGAGGCTGATTTTCGTCAAGTACTCTGGTTACTCTGCCGAGAATTATTTTTGAAAATATTTTATAAATATTTGACATCAGACTGATTGGCCTGTAATTACTGATATCAGTTTTGTCACCTTTCTTGTGGATTAATGTAATGGTTGATGTTAACCATTGGTGAGGGATGTACTCTTCAGACATAATCTTGTTAAACAGTTGCAAGAGGATTGGGGCGATCAGTTCTTTGCAAGAGAAAAGCATTTCATTACTTATATTATCAGCACCAGGCGCTTTGTCTCTTTTTTGACTTTCGATTGCTCTCTCGACTTCCCTTAATATTATTTTTGCCACGGTATCATCTTTTGTCAAGACGACTGGGTCTGGTTTGTTCTTTTTTGAATAGAGGCTACGGTAAAAGTCTGTAGCTGTATCTAATAGATCTAGTCGTTTTGTTACGTTTTTTCCTGCTTTGTCTTTTAATTTTGGTACCCATTCCACTTTGTTTGTCAGTTCTTTTAAAGCTTTCTTGATACCTCCAGTTTTGGCTATATGATTATGAAACAATGTTAGTCTTCGTGTTTGACTGTCTTTTCTCATGTTATTTCTTATTTGTTTGCTGAGAGAAGCGATTTCTGTTCTAATTGTCTTTGTTTTGTTTTCAGTTTTGATTAGTTCGGCTCTCTTGTGTAGAAGTTCCTTTGATAAACCTGACTTTTCATCTGCTTTTTTTTGTTTTCCTTTCTACTGATGTATTTATAGCTTTACATAGTTTATCGTAAGTAGTCTGTATGTCTTCTTTTGAGGAGTTATTTACGTTCTCGAGATGTGTTTTGAGAGCCGTGGTTTCTACCACATTGAAATTGGTATAGTTTATTACTTTGAAGGGTCTTCTGTGTTTCGCTGTAGTTTTTAAATTAGCCCGAACCATTCTGTGGTTGCTATTAAAATTTATGTTTTTAACGACTCGACAGTCTTCAAATAATTTACTTTTATTCGTCAGGATGTAGTCAATTTCGTTGTGGTAGTCGCCTGCTGGAGATATCCATGTCCATCTACTTGATCTACGGTTCTTATATTGTGTGTTAAGTATTTTCAAATTGTGTTCGTATGCCAGTTCAGTTAATTTTTCGCCGTTCCTTGTTCGCTTTCCATAACAGTAGGGACCCAATATTAGCTCTTCACCCGGTTTCCTCTCTCCAATCCGAGCATTGTAATCGCCCATGACAATAATGTTTTTGTGTGTATGATCTTTTAGGGTAGAACTAAGTTTTGTATAAAATAAGTCAATTTCATTTATGCTTGATTGTTCTGTGGGAGAGTAAACTTGAACTATTGACCAGAGTTCGTTGTTAAGTGTTATATTTAGTACAGCTATTCTTTCTGATATGCCAATTATTTCTTTAATTTGATTTTTAACTTCCTTGTGGATCAGAAATCCGACGCCGTACGAGCCTGGTGTTTCGCCTTTGTGGTAGAAAATAAAGTTTTCATGTTCTTCGATAGATTCTCCAAAACGTCGGACTTCGCTAAGCCCGATAATTGTCCATATGATATTTCCTAGAGCACTGGTTAATTCTTCAAGGCTTTCATCTGCTTTTAGTGTTAGTACATTGTAGGTGGCGATATAATATAGTTTTTTAGTCGTTGAAAGGTAGTGGTCTTCTTCCCCCACGGGGACCAGCCGGCTTGGGGTGCTTTTGTTCTTTTGATGCGTGGTTAGTGTCGTTTCTTTATTTGAATTCCAGTTGCCGATATTTATTAGTTTTTTGTCTCAGGTAATGAAGTTCTTCTGTTTCTAGATACGTAGTTAAACATACTTGTTTTATTTAATTTTTTGGGTGCGGACGTGGGGCTTGGCTGGTTTTGTGGACTGTTAGGAGATTCCGCCTGGTCCCTCTTCCTTTTGGCTTTTTTATCCTCGTCTGAGTCCTTAACAATGAGCTTGTCTTTCTTAATGTAGGCAATCTTGCCATTTTCCTTTTCTTTTATTAATTGAGGTATCAATAATTTCCTTTTCTCTAATATCTCCTTAGAGAAATCCTCTTTGATGTTAATATCTGAGCCGGATTTTCTTTTTTTTCTAAGTATCATATTCCTTTTCCACTCTGATGTGAATTTTACCAGCAGCGGGTGCGTACCATTTCCTTTCTGTCCTATTCTGTAGGCGTTATTTATATCATGAGGTTGAATGTTTACCTTTATCTCTTTTTCTATTATTATTTTTATGTTTTCAATCTCGGATATTGTTTGTTCTGTTTCACGCACTCCGAAAAATATCAAGTTGTTTTTCCTTTTCGAATCTTCTAAAAACTGGATTTTTTTCTCCATAGTTTCAATTTTTGTTTTAAGGTTTTTGTTTTCCTCGATAACTACTGCTAGCTTTTTATCTAGGCTGTCCAAAACCCGTTCTGTTACTGATTCCGTTATTTCTTTAGTCTGTACTGCCATTTGCTCCTTAATTTTGTTAAGAAGCATTTCCATTTGGTTCTCCATACTTTTTAGGGAGGTTTCCTATGTTGGTCACCCTGGTAGTATTTTTTATTTATGGCAACACAGTTGTTACTGTGTCAGATGTCAGCGTCAGTTAGACAGGTGATGACTTGATAGTGACAGTTTGTAATCGTGACGTGACCACTGACCTCCAAATGAATGTTTGTAGATAATCTCCACATGTGATAAAGATTTGATGTTGAATCAGCTTACTTCTTCGATAAATCGACGATATTTTCTATTTGTTGTTTGAGTGTGAATGCAGTTTTAGTGTTTACGGTCACTTTCCGATCTTTTACGTGATATTACCAGTGGTAACGAATTTAATTACAGAGAGTGATGTTGTTGAATGTTTACGTTTTGACAACCGGAACCGGAGAGGAGAGAGCATTCACCAGAGAGAGAGGCATTCCGAAACCAGGCAAACCCAAGTCTGATCCCACCAGTTACCGTCCCATTAGTCTACTCAATGTTCTAGGCAAAATCTACGAGAGGCTTATTTATAAGCGACTCAAAGACTTTGCCGAAGCAAAGAGTCTCATTCCCGGGGAGCAGTTTGACTTTCGAACCGAACACAGCTGCGTCCAACAAGTCCACCGCATCGTCGAGCACATAAGCGCTGGTTTTCAGTGTGGCTTGATGACGGGTGCACTCTTCTTTGACATAGCGAAAGCATTCGACAAAGTCTGGCACAACGGCTTACTATACAAGCTTTACCAACTCGGAGTGCCAGATCGTCTCGTGCTCATCTTGCGTGACTTTTTGTCGAATCGCACCTTTCGCTATCGCATCGCGGGTGCGCTCTCTTCACCCCACCCGATACGCGCTGGCGTCCCTCAGGGCTCCGTAGTATCCCCCCTCATTTTCACGCTGTTCACCAGCGACATCCCCAAAGATAAAAAGGCTCAGTTTCGCTGACGACACGGCCATCTATTACTCGGGTCGTAACCCAGACTGCATAGCTCGTACCCTCCAATCCGCGGCAAAAGCCTTAGGCGCTTATTTCCGGAAATGGAGAATCGAGGTAAACCCCATCAAGAGTCAGGCAGTACTCTTTTCCAAACCGCGTTCGTCCCCCTCTCTGCCCAGTCCGATAACCATGTTCGGTAAGCCTATCCCTTGGGAGAAGCAAGCCAAATACCTAGGTGTGATTCTGGACCACCATCTTACTTTCGGAGAGCACATAAAGACGGTGCGTTCGCGCGCCGCTTTCGCTCTCGGTAGGCTCTACTTCATGTTGAATGCACGTGTTAAAATAAAAGGTATAATTGGCAACACTAAAAAGCAATTAATAGCTCTATATTAAATAGGTACACATACTTATATACTCAAAGAATATTATTATTTTAGAACAGAATAGTGAAATGAAAATACTTTGTTTAGGAAACATATATTTTATTGTAATATTTCAGACTCAAAATCATTTATTTCAATTCAACCTTTTACAGGTACTTTTGAATTGTCAGAGTCAGTCAGAAAGTTGAATCTAGTTGCTCGTTCCAAAGGGTAGATTTCTATGGAGAAGAACGAGCAAGAAACTCCATGAACACTCTTTTAAAATCAGTAATATTTTACAAATTTAGGTTACATCATTCATGTCATAACAACTAGGTACATATAATTTAATATTAAAATTATACATATACATAGCCTTTCATAGTTATCATCATAGTTATACTTATCTTATTATTTTCTTCGAGAGCTCCGTACCGATCAACGTTTCGATCAAAAGTGTTTCAATGAAGTCGGAACACTCGCTTTTATAAGCGGCGATAAACAAGTATGATTCACGATGACAAGCAAATGTGATTCATACTTATTTGCTATCCAAAGTTTAAACACACTTTATTCTATTTAAAATGATGTTATTTACTATACTTCTACTGCATTTAATCAGAAATTAATTATTACTTCATATTACAACACGAATTACATTGCTATGTATTAATTACATCGGTATAAATCTAACACGGCCATACTGACAAGTACTTCGCTCTCGAAGTACAAACACAATATTCTTATTACATAAAGGTACATTTTGTTTACATAATATCAGTAATCGTTTTCATAATCATCATGGTATAATCAATAATCAGACCTTACTGGGTAGACCAAACACCCACAGTCAGTGAAGCTTAATCACCCGCGACCAGTGAATGTCATAATTAACCACAGTTTAGGTTTTAATCCATCCATAATAATACAATCATGTCTTAAACTAATATTAATACAATATATACTAATATAATTACAATATCAGTAATCGTATCATAATGGTCATTGTATAATCAATAATCAGACCTTACTGGGTAGACCAAACACCCCGCAGTCAGTGAAGCTTAATCACCCGCAGCCAGTGAATGTCATAATATACCACAGTTAAGGTTTTAATCCATCCATAATAATACAATCATGTCTTAAACGAATATTAATACAATATATACTAATATAATTACAATATCAGTAATCGTCTCATAATCGTCATTGTATAATCAATAATCAGACCTTACTGGGTAGACCAAACACCCCGCAGTCAGTGAAGCTTAATCACCCGCAGCCAGTGAATGTCATAATATACCACAGTTAAGGTTTTAATCCATCCATAATAATACAATCATGTCTTAAACTAATATTAATACAATATATACTAATATAATTACAATATCAGTAATCGTCTCTTAATCGTCATTGTATAATCAATAATCAGACCTTACTGGGTAGACCAAACACCCCGCAGTCAGTGAAGCTTAATCACCCGCAGCCAGTGAATGTCATAATATACCACAGTTAAGGTTTTAATCCATCCATAATACAATCATATCTTAAAATAATATTATAATAAATGTACTACAGCGTTTTGTTCAGTCCACTATCCAGGCCATAGGCGATTTTTTTTTTTTTCTTTTGCAACTATTATATTTCTCGGATTTCCAATACCCCTTAATGAGAACCTGTTATTATCTAATATGTTCATAATTTCGTAGGGTCCGTAAAATTTTGCTGTTAGTTTGTTATGTCGCCTATGGTCTTGATTTACATAAACAGTATCACCTACGCTATAATTTATGTTATCTCTACGCGTTTGGTCAAAGCGGTCTTTGAATGTATCGGCAACAATTTTAAGACGTTGATGTGCTAACTGACGATCGGTCGTTACGTCAATATTTATATTACTATCTTGTATTACCTCATCTAATCGAGCTTGTATACACGGGATGTTCGAGTTTCTGCTAACAAGCAGCCTAATAGGTGAAAAACCAGTTGATTGCTGTACAGTAATGTATGGACAATTGGACTTTCCACAAAACGCTCGGCCAGTCTGACACATTACCACACCTAGTAGCTAACATATTGATTACGGTTAAGACGTAACTTTTGGCATGTGATGCTCTAAATAACGAATAAACTAAATTCAGTGCCAACAGGAAAAATATTTTTCCATGCTAGCCCTTCAGAATCTACAGTGATTTGAATGTCAGGATAATTAACCACATTCCTACCAATAAGATCATATGAAAATCTTGGTCACGGGCCACATGTAAATATAGTTATAAACAAATATCTTCAAATTTAACTGTCACTGTGATAGTTGCAAAAATATGTATTTTACCGTTACCTATTCCACTAACGTACTTATATTGAGTATGGAAAAACATATAATTTAGTCATTTGGCAATAGATTCCCGTATAATGCTACAACTTACTCCTGTGTCGACAATAGAGTCAATAGACATTTTGCGAATGGTAACGTCAGTAGGCTTAAAGTTTAAAACATTGCATAAAGTATTGACTCGAACATCTAGTTATTGATCTTTGAAAGTTTAATTGCTGTTTGGTCGAATTTACACGTTCAAAAACACAAGTTGTTACATCATGTCCTACCTTTTTATAAACTGTAACCACCGTCCTATACTTAGTATAACATTTTTTTTTTTGTTTTTTTTTTTTTCGTGTGGGTACATTCAACTTAATTCAGCACAGAAATTTTCCTACTATCGACCTTCTTGGGGTTGCTAGGACTCGTACCATATTAAAACAGAGCCCTTGGGGGCCTTACCTCCCTTTGCGACTTTAGTTAAGTCGCTCCAACCAAACTTTTCTCCAAGCTTGTCATTGTCTGCACACCACGCCACTACGCCGCTGTCAGTGGTGGCGGGATCGAATATCGGGAGAGCCACGTCATCCTGCCGATTCTTACTGGACAACGCTTCTTTGATAGTAGTAAGCAGCTTTAGGCGAATCTCTGGTTCCAGTTCGGTAGCAACAATAACCCTGAAAATATAGTAAGATTAGTTTAGCACATGGTATCCCACTTCTGATGTTAAAATAAAAGGTATAATTGGCAACACTAAAAAGCAATTAATAGCTCTATATTAAATAGGTACACATACTTATATACTCAAAGAATATTATTATTTTAGAACAGAATAGTGAAATGAAAATACTTTGTTTAGGAAACATATATTTTATTGTAATATTTCAGACTCAAAATCATTTATTTCAATTCAACCTTTTACAGGTACTTTTGAATTGTCAGAGTCAGTCAGAAAGTTGAATCTAGTTGCTCGTTCCAAAGGGTAGATTTCTATGGAGAAGAACGAGCAAGAAACTCCATGAACACTCTTTTAAAATCAGTAATATTTTACAAATTTAGGTTACATCATTCATGTCATAACAACTAGGTACATATAATTTAATATTAAAATTATACATATACATAGCCTTTCATAGTTATCATCATAGTTATACTTATCTTATTATTTTCTTCGAGAGCTCCGTACCGATCAACGTTTCGATCAAAAGTGTTTCAATGAAGTCGGAACACTCGCTTTTATAAGCGGCGATAAACAAGTATGATTCACGATGACAAGCAAATGTGATTCATACTTATTTGCTATCCAAAGTTTAAACACACTTTATTCTATTTAAAATGATGTTATTTACTATACTTCTACTGCATTTAATCAGAAATTAATTATTACTTCATATTACAACACGAATTACATTGCTATGTATTAATTACATCGGTATAAATCTAACACACGCAGCAAATTGTCACTCAAGTGCAAATTGCGCATTTACACGGCGTGCATTCGTCCCATCATGACGTACGCCTGTGCTGTATTCGCACACGCGAAACCATACCGTCTCCATAGGATGCAGACCCTCCAAAACCGTTTCTTGCGAAGAATCACAGGAGCCCCTTTTTACCTTCGCAACGAGAACCTCCATCTCGATCTAAAAATACCTACCATCCAGCAGTTCATGAAACGCTCCGCCAAGCGCTTCTTCGACACTGCTGAGAAGCACTCTAACCCGTTAATCGTATCGGCCGCCCGGTACACTCCCTCCCGTATTAGTAAGACTCGACGACCGAGACATACTCTGACCGACCCTGACGATGCTATTACTCTCCTCCAGGAGAGCAATAAGGCCACCAGTACAGTTAAGAAACACAGACACAGACCGCCGTCATTCCGTCCTCGCCGCCGAGGCCCGCCGCGACGACCCCGTATGTCCCCTCCCCGACCCTTGCTCGTGCCAGCCCGCGCCGCTGAGCCTGTAGTTTTAAATTCGTCCCTAAATAATGGAAATCCGATCCAGCCTGTCCCTTTGCTGTCCTCTCCCAGCGACGCCCTAAGCCGAGGCTCGTACCCCACAGGGGGTGCCCTTAGCGTGTAGTCGCTTAGTTTGTAAGCTTTTATGCCCTGGCTGGAGGCCCTAAAAATAATGATTTTTAAGGCACCACAGGAAAGTCCGGTTAAGCAGCCGACAACCTCCTAGGTTGACCTGCGAGATGCCAATCCGAAAAAAAAAAAAAAAAAAAAAAATCGACAGATCAGACGTTGTTCGACTGCGGACACGGCACAAGTGGTGCTCTGAACTGTCTTCTTGGTATTGAGGTAGTATTATTTATTATCTTTATTTATTTATCTGGTTACTATGGTGATTAATTATTTATTGTGTTATTATTATTAATGTCTGTATTTTACCAAATATATGGTTTTGATTTTTTGATATATTTGTTTTCCTTTTACCTCTTCGCCTTCATCAGAAGTGGGATAAGAGGCAAAATCTACGCCTACGAAAAATTTATGTTTCAGGAGCTTCAGGATGAATGCTGATGAATCTATTTTTGCGATCGAGGCCGAACAGCCGCAGAGTGATTCCGAGCAGGAGCTTCGAGAGCCACCTGCTCCTGGGTCACCAATTCTAGGACATGGAACAGCGAATCCATCAACTGGTCACTATTCGGGCACGAACGGCGGAGGCATTGCGGCGCGATCAGGATCTGCATCACTGTGCAACGGCAGCAATGCGGTCCCCTGCAGTACAACGGCAACGGATGGCCGCCATGATTCAAGGGCAGTAGAACTTGTACCAATTAATCTTATGCAGAATATGATACAGCAAATGATGACACAATTGATCCATACCACGGCGCAAGCCTTCATCAACCCGCCGAAAGTACGGCCTACTCCACGCATGCGGAGTCTCGATCACCTTTATGTACCTACTTTTGACCCTGATGACATGACTGATACGGTAGAAGTTTGGTGTCGAAATGTAGAAGATATCAAAAATGAATGAATGGGCTCGTCGTAACTATTCCACTTTAACTAGCTGGCCAGAACTGAAAGCCGGTCTAATTGAAACTTTCGCAGATGAAGCCAGATATTACGACGACCTGACGCAGTTTATGGAGTTCACCAGCGAGCAGACCAGCAGCCTTGCTGAATATGCGACCAAAAAATGGGAGTTAGCGAAGAAGGTGATTGGTGTGGAGATGACTGAGCAGCGCCTCGTGGAAGCTGTGATTTCAGGTATGTCAGATTCCCGAATTCGTTCAGACTTGTTGCGACTTACACCAAAAAATTTACCTCAGTTAATCCAAAGTCTTAATTCATATAAACGCAAAAGGCCTGGTAAAGAGTCTGATCACAATAATGTACCATTTAAACGTTCAAAAACGACTCCTACTACTGACGTTAGATCTAGGCGGCGTCATAAATGCCACAAGTTAGGTCATATACAAAAGGATTGTCGCTCAGATACAAACAGCCGTGGTCCTGATAAGGGTACAGTTTCCACCCCCAATACTGATACAAAGCCAACTACATCAAAATCCCCTACAATATCTTGCTCGTTTTGTAACAGAAAAGGTCATACTTTCGAAAATTGTTTCCAACGCTTGAAGAAGACATCTAAAGACGAAAAATCGACTCGTATCAATAGTCTGATTCTAAATAATCAGAAATTAAATACCATTAAAATTGATGATCGAATTTATTCATGCTTAATAGACAGTGGTGCGGAATGCTCCCTTATGCGCGAAAGTATAGGTGATTCAATAAAGGGTAGTATAAGTTATGAGACCACATATTTGCGAGGTATTGGAGACAGTGCTTTCAGATGTTCACGAAAGAAACTTTGTATGGTGTGTGTTTTTTTTTTTTTATAATCTTTATTTGGAAAAGGCTTTAATCGCGAAGCGATTATGTCAGCCTCGTAATTTTACAAAGTAAGTAGAAAAAACGACATTTCTAGGATCTTAACCTAATTAATTGAACAATCAATAGATATAACTTAATAGCTAATTTGGAAGTAGGTTTAGACAAGATCAAATTACAAATACCTACATCCCTTAATCTGATTCCTGCTTCTGATTCTAAAGCTCTTCGTTCTACCGCAACCCGAGCACACTCCACCAAAGCGTGGTAGGTGTCCTCCCTCATGTTGCATATCTGACAGTTTGGGCTATCAACAACCTTCATGAGATGCCCGAACGCGTTCAATGGAATGTGCCCGGATCGCAGACGCATACTAATTACCAACAATCGTCTATTCATCTGTATTTCTGAAAACCAAGGAATCCTTGGTGGTTCAGACTGAATTGTTTTATATCAGATTCCATGCACTTCAGATCTTTTATCGAAATATTCTTTCCACATCTCAGTGCAAGTTATTTTAACATCCCTTAATATATCCGTGAAGTAGGGCAAATGGCTCACAGGTATACCTTCATAAACTCCTGTTTTTGCCAATTTATCTACATACTCGTTTCCCATCAAACCTACATGTGATGGAATCCATTGAAATTTAAAAGTTTTGCCACTTTCCGTCAACCTTAAATATGAACCGAGAATAGAATAAGCTACGGGCAGACCTCGGATACCCGAGGTGCACCGAGCTAGATGTTGTAAAGCGCTTTTTGAATCGCAAAGTATTACTAATTTTGTATGTTCGCATGTCATGAAGTACGAGAGACATTCCGAAATAGCATACAGTTCTGCTGACATTATCGAAACTTTGCGGTTCAATGTAAAACTGGCGCCTGTACCTGATTGAGGATCGAAATATGCTGCTCCTGTTCCAGTATCATCCTTGGACCCATCACTGTAAAGTTGATAGAATCCATCATAATTTAGTGCAATAGTTTTAACAGATTTTTTTAAAAGTGCTAAAGAAGTATGAGATCTTTTAGGTTTTGTCAGATCGTTAATTCTGAAGTTAATTTGTGACTTGATGTCAATATTTGTAACCCATGTTGGCAGTGAGAACATCTCCAGAATTTTTGAACGATGTAACGTTTGATTAGACATCTCACTGTATAAAATAGTTAACAACGGTTTTTTCTTATTACGCCAATATTATTCCTGTTCGCATAACGATGTCAATTTTGATATCATTGAGATGGTGTCACCTTCCATAATAGATTTAGCTTTTAAACAAAATTTTGCTGCTAAATACTTCCGCCGAACAAACAGTGGTGGCAGACACAACTCCGATTCCATCGCGTGGATTGGGCAACTTTTTAAAAAACCGCCTACTACTCTCATGGCTTGGTTTTGAATTTTGTCTAATTTTGAAATGTTGGTTTTAGCACTATTATCGAACAAAAAGCTTGCATAGTGTTACGTCTCGCTTTTACTCTTGGGTGGTTTAATAAAACACAGTTATATTTCTATTTGAGTGTGTGCGACCGTCCGCTCGTCTCGACTGCTGTCAACGCAATGCCGAGCGGGCGGGTCGCAGGACCCCATATTTATTTAATTATTTTACAGTACATCACATCTCTCCCTTTCAATATTTTTTTTAACTAATCAAATTAACTACTCTGAATTTGATCTTGGTTAATAGTCACTATTTAAGCTACACATGATTTTATATAATTCTGGTATTTAAAGAATTTAAATCTGATATTATAATTTTATTATTAATCTTAATACCTACTATCAATGATTATTATAATACCAAATTAATCATCCGTGTCTAATTCTACATCACCATCGTCTTTTTCTTCGTTTTCATTGTGAATTCTCCAGTGTCCCTCTATTTTCTTGAGGTGAACTATAATTTTGTTTCTTCTTATGTTTTCACCTGTTTCATCATTTTTATATTTATATCACCTCCTTTAGCACTCATTACTGTGTGTGGAGTAGGGTTAAATCAGGTGTCAATATATTTTCCATTGTCATGTTTTTAACATAAACCTTTTCTCCTATATAAATTTTATTGTCTACAGCTTTCTTTTTCCAATCTCAATTCCCCTTCAATTTCCCTTTTCTTTAATGATTTTATCTCTATCATATACTTCTAGGTCCATACGTCTGTGTCGGTGTCTTTCCAGTTGTACTATGGGGAGTGCTATTACACACAAAAACGCATGCAAAAACCCATGGATAGTACAGAAATAAAATCGTGTGAAGCGAGAAATGACGCCATCTAGCATAAAACCAGTTAACGATTAACAAAATTGTATTTATGGTGTTACTAGATGGTTGCTTTGCTTTAAATTATATATTTTTTTATTGTAGTTTCTTTTTGTCTCTTCAAACATTTAAGTAATTTATATTTAATATTTCTTTTAAAGGAAACTGTTTTTAACTATTAATTTACTTTGTTAAAATTAAGTATCTAATTTTATAAGTTTTAGTTTTTAAACTTGAGAGGGTAGGTTGAATATGGATTTATAAATAACTTTATCTTTCTTTTATTTTTCTTAAACAAACACAGTACATCATTATTCAAAAATATGCTATAAAAAAAACAGTTGGTTGTACACAAAAGTTTTAGCATCTGTAGCCGAACTAGGCGAAACCTGTATTTCTACTACTAGCTTTTGCCCGCGATTTCGTCCGCGTGAATGTCGGTTATCGCGGATGCAGGCGAAGTCGCGGATTAAAAAGCAACATAAATGTCCTTTCCCAGGGCTCAACCCATCCTCACGCCAAACCTCATCAAAATCGGTCTAGCCGCTTCACCGTGAAAGCGTAACAGACAGTTACTTTCGCATTTATAATAATAATATTAGGAAGTAAGTAAGTATTAGTATAAATAATACTTAGATCGAAGAGTTATGACTAAGCTGAATTGATCGTTCGCTAATTTAATTTCGATTATCTCGTTCGCCTTTTGTTTTTTTTTATTATTTTTTTTTTAATATAATTTGTATTACTTACTTCTTTTACCAAAATGAGTATACGCGTTGTAATATTGATTTTGTTACAAGAGCTCAAATAATTACTTTGCATAATCAAGGCAAAAACTTGATAGAAATAGCCAGAGACACCAGTGTAAACGTAAGTAACTAGTTTTATTTGTACACTTTTATATATATAAAAACTCTATTCTTTTTTTGTTACTGTATGCTACAAAATAACCATTATTGGGTATTATAATATTTCTGTTTTATTGTTGCAAAGAAAAATAGTTGTTCTATGGGTACGACAATGGTACGACGATTTGAAGAGGTTCTTGGCCACACCATCAAAGAACTGGTAGACCACGACTTATTATAACACATAGCACCATGATAGAGGAGTATGAAGAAAATGGAATTCTGCCTACAAACCACTATGCTGGTTTATTTGACACAAGTGTTGACACTGTCCGTCGTGCTATTCATAGTAAAGGGCTGCATTTCAGTGGCATGCTGTGAAATCCTTGCTCACGGAGAACCATAAAATGGCAAGATAACAGTTCACTTTGGGATCACATAAACTTTAATTGGAGTAATGTAATCTGATAAAAACTTTCAATCCAGTGAACACGGACGCTTATGTTTGTGGCGTCGAAATAATACGCGATACACAAGTGGTCACGTAGTGCTCAATATGCAATCTGTTCATAATTATTATCAGTGATTTAAAAAGTATAAAACTTTTATAATTGTAAAATTATGTTAGGTATAATAAATTTAATAATTGAAAATAACCATTTGCATTGGATACTAGCTCTTGTATATATTCTAATATATATATATATATTTACCTGGATATATTATTTTAATAAATTAGTACTTATTATTTACGTATTTTTAATTAACTTAAAAAAGTTTACAATCACAACATCATTTTAAGTTTTACTATGTTACCTGCATTTGATAAGTTTTTTATGCAATTTTTTGTAGTTTTAGCCTACCTATTTAATGTATTAATTCCGGTTGACCTTTGTGATCATAGATATCCGTGTTTGTGATAAAATAATCTGGTCTCCTGTTTGTTTTTATTGAGGTTACATAAGCTTTTGTCAGCATTTGTCACAGATGGATCTACAGCAATAGCCAACTAGACATTTTTGAATTTAGAAAAAATCTCTGTATGTACTAGATTTATACTCACCCCTATTTTAAGCACATTGAGACCTGTAGCTGTATGCTTGCCCAACAAATTACGGGTGCTATTTTTAATAACATAAACTTTTGCAGTTTTTGTTTCTGGTCCAACTACGATTGATGCTTCAAATGTGCCGAGCACATCCAGAGGATCTTTTGAACCGTATGCCATAAACACTTGATCGGAACCTGGTTGCTGTTTAGGCACAACAGCAGCTTTCGATTTTAAATATTCCCAGGTTTTATCATTTAGGTATTATATTGTTTTTACTCTCAGAGTCGATGAGCATATTTACGTTGACATCTTCTACTTCGCAAGTTATTTCAGCGTCATCGTCAATATAAAATAAAATAGTTCACATTACTGAGTGGTAATTTTGTACGTTGTTTTTGTATGTAACGAACGTTTGTTTTAGTTTTTTTTTTTTTGTATTTTTTTTTTGTTTGTTCCAAGTAATGGGTGCTTTATGGTTGAGTTTCCTTGATCGACATTGACTCATGAAAGTAACCTTTATAGCCACATTTGTCCCTCGCGGGATAACGTGTATCATCACACTTGTGATTTTCACTTCCACGTCTTGCACACCGTGTATTATCCGAGTGAATACCCTGAGTTCGGGTTTTGTTTGTTCTTGTTCCAATCCTATTAACCTGTTCAGTTTTTACTACTTGGAATTCCTTTAATTGTCTCCTTACGGTTCCGATTGAGTTGGCTTCTAAAATAACCTTTTCTATTGTAACGGAATTTCCTAACTATAGTATTTTCTTTCTAAGGTCTGATGAGGTACATTTTTCAGCAATTAGGTTTATGAGAGCGTTGTCTTTGTTAGCAAAATCGCATTTGGAACATTGATTACGTAATCTAACTACGAATTTTTCCAACTTTTCGTCCAGTTCCTGTTTCATGAGTCAGAATACCTACGTGTCGTTCATAACAAAACTCTGCCTCGGAGAAAAGTACTCGTCTAGTTTTTTAATAACAGACTCGAAAACAACGGAGGGGTCGCCCTCTTCAACGTGTGCACCGGGAAGGTTAATAGATATCTTGCAATCCTAAACCACCGGTAGGTAAAAGTGTTGCTCGTTTTTTTAAGGGCTGGTCTATGCCTAAGGCTAGAAGGTCGATTTCGAGAGTTCGTTTTCATCTTTGCCACCGATGGCCTAATGAGGTCGGTAATTGAGACATGCTAGGACAATCTGCAAGTAGGTATGAAAAATTGCTTAAATGTACTACGGAAATTAACCACTATACCTACCTACTTGGTAGCGATATGATAAGCACCGATATAATAATGTATATAGAATTCATAGATCATAGTACCTATTGCGTTTTTATTACTCACGACTGAACTTTTGGATTGGAACATGAATCATTTCATTTTGTGGAATTGCATATACTAGTACATACTTACTTACAGTTTTATACCAGTATAAGAGGAACTTGATGGGTATTTACCCATTGGAATAAATGTAATTTGGTGGAATTGCATATACTAGAACAGTTTTATACCAGTATATGTGGAACTTGATGGGTATTTACCCATTGGAATAAATGTAATTTGGTGGAATTGCATATACTAGAACAGTTTTATACCAGTATATGTGGAACTTGATGGGTATTTACCCATTGGAATAAATGTAATTTGGTGGAATTGCATATACTAGAACAGTTTTATACCAGTATACGTGGAACTAGAAGGGTATTTACCCATTGGAATAGTGTACAGCATGTATTTTGTCATTCTCTTTCGACTTGGCTAATACTTACAGGCACTATTGGTTGTTGTTGTGTAGTCGGTAGCTATTTAAAAAGAGCAAGAGTCAAGTCTAATCGCAATAGATTGTTTTAAAGTAATCCAAAGTCAAAGTCGAAAAATTCGTGCACTAGGTAATCATATTTTCCTTCTTAATTCATTATCTATAACTTGCATACCAATAAAAATTAAGATTGTATGAACGATAATTACTGTTTAGATAAGTACCTACTTAGTCGTGCGGTATCCCTTAAAATGTAAATAGTTATAATTAAATATAATGTGGGTAAGTCGAGAATAACGCGGAGAATATCTCACTATGTTTTTGGTACTTAGTGATAGTTCTGCGGTATTTATACAATGCGGATTTATAGTTATAATGGAATGTGCACACTAGCTACACAACAATATTTTATTGGTAAGTATTAGCAGGCACTGGTTTTAAGGCTATTTTGACCGAAGATATCAATTGTCAGTAATTTGCTTACACATAAAATATTTCTTATTTTACTAAACAATATATTTATTTATCTCCATATCCCTTTAAGAGAAAATAGAAAACAATATTTAATTGTGAATAAATAGATAACCTCGGTCATTCGCTTTTTTCTCTTGTTATCTGTTTATTTTACTCACGTTCTTTATCCTCGTCGCCAATGTTACGTCTCGCTTTTACTCTTGGGTGGTTTAATAAAACACAATTATATTTCTATTTGAGTGTGTGCGACCGTCCGCTCGTCTCGACTGCTGTCAACGCAATGCCGAGCGGGCGGGTCGCAGGACCCCATATTTATTTAATTATTTTACAGTACATCACACATAGTCTAGCCGACTGCGAATTATTGCAATGTATAGTCGTCTTAAATGCAGTGGATGTACACCCCAAGACGAACCTGCTAAAACCTTAAAAACATTTAAAAATCTCATACTTCTTTCACAGGTTTCATTGATCTGTTTGCGCCATCTCAGAGAGGAATCTAACCAGAGTCCTAAATATTTAACTACGGGAACATTTTCCAAAATGACATTATTAATATTTAAATTTGTATGTTGTTGCGTTCTACCTCTAGAAAATAAACATATCTTACTTTTCGTAGGAGATAGTTCAAGACCCAGTCTACTTAACAAATTTGACAAGCTGTCTATGGCTTCTTGGAGAGTTGCAGTCATAAATGTAATGTCTTGTCCAGAAACACAGAGGTCGAAATCGTCAGCGTACTGGGATACAAACACAGTCATAATCTCTTTACAAATATCACTAGTAACTATGTTAAATAAAATTGGGGACATAGGGTCTCCTTGAGCCAACCCCTTACTTGTCCACCTTGTGACCGAAACTTTGTTTCCTACTTGAGATACCACTAAATGTCTCTCCCTTAAGTATTCCCATATATATCTGCATATAGAAGACCCCACCCCCATTTGATCCAGCTTAGATACAACTTTGCAGATATCGACATTATTATATGCGTTGTCCACATCTATAAAGCATCCTAATGTCTTTTGATTAGTTGTGAACCCTATTTGCACTTGTGATACTAGTCGTACAAGATTGTCCAGGCAGGATTGAGATCTTCTAAATCCCACTGTGTTTTTGGAAAAGAGTCCTTTACTTTCATAAAACCATTCAAGACGTCTAGCTATAATATTGTGTAAAGTTTTGCAAAGGCAAGATATGAGTGAGATTGGTCTCAGAGATGTTATGTCGCTTAGATTTCGACCAGGTTTCGGTACAGGGACTACTCTAACGTTTCTCCACTGTCTTGGAACCTCACCTGTAGACAAACATTTGTTAAATAAATGAGATAATAACTGTTTGCTAGGAAAATTATAGATCATCGAATAAGAAATATCGTCCTCTCCTGGAGCGGTATCCTTCATCTTCAGTATATTAGAGAGTTCCTGTTCCGAAACCTGTGTCTCCATTTGCAAATTACTTGAGTTAAAAACAGGAGGTGGTGCCAGTACGCAGTCTGGCGTTAATTGTCTTAGGAATTCACTAGCCCTCTCTGCATCCAAGCAGATTCTATTAGTACCTATATTCTTTACCCGATATCCCTAGAGCCACCGCATTTTGTTCCACAACTCACTACTAGACACAATCTCACTAATACTGTCACAGAACTGACGAAACGATTCTGCATTAGCTTTACGTATTAGTCTTTGTGCTGTAGCAATCTTCTGTTTAAGAATAATAAAATTTGTGGGAATAGGGTTTTTCCTCACCTGTGCTAATGCTAATCTGCATTCCGCGACCGCCTTAGACAGCTGGGGAGACCAATAAGATCTCGGAATAAACTGAGTAGCGGGGTTTTCACAAATCCGAATGGCTGGGATTGATGCTTGAGCCGCACAATTAAATAAATCTATAATATCATTATACATTTGTTGGGTATCACCTGTTAAACTAATATTATTAATTTTACTTGAGATTACTTCCTTATATTTCTGCCAATCTGCCTTTTTAAAATTACGTTTCAATTTTATTAAATTATGACAAACTATTTCTGTAGAAACTAAAACCATTAAGTGATCACTACCTAGATTTTCATTCAAAACATCCCACTGGAACCGCAGTGCAATATCTGATGACGCAAACGTGATATCAGGTGAACTTTTTTGTAACTGATTCAATACTAACTTAAGTCTAGTAGGGTCTCCAGTATTGAGAGAAACATATTGCCAATCATCAGCTGCATTGTGGATTTGTAAACCCCTGTGATCGCTTTTATATAACCAATTTGTATGATGACCGTTGAAATCTCCTCCTATCAAAGTTTTATTTGACCATCTAGTGAATAACATTTTCCAATCGTCATCTGAAGTGTGAATATTAGGAGGACAATACACTGCTACAATATTTTCTAAAAAACTGCAGTTAAATATTTTAATGTGGAGTACTTGAATGTGTCGATTACGTAAACAAAAATTGCTAATCTGTGCTTGAATGGAATTATGTACTACAATTGAAATCCCGCCATAAGAATCGTCTCGGTCTTGTCTAAAAATATCATAACTACCAATTTTCAACTGACTGTCCGGTTCAAGCCAGGTCTCAGATATAATACATATGTGGATTTTACTATTTAATAAAAAATTCTCTAACGCTTTAATTTTAGGTCTTAAACTTTGTGCGTTCCATTGCAATAACTTTAATTTAACAATTTTATTTTTCGGGTCCATTATTTATTGAGTCCGAAAAAAAACCCTAAACACTTGTTCAAAATAGGCCACTCAGACATATGATCTACCACAACCAGTACTAACCATTCAATACAACACTTAATACCATCTCTCAACATTTATTGTAAACTAAGGTTTCGCATATAAATAATATTTTTCAATCGGGTAATTAACTCATCGAAATGTACCTGCCGTTTATTGTTTACGTCGTCGCGATCATCGTTATCAGTAGCAGCTGGTTGCTTTGGAATGCGGTCCGGTAACTCCTGACGTCCCCACCACGCCGCCGCTTCTTCTATATTATGCGATTGTTTAGTTTTATTACTTTTTTGCGGTGATTTCGGTCGATTCTGCTTAAACAACGGTGGAAATTGTGATTGGCTCGGTGAATAATATTTATGAGTGTTTTCTGATTCTTCTAATAATAAACCACTAAAGCTGTTGGTATCGATCTTTGGTTTTTCCGATTGTCTCACTGTTTGTAAACCACTTGGCGACTGGGGGCTAACATACATATTGCAAGCTACGTGATACGTACAATTATATTCAGCCATTATCTCCCTTACGCGCTTCTCACGAACAAACACTGGACAACTTCTATTCAATGCCATGTGATCACCCCGGCAGTTTACACATTTAAAGATTGTAACTTCACAGTTAATGTGTTCTTCTGTGCACTTAGGACATATATTATTTTTATGCGTGCATCTTGTTTTGACGTGACCAAATTTCCAACATTTTGAGCACTGCGTTACGGGAAAAATAAAAGGTTCGACCTTGGCTCGTAGACAGCCTATATAAATAAAAGCTGGTAGGTATGAGCCCCTAAAGCTCACCTTGGCTACCTCACTAGGCTCCCAGCCGCCTTTGTCATCACGTCGTTGTAGTCTTTTTAAGGATACGATCTCGATATCATTCGGACACTTGATCGCTTCTAATGCCTCCTTATCAGTCAACTCGAGATCCACGTCACGTATTATACCGTACGAAATATTGACATCCATTGCACGATAGACTTTCCACTCTTTGGCTTGCAACTCCTGACAGTCCAACAGCTTTCCCGCACATTCCTCAGTCGATACCTCTAATTTTAACTTATATGGGTTAATGTACTTAATGTGGTTAATATCCGTTAAACCCATCTTGTGAAATAATTTTGCGATAGCAAACTGCTTGGGTAGTTTTTCTTTGCTCCAAATGATAACTTCTTTTTTAATTTGTTTCTGTTTCTTTCCTCTCTTATTCTCAACTTTGGTCCAACTTTGTTCATCCTCCTCTCTTTCTCATTTTGTTTGTCTCTGATTATCTACTACATCTTCTTCCATAATTTGAATTTCACCGCAATTTGACTCACTTTTATTGTCTCCCCTCTCCTCTATTTGTGATATCCATTCAAACTCAAACTCAAACTCAACTTTATCTGTGGCCATTATTATGTATAGTCCTGCATCTCCTATGAGCTCGTCGCGATATAATAATTGTAATAAAGGTATACGTCTGTACCGTTATCGATAGTCGAGCACGAGCGATCTACACGAGTGCCGTGACAGAACTGATGGTGTGTGTTGATGGCCTTAATGTTGAATTGGATTTTGTATTGGTACCTGATCGCTCTATACATTATGACATAATGATTGGTCAAAATCTTTTTAATATTCCCGGAATTGAAGTGACGTTTTCAAAAAATTGTACTAAAGTCTATCGTAACCCTCATTATATTAACTGTGTTCAAAAAGATTTTGATCTTGACTCAATAGATGTTAATTCTGAAATTAAAACAGAAAATATGGTCCAATTACGTAATTTATTAGAATCACATTCTGATATGTTCACGACTGGCTATGCGGTAACACAAGTAACTACTGGTGAATTAACTATTCGTTTGAAAAATCCAGATAAAATAGTTCAAAGACGACCTTACCGTTTGGCGCCAGCCGAACGTGAACATGTCAAAGATATAATTGAAAATTTAAAGAGCAATAACATTATTCAAGATAGTAATTCCCCATTCGCGAGTCCCATATTACTGGTTCGAAAAAAAGATGGAAGTGACTGAATGTGTGTGATTACAGAGAATTCAATAGCAACACTATTCGTGATCATTACCCACTTCCAGTCATTGATGATCATATTAGTAAGTTATCGAAAGCTAAATATTTTACAGTGTTAGATATGACGTCAGGGTTCCACCAAATTCCTATAGCTAAAGATTCTGTAGAAAAAACTGCCTTCGTTACTCCTGACGGGCAGTATGAATTTTTGAGAATGCCTTTTGGGCTCTGTAATGCACCATCCGTCTTTCAAAGGGCCATCAACACAGCACTTAAACAAATGATTGATGTATTTGTCTTAATTTACATCGATGACGTAGTAATTTACTCGGAAACAGTTGAAGATGGTATTAAATGTTTAAATCAAGTTTTGGATGCTTTACAAAACACAGGGTTTTCTCTTAATGTTAAAAAATGCAAATTCTTAAAAACTGAGATTGAATATTTGGGAAGAATTGTCTCCAATGGTCAAGTAAAACCCAGTCCAGGTAAAATTCACGCTCTTTTGAATGCCCCCATTCCAACAACTGTTAAGCAAGTCCGTCAATTTTGTGGACTAGCAAGTTATTTTCGAAAATTCATCCCTAATTTCTCTCTTATAATAATAATAATAATAATTTATTGGCAGACCGAGATCCATACTGTTAGTAGATACATTCAAACTTATTAAAACTAATGTTAGTACACATACAATGACGAAATAAAGATAAATAAATAAATAAAACAGTCACAATTTGTATCTGTCCACTTATCTGGCTGCGACGTGTGTGTGCAGTCCCACCCATCGGCCGAGCATTGGACAGTCCCACCGCTCACATAATGCCCTCAGCATACTGTTGGAGCTACCCCGTGTTCTGTGCCGCAGAGAGGCGCAACGCTTACGGATAATTGCGTAGAAATCATCCACCCTCGCATCGGCAAACATACCCGAAGCGCTACAGAACCGCGGCAGCCCCATAAGCGTTCTGAAAGCATTATTGTACTGGACACGCAGAGCGCTGTATGCCCCCTGCGTATACTTGACCCACAGACTGCAGGTGTAGAAAGTTTGACAATAGGCTCGAAAGAGGGTCATTTTAACCTCATGCGTACACCGTGCAAATCTGCGGGCCAACATATTACCACGGACAGACAGCGCTCTGCGCTCCCTCTCTACGTCCAAGTCATCACTTAGGTTCTCGGTGACCCAGTGGCCCAGGTACTTAAACTTTGTAACCCGGTTTAACCCTTATATAATCTAACTCGTAACAATGTTAAATGGAATTGGACTTCTGATCATGATACTGCTAGAAATACTGTTATTCAGTACCTTGCTTCCGAACCTGTACTGACTTTATTTGATCCTACAAAGCCTGTTGAGCTTCACACGGATGCCAGTTCCGCAGGTTTAGGAGGCATTCTTTTTCAAAAACATAATGAGCTAATGAAAGTAGTAGAATATTTTAGCATGCGAACCACTGAAACAGAAAGCCGTTATCATTCTTACGAGTTAGAAACGCTAGCAGTAGTTAGGTCTATTAAACATTTCCGTCATTATCTTCTTGGCAGACCGTTTAAAGTAATTACTGATTGTAACTCGTTGAAAGCCTCTCGTAACAAGAAAGAATTACTTTCCAGGGTTCATAGGTGGTGGGCCTATTTGCAATGTTTCGATTTTAATATTGAGTACCGTAAAGGCGAACGTATTCCCCATGTAGATTACCTTAGTCGCAATCCAACAACTGTCAACATAGCTAATGTTCAAAATTATAGTGAATGGCTAGAAGTAGAGCAAAATAATGATCCCGAAACCAAAAGTATAATTGAATCAATCAAGCGAGGTAATATAGACAAAGACGTAGCTTCCAGTTACGAAATACAAAATGGACTACTGTATCGAGTTATCTCTATTAGTAATAAAGTCAAGAAACGTCTTTTTGTCCCAAAAAGTTATCGCTGGCATATCATTCAAATTTATCATGATGCCCTTAAACACTTCGGCTGGGAAAAAACTCTCGAGAAAATTAGAGAGCAATTTTGGTTTCCGAATATGTCCAAGTGTACCCGTAAATATGTTGACAATTGTTTGACTTGCAAAATCAACAAAAGCCAATCAGGATCACGACAAATTTCCCTACACCCAATAGATAAGGCTCCTACTCCTTTCCATACCGTTCATATGGATACAACTGGTAAATTGAGTGGCCTAATAAACAGTACGCTGTCGTATTTATAGATGCGTTTACCAAGTTTTGTTTTATGAAACCAGTTACTAATTTAACTGCAGTAGCTACTGTTAATTGCTTAAAAGAACTTATATATACCTTTGGTACACCTAAACGCATTGTTTGTGATCAGGCTGCTTCTTATACTGGTAAAGAATTTACTAGTTTTTGTGAACATTGGTCTTTAGAGTTACATTTTATAGCTAGTGGTGTGAGTCGTGCAAATGGACAGGTTGAACGACTAATGAAGGTTCTGACAAAATGCTTTACAATTGTAGAAAATACAACCAAAAGAAGTTGGAAGGATGCAGTTGGTGAAGTTCTGTTGGCAATTAACAGCACTTTTAGTAAAAGCATTGGCCAAACCCCCTTTCAACTTCTGATGGGCTGTGATCAGTCACCTCCTGCTATATCAACCTTGCTAAATGATGTTGAACGCTTGGATCTCGACACTTGTCGTCAAGAGTCAAAAATTAGGATGGACGAGCTGGCTCAGGCCCAAAAGGATCGTTTCGATAAAACAAAAGCTAAAATTGTGCCCTTTAAAGTAGGCGACATTGTGTTAGTTAAGCAAAATATGCGAGCAATCAACAAACTTGACAGTAAGTTTCGAGGTCCTTGCGTCATTACTCAAGTAAATGATAATGATAGATACACTGTGAAAGTTCATAAAACTGGTAATGAGTTATATGTTTCCCATGACAATTTGCGAATTGTCACGCCTGACATGGGCTGTGAATTAATCGATTCTTTGAATCTATCAGATTAATATAGATTGTTTATGGAAAATTTTGTTAAAAGATATTGTTAATTTTTCTGTTCTACTTGGGAGAATCGTCTTGCATATCAGTGAGCGTCTGGCCAACGATCATGGTTATGTTTGACAATCACCCCAAATTGTTGCCATATGATTTGGCCGTAAAATTTAGTTGTCATGTGATTTGACAGTATGCCATGTGATTTGGCCGTAAAATATAGCTGTCATGTGATTTGACACTTTGCCATGTGATTTGGCTGTAAAATTTAGTTGTCATGTGATTTGACAGTTTGCCATGTGATTTGGCTGTAATACCTGATTTTCATGTGACTTGAAAACAGGCCATGTGATTTGGTCAGAACTGAATTCAGATGCCATGTGATTTGGCTCTTGTGGTCATGTGATTTGACCAAGTCTGGTCGGCATGAGACTTATTTTTTGAGTCAAGTGATTGACTTATGATTGTAGACAAAAATTTCCATATCTTACGTAAACAATAGTTATATGCAATTTATTGTGATAATGATTTCGCGAGCCAAGAAGGCTGCTCGTCAGAATGGCCGTGTGAGAGTAATTTTATTTTATTATTTAAATAATTTTTCTACCGACTTCCGGTTTATGAAAGTAGTGCATTTGACAACTCGTTCCCCCACTAACGAGCGCGCTCGGGTATAAAAGAGGGGTGCAGTCTATCGACAGATCCCGTATTAGTAAGACTCGACGACCGAGACATACTCTGACCGACCCTGACGATGCTATTACTCTCCTCCAGGAGAGCAATAAGGCCACCAGTACAGTTAAGAAACACAGACACAGACCGCCGTCATTCCGTCCTCGCCGCCGAGGCCCGCCGCGACGACCCCGTACGTCCCCTCCCCGACCCTTGCTCGTGCCAGCCCGCGCCGCTGAGCCTGTAGTTTTAAATTCGTCCCTAAATAATGGAAATCCGATCCAGCCTGTCCCTTTGCTGTCCTCTCCCAGCGACGCCCTAAGCCGAGGCTCGTACCCCACAGGGGGTGCCCTTAGCGTGTAGTCGCTTAGTTTGTAAGCTTTTATGCCCTGGCTGGAGGCCCTAAAAATAATAATTTTTAAGGCACCACAGGAAAGTCCGGTTAAGCAGCCGACAACCTCCTAGGTTGACCTGCGAGATGCCAATCCGAAAAAAAAAAAAAATAATAAAAATCGACAGATCAGACGTTGTTCGACTGCGGACACGGCACAAGTGGTGCTCTGAACTGTCTTCTTGGTATTCAGGTAGTATTATTTATTATCTTTACTTATTTATCTGGTTACTATGGTGATTAATTATTTATTGTGTTATTATTATTAATGTCTGTATTTTATACCAAATATATGGTTTTGATTTTTTGATATATTTGTTTTCCTTTTACCCCTTCGCCTTCAAGTACACGTAGCATTTCTCGTTTAGTGGGTTTATTTTGTCCAAGCAATATTGAAGTGGGAATTCTTTTGAATGACACATCGAATCCTAGGTTGTCATTACTTGGAAACCAAATTAAGCCGAGTGTACGTTCTCCGTCATACAATTGCCCATTTTTAAATATCACTGACGTTGATTTCAGGTTTTCAGTAGGTAAATCTTTAAGTGCAGACTGCATATTAGACGTCCAGTTTCTAATCTCGAATCCACCTTGTTTGTGGACGAATGTGACGTCATTCACAAATTGATTAGCCGTTTGTTCATCGGGTAAGGAGTCTATATAGTCGTCGGCATAGTGTTGTGTAAGTACAGCTGTCAATCAAGATTCCTAAAAATTTTGTGCTATTTACTTTTCCTATAGTTTGACCGTTATAGTTTAAATCCATATCTCCCACCGATATTCGTTGGTAAAAATGCATGATTTTAGTTTTTTGAAGGTTAATTACAAAATTATTGTTTTCAAGCCATTTTATTAAACTATCAATTGCATTGTTAATGTCATTTACATAAGATTCTCTATTGACACATGAAACAATCGATGTGCTATCATCTGCAAATAATACCATAGGATGAAGTATTTGGCGTGGCAGGTCATTTATACGTCGGATCGTCAGGTGCGATCGAGGACGAGTGCCGAGCGGTATAGTACATCGTCAGGACTATAGGCGTTCCCATTATCCCATTAGGGATAAACAAGACCTGTAAAAACAATTTACACACTATAAGTAAAGAAAACACAATACAAATGGTAATCAGTAACAGGAATAAAGTAAGTTAAAGGTACAGCAACAATACAGTTAATCGAACAGACCATTAAGGTCCCTCAGTTCGTACAGTGGCCAAGCCACCCAATTATAAACGAACAAACCTTTAAGGTTTACAGTTCGTACAGCAGCCTAAGCCACCCAATGATAAACGAACAAACCCTTAAGGTTTATAGTTCGTACAGTAGCATAAGCCACCCAAATACAAAGTGTATCGCTCGCTAGCAGCAAGCCTATACAGCTATGTGAATATACAGCAGCGCTGCACCAGGTAAACCGACAGTATTGTCGGGAGCAGGAACTCTTTACTGAGTCGAATCCGAGGATCGACTGCCATACTTACGGAGTGCACGCTCTTTTATAATGCGATGCCCCCCACCTTGCAACCTCTCCATACAAGTCTGTCCATGCGCACGGAAGTGCGTCACGCGTTTACTTGATACAAAACACTAAAATGTGCTGAATCTAATAAGATCTGTAATCAAATAACACAATAATAATTGTCATGAATAAACAATAGTGATTTCATAAAGTAATTCGTTTTACATTCAAAGTAACGTGTCAACAATTGTTTTGAATAAAACCATCGATAATAATTATCGAAATAAAGTAACCACAAATCAGTGTGCACACACAATAAATCATGTTTCGAATTAATAGACAATAATTGATAGTAAAATCACATAAATTAACAATAAGAAACACAAATCATAACAAATTTAGTTAACACCCACAATGTGATTAATAAACTGTCTCCGACATAATAATATAATAATAATAGAAAAAGTAAAGGTCCGAGGACGCTGCCCTGCGGAACACCGTATTTTATGTCTCTAAAAGATGATATGTATCTAAACTCTTTTCCAGTTTTCAAGCACACTCTAGATATCTCAGAACATTGTCTGCGACCTTGAAGGTACGATTTTATTAAATTCAGGGCATTGCCGCGAATACCGTATGCGTAAAGTTTATTTAGAAGGATCTCATGATTCACACAGTCAAAAGCTTTCGACATATCTGCGTAAATTGCGCATACAGGTATTTTTGAGTCTACTTTTGGCATTACTTTATATAGAAAATCAAAAATAGCCATGTTAATATTTTTATTTTTTCTAAAGCCCTTTTGTTCGTCACATAATATGTGGTATTTTGTTAAAAAATTGTAGATTGATTCATAGATAATTTTTTCTACAATTTTAGAGAAGACGGGAATTAGAGCAATTGGTCTATAGTTTGACATTTCTTCTTTGTCATTTTTTTTTTAAAGTGGTTTAACGATAACAGTTTTGAGTCTTTCTGGAAATACTCCGGAGCAAATGCTAATGTTAATGATATGAGTCAAGGGGGCAGCTATACAATTAGAAACAAATTTTATAACTTTAGTTGAAATGCCATCATAGCCAAAGCTCTTTTTATTTTTTAGGTTTTTTATTACATGTGTATAAATATTGAATGAGGGTTAATATCTATATTCATTGTGGCATCTGACGTGTGTTTTGGTATATTTTCCGAAATCTGGTCAATGAAAAAGTTATTGAAAGATTCGGCTATTATGTTAGGGTTTGATATTATTTCATCTCCGTTTTTTATTTGAGCAATAGGTTCTTTTACAGTTTTATTATTATTGATAATTTGCCAGGCAGTTTTAGATTTATATTTTGAGTTATTTATTAAGTAATTATTCTGGGCTTTCTGAGTTAGTTTAATGATTTTTTTGAATCTTTTTGAGTAACTAACAAAGGTGCTTTTATTTTCACAAGTTGGTCTTAGTCTCTGTTGCCATAGTAATTGACGTTGTCTTTTACTACATATTCGTATCCCCCGAGAAACCCATTTTAATTTTTTTTCAGATCTTATAGTAACTAATTTGTACGAGAAACACAGGTCGTGTAGAATTAGAAATATGTCTAGAAAGTTATTGTATGCATTATTAGAATCATCTGTGTTATATACATCAGAAAACGATAAGCTTTGAAGATGATTTCTAAATTTAATAAGATTTTCCTCAGTTATGTCTCGTCTTAATGTTCTCCAGGATTTTATTTGACTAGTTTTATTAACTTTTATCTTCATTATTTGAGCTGTGTGATCTGATAATCCGAAATCGACTACTTCATGTTGGCAGTTATGTTTAAGATTACGTGCAAAATTATCTAAACAAGTATTACTGATAAACCGAGTTGGTTGATTAATTTGTAGTTTGAGGTTGTAGCTCATAAGAAAACATTCAAATTCTAATGTCATTATATTCTTATTTAAAATATCTATATTGAAGTCTCCGCTTACAATAACTTTTTTATAGGATTTGATACATACCATTTTTAAAATGGCATCTAAGTTTTCATAAAATTTAGTCAAGTTACATAGTTTAGGAAGTCTATAAATACATAAAATTATTATTTTTTGTGCAGGTAATTCAATGGCACAACATTCTATAATTCCTGATATCGAGTATTTCATTACGTCAGGCAGTTCTTTAAACTCATGCCCTACTCGTACTAAAATGCAGGCACCGCCACGTTTTTTATTTTGCCTAGCATAACATGCCGCTAACTTGTAATTAGGTATGTGTAACAATTTTTCTTGGCCTGACATTATAAAATGCTTCGTTATACATAATACGTCTACAATTTTCTGCTTACTTAACAATTCTTGAATGTAAATATTTAATAAGTCCGACTTGTTTAGAATTCCGGCAATGTTTTGATGTAGTACATACATGTGGTCAAAGAAAAAACTCACAAGATGGAGACACAGTGTTCAGGCAGGGTAAAATACGGGTCAGTAGGTTTACCCTTAATTATTTCCAATGGTAAAATTAGATCGTAATTGTCCTGCCCTATCAAAAGTTCCGGTCTGTATTGACCATCACAAATTATATTTTTTATTTCAGGTTTCATCTGTTCATAATCACTCATGTCCACGTCAGTAATATTTTGTACCGGTAAGTTCATATTTGTTACACTACGCGCACGAATTGTAAACTTATTTCCTTTACAGTTAGAAAGTTCAAGGTCGTTTACCTCACTTTGACATATCACTTCGCTATTGTCCCATGCACCGCACACACGCATAGATTGTTTATTACCGTGCAGTCCCACCTTCGACGCGAGCGCAGCGCTTATCAACGTCACAGTTGACCCGTCATCAAGGAGCGCGACACTACGAAAAGTACCGTTAGGTCCGTGTAGGTAAATAGGCACAGTTTTTAGGAACACTTTACGGCAGTTCACTTGGAGATGATTTACAGTTTCCACTCGCGATTCAGTCTCGGGTTCGGTTTCAGTCACATCGGTTATATTGACACTATTACGCGGCTCTGAGTTTTTGTTTACAATATAATGCAACAAACGATGGTGAGATAGTCCGCAGTTGTCGACGTCACATACCGGTGCGGTACAAGTATCTTGTTTATGTTGTGACGTCAGACACTTGTAGCACATACCATGACGTTTTACGAATGCCCAGCGATCTCTGCGTAATGATTTTTTAAACTTTCTACAATCTTGTAGTAAGTGCTCGGAAACGTGCCAGTACCGACATTTCTTATCACTTTTTTGTTCATTGTTCACTTGTTCACTGTTTACCACTAGAGTACGGTGTTTAGAGTTTTCGTTATTACTTTGTTTACTATGATATTGTATGATCGATAAATTCACAGATGTTTTTGTAATTTTCACAGCTTCATCACTCAGAAACTCGGACAAAATGAGCAGTTTCGGTTTCTCTGTGTTACTGATAAGAGGATAACAGTAATCAGCCCACTTTGAGACCAGTATCATCGGTAGTTTCGAGAGGATGACCGATACAATGTTCATTCCTTTTAGGTATTCTTCGCGTCCGATGGCAGTCACAGCAGCGACACAGTTCCTTACTTTCACGGAGAACGGAATAATATCTTTCTGGTACTCTTGTGCCATAGGACGTAATTTACTTATGTCCTGCAGAATCCTGGAGATTATTACATCAGGATTACCAAACTGCAGTTCCAGCGTGCTCATTACATCAACTGCGGAGGTAGCACCAGTGAGTAAGGCCGTTACCGCTTCTTTTGCTGGCCCTTGTAGGCTCCTCCTCAGACGCCACAAGTTTTCTTTGTCACTAAAATTGCACACTTGAGAGGATTCTTCAAATGCTTGCTTGTACTGAAGCCATTCAAGCGGGTCACCAGAGTAACTGGGTAGGTCCCTCGGTGTACACAAGCGACTAAGCATTCTGTCATTAGATCTGCTGGCACCGGTAGCAGATGCAGCGGCAAGGTCCTTCAGAGCAGTCGCCAGGGCTCGCACGGTTTCATCAGTGCCACCAGCAGCTGGTGGTGGCGGGCGTGCTTCGAGCGCGAGTTCCGTATCAGGGGGTTGCGGGCCGGCGGGCCCCACATTGTGCAGGTGCAATTCCTGCGGCGCCGGATGCAGCCCGTCATCGCGGATGCCACGGTTGGTCACGCCCTGAGTATTCATCTCCTGCCGACTGCTTTCCAGCCACTTTTCCACTACACGGTCATTTGTATATTTTTCTGAGGGTAGACTGCAGCTGCTGCCGCCGTCTTCCAGTTCAGCGAGGTCCGCATCGAGTTGTTTATCGATCAACTCTATTCTAATTCGAGCCTTTGCTTGAGCGGCCTCAAGTTCCAGTCTTTTCTTTCTCGCCGTAATAGATGAAGTTGATGATTTTTTATTGCGGGTAGACTTTCGCACACTTTGGGCTGTAAAAGGTCCAGGTTGATTTTCTTCCATCTTGTTCCCGGGTTCAATAGGTATTACAGCTTCCTTCGGAATGTCTATGTGTTCGACTTTGCATTGTTCTCGAACTTGCAATTGTTGAGCATCTTTTTGTTGCGCTTCATTTTGCTCCTCTTCCGTCCTTCTCGCACTCCTAGTCTTCACCATGCTTCGCGGTGGTGTATGATACATCCAGAAATCCGGCTCGAAGGACCAACTAATGTAGGGTGTGTGGATACTCAATGAAAAAACTAGATTTACGAAAGGGTGAAGGGTGGGGAGACGCATCGACCAAAAATACGTCCGTGCGCAATCATTCGAAAAGTGTACTAAATTTGCAAATGGCAGCGCCCCGCGCCGCTAAGCGCGCGCCCCTCTCCCGTTCGCATGCGTCTCCCGCGCCTTGTGTGAGCCCTGGATTTATTAAATGACCACAAGAAATGTAGGTACTTAAAAATATAAGAATCACTACTCTCACGCGTCGCCTACAAATGTATTCCCAAAACGTTTCGTGCGTGTGGGTGGGATGTCCACCATTTACCGGTGGCGCAAATACCATTCATTAAAAGTAAAGGCGGTCTTACATTAAAACATTTTCTTTCTTCATGTCTTTGTAGCAAGCTAGTTTTTGGTGACTTTGTAGTTAAATAGTGAAAAAGCCATGTCGAAACAATCATAGGCAAAACGATGTGATGGCGAATATTCCATAGTTGAAAAGTCCTGTCGTCGAAACAAACAAATGCGACCCATTTTGACGGCGAAACATCCATAGTTGAAACGTTCTATCGACGAATCTCTCAAAAACAAAACGTCCTGTCGGCGAACAGTCCAAAGGAGAAACGACTGTCGGAGAATGGTTGCAGACTCAAGAGGAATGAAACGCATGAGAGTAAAAGAGTTAAATACCTATAAATGTAGATGGATGGAAAGGGAGAAGAAAGCTAAAGAAACGATGAATGAATTGGGAAGAAAAGGGAGTCAGTAATAGCATAAAGATTGACAGGACGGCATGGAAGAAGAACACTGTTGACTGCTGTATATCAAATAACTTGTTTGATTGTACTTTAAGCTTGATGACCCTTCTCGCTCATGTTTTAGTCTAAAAGTTCGCGTACTTTATGAGTAACACATGGGTGAAAAGAAACTCTAACTCGACTTCCTTGTGCGTATATCGCCCCTTAAATTACATGTAATACAAGGTATAATTAAAACTGAAAACCCGGAATGGGGTTATTGAACGGCAAACATAATCAGTTATCCATAAATTTTGTCGAGGTACTTATGTGAACATAAACGGATGCGTCAGTTGATTTCAGGGTTAGCAAAAGGTATTATAATGATGAGTTCACTAACTTTTGTCCGAAATGTTTATTTGATTTTATGAAACCTGAAGGCCAATTCTAGTAGAAATGGCCTCCAGGTTTCATAAAATTAAATTAAATTAAAATTAAATTAAAAACGTTCATTATCTAGTAACAATTTCACCTCACCGACAATCGATGTCAAAATCTTATTTAAATAAAGTCATTTTAACAGATTGATGGCCAAATCTCAGATTATCAAATAAAAGGCAGATAGACCGTGCGGAACATTGCGAGTGAAGCCATAAAAGCAAATACAAATTCAATAACGAATACCTACAATCTCGTCATTGCATTCGCTTTTGAATTTTTATTTGTATTAGTATTTGTTTTTTTTTAACAATGCTTCGCTTCGTGCTTTACGTGAGTCGTGTCAGTACAGCGCGAAACAAATTGTTGGTATTCGTTTTTTGCTTTTGTGGCTTCACTCTCAGTGTTCCGCACCGTCTATCTGCCTTTTGTTTCATAATCTGAGGGCCAAATACTCAAACGCATGCAATAGTAAGATGCCGTTAAGTCTCGTACTGTCTCTGTCACTTTGTGTCAAAGTGACTGTGACAGAACGAGAATTAACATCATCTTAACATTGAGTAGTGTTTGAGTATTTTGAATGCGAACATTCCTTAAAGTAAATAGAATTAGGCATCGATCGATGGTAGAATGGATTAGTCGACGTCGATCGAGCTGCTTGGTTATTATTAATGATGGATTATAGCCGTAGTTCATCGATAAACGTCGACCGATGTCATCGACCGGCAATCGATCGACTAGTTAGTCGAACGGTATCCGTCGATCAGCCAAAGCTACCACACCAATCGATTAACGTTGATCGATGTTGACTGATAGCATCGATCGATGATCAATCGATTGGTATAGTAACACTCTTACCCCCTTTGTATAATTACGACTATAGAATAAACTGCTAATTTTTATCTCGATACTGTCGATCGTGGGCTATCAAATGAGCATATTGCTTAGCTCGCTGCACATAATATTATACTTACGGACAATGATCCACGGTTTGTCAGTAAACACGTTTGTGGCACTCCATCTGTCGTTTTATTTTACCTCTTACCTTACCTATCCTCCTATTTGTTATTATAATAATACCAGCTTATTACTGACAGTCCAGGCACAGAATAAATATTAGTACTACCGTACAGTAGCGACACGCTCCGCCTCCCTCTTAAACCGTTCCTCACCTCTCCCCGCGTCGAACCACTGCTCTGGGAACTGCGTTTTTGTTCGAGCGGCGCGTAGGCACGCACACACACGCACGTATCTGTACAGTCTGTTATTTAAGTAGTAGTGTAGGCAATTATATCGTTTCGTTTCTATGGAGAGTCGTGGATATGGTCCAGGACTCAGATTATGAAACCAAAGGCAGATAGACCGCGCAGAACACTGAGAGTGAAGGCAAAAAAGCAAATACAAATTCGAAAGCGAATACCTACAATCTCGTGGTTGTATTCGTTTTTCAATTTGTATATTTGTTTTTTTTTAACGGTGCGGCGTTTCGTGCTATTCTGACGCGTGGCAGTACAGCACGAAGCGCGTTGTAGGTATTCGCTTTTGAATTAGTATATGCTTTTTTGGTTTCACTCTCAGTGTTTGAGTGATATCCAAGATAAACGTAGAAAGTACATGTGTAATTGAAAAATTCAGATTGGTACATACCTATGAACCTTGTATATGAGAGGCGGGCGCCTTGAATACTAGGTCGTCACGAAATCCAACAGATTCACACTAAGTAAATATTGTACTTTTATAAGGAATAGAATTTCTTTTAGGGTTCCGTACAAAAAATACCGAACCCTTATAAGATCACTCGTGCGTCTGTCTGCCCGTCTGTCTGTCACAGCCAATTTGCTCCGAATCTACTGGATCAGATCAGGTGAAATTTGGTAGGACGGTGTAATCCTATGACCCAAACACAGATGTAAAATCTAAAATTTTGAAAAAAATACAGAATATAGTTAAGGCGATTAGATTCGTCAATGGCCTTGGACTTCTAGCGCGGTTTACACACACCAGCGCTTGCTACGTACGCAATAGTACGCATCCGTGTCCCGCTTACTCCGATCACAGAATATATGCGGACAACAGACACGCACGCCCGACCTTACGTTACGTTGCTGCCTACGTTTTGAAAATATTTAATTTATTTATTTAGAAATGGATAGTTTCACTGTAGGTAAAAATGAAACAATACGGAAGTAGATACTTGTATATTTCAAAATAAATAGGAATAGAGTAATTAAATGACCAAAAAATGATCAGATTAAATGTTGCTATTGTTGTTGTCGTTGTTGTTGTTGTTGTTGTTGTTGTTGTTGTTGTTGTTGTTTGTTGCTTGTTGTTATTGTTGTTACTACGAAATTAAAGTAAAAAAAAAACACTAAAATCTTGCTATGGTTGAACTTTTGTTATGCTGGCACTTCACATGGCATATTTTTGCAAATATTCGCCTTATTTGGATAATACAAAACGTGCCCTAGGCTTATTGAAATAAAGTCGATTTTGTATTATCCAAATAAGCTGAATATTTGCACAAATACGCCATGTGAAGTGCCAGCCTATCACTTTTTAGATTTTGGAGGCGGTTATCTTTTTAGCACCTACTTCCTTTCATCCAAATCCGCTAAGAAATGGTGAAAGTAACCTAACCAGCAAATGTATTTCTATGAGGAGTCCATATGGTTAGTTGACCATGGATACGTATTTAACTATCCAGTAATTATGTTTGGTTTTCAGACAGTACTTACAAGTTTTCTATTTGGTTACAGTTAACCAAACGACACCCTTGACGCCCATTTCATAAAATGTATAGTCGCCATCTTGGATTTTGAATTCGACTTCATTTTCGGTATCAGCGCCCCCGAAAACCATGGAAACGACACCCATCATGCCCATTTCATAAAATGTATAGCCGCCATCTTGGATTTTGAATTCGACCTCATTTGCGCATCAGCGCCCCCGAAAACCATGGAAACGACCCCTATAAAGTATATTTCGTAAACTATTATAGCCGCCATCTTGGATTTTATTTCGAACTCATTTTCGGCATTAGTGCTTTCGTAAAATTTACAAGATCGTATGATCTTGTTGTGATGATTATTACTGATCAAAGGCAGTTTCCCATATCATGCATGTGATGCATGAACACCCCAAGGGCAAAACACACCGTAATGGCAGCGCAGCGGCTGGCAGTTTTGCTGCCAAACCATTTTCAACTTTATCTCTAAACCTCATAGCATAGTATCGCTTTGGCGGTCATCGGCTTGCAGAGCCGCCCGGCGCGCCACGAGCTGCCGCTCGACGCACGCAAATCTTTAAGCGGAACTATGTCTTGACGTTTAAAGATAAAGTTGAAAATGGTTTGCCATCAAAACTGCCGGCCGCTGCGCTGCCATTCTGGTGTGTCTTGACCCTAAGAAGCTTGCTTCGCGATGAACCTCATTCTCTGGCCGAAGATCAAAAATCCCGTCGTGTTGATTTTTTTTTTCCATAAAATACGTTACACTAGTTATTTCTCTGGTATCGTGGGTGCAAACATATAAACTCACATACACAAACAGCCAGACCGCTGCACAAAGATCTGTAGGTTATACAAATATTTGTTCCGTGCGGGAATCGAACCCGTGTCACGGAGCGCAGCAGCTAATCGCTCAACCACTGCGCTAGCAGTGTCGCCAAAAAATTATTAGTCATTATTCATTTATTTTATAACGTTGCACTTTACAAGTATAGAAGTTTAGTATAATAATCACTAGTAAAAATAATCTAAGTACACTTAAAACCATATTATTTATATATAACCTTATAAATTAACACCTAACTAGCCTATTATAATCCTTTTGAATATTACCTAACACTAAAATAAATCATTAAAACTAAATAATATTATACGGAACCTACGAGTACGCAATAACTTAAAAGGTCCTCGCTTCTATGCGTCCGCGCATCGCTAAAACGATCCTTGCCGATCGTCGCCACGGACTGTTGATTCGTTTGGTTTAATCTTTACTGTGGTTTCGGAAAGTACGATGAAAAGCACTGGAGGTGACAGCTGTGTCGCTCGCTCCGGCCATATGTCTAAATCATTTTAATAAATACTTCGTGAAATCCCTCTAGGGATTTATAATCTACCTATCACGCTTCCGCCACATCGTGGTTCCGGCGTTGAAGAATACATTTAGCGGAGATTCCCTGTTGCAAGGAGGTTCACACCTACCCTTCGCTAATAATATACCGCCGAAGATTCTAGAACTAGAAGCCTGGTGGGGGCTGATGACGGAACCAGCATCACCTTCAGAGACGGTTCAGGCCAGTGTTCCAACCCTTTAACTACCCTCAGTAGTCAAGACATGTAATGGCCACGGAATGTAGGCAATCAATAATAGTGTACTAAACTATCAACGCTTTTATTTACGGACCCTGGCTATCTACCTACCTGCTGGCAACCCCCCTCAGGGATAAGTTGTCACAATATATTATGCTAGAAATAATTTTCACTTAGGTACTTATTAACTAAAGAAAAAAAAAATAGTTTTTTAAAATTAATTAAGTAACCATAAAAACAATTTAAATGTATATGTCGACGCGAGACTCTGCGTATATCAATTAATTAGAACAAATAATTATCTATACCAGGTAGATAATGATTATAAGGTAAACCAATTGTATGTTTAATAAAGGAATTGTCTTTAGAATCTAATTGTAATTTTAGAAGTTTAAAAAGATGATCGTTGATTGATGTTGTTTTTATGAAGTAGGTAAATTCTTCTAATTATTTTAAATGCATTCTCATTACTCGTTATGTAACTGTTAATTCTTATATTGATTTATGATTGTTTAGCATTGCATTTTGATGAAATGTTTCAGTCATTAGAATTTTAAGTAAACATTGTTTCCTTAGGTTATTCCAATAAACCTGTGTTGGTTGTATTGTTTGAAATAAATGTGATTTAAGTATTTTAAAATAGCAGGTTAATTTTAATAGGAATTATCACAATGTTGAATGGTTATTAATTAGTTCGATTTAATAAAGTGTTTGTATTTGACTAAGTACTCTGAAGCGAGCGCAGTCATGGCGCCAAACACAAATGGCGGGTAGCCGCCATGTTGACCTAAATATATTCAGAGTGCTTGAGTCACATTACTTTTCGAGCGGCCTAGCTGGAAGGACATATTATAAAAACTGTGTGAGTAACTTGAATATTTTATTTAGTAAATTGTGAATTTAAGAATAATTTTTACCATCTATTTTTACTGGTGCTTTATTGGTGTTTTAATTTAATTGTGATTAATAAATAAGTGTGTACCTATAGTTTTCTGGTGTTATTTCGTGACTTGTGATGAGTGAGCTACATGATGGGAATGGTGACGTCAGCTCTGCTGACGTCACTATTTTTAAAAGCTCGGCTGACAATCCAGCGCCGTTATCAGAAGTGGGATTACCACCCACTTCCGGCAATTCTGGCTTAACTACTGAAAATGCTAACGCTTCTGTTAGCGACGTGCCAACCGAGTTTTTCTCACAAATGTTACAAGTCATGAAGAACATGTCTGATCGTATCACGACGCAATCTGAGCCTAAGGTCAAAATCAATGACATATTTTTGCCGTCATACGATCCGGACGCTAATATTGGAATACGTGAGTGGTGCCAACATGTTACTAACTAAGGCCATGGAAACTTATAACCTAAGCGACTATGAGGTTAGAATGAAAGCGGGTAGCTTGCTCAAAGGTCGTGCAAGGTTGTGGGTTGACAATTGGCTGGTGTCTACCACCACGTGGCAGGAATTGCGTGATGTTTTGATTACAACATTTGAACCCGAGAATAGATATTCCCGTGATATCGTTCGTTTTCGAGAACATAATTATGATAACACGAAAGATATTGCGCAATTCTTGTCACAAGCTTGGGTGTTGTGGCGACGTATCACCAAAGACAAATTACCTAACGATGACGCGGTTGAGGCTGTAATCGGTTGCATTGGCGATGAGAGGTTGAGAATAGAATTACTAAATGTACGAGCCTCGTCTGTCCCCGAACTAATTTCAGTCGCGTCTTCTATACGGCGAGTTAAACGACCAAACCCCGGTATAGCAAACGTTCAACAAGGCCCTAGTAAAAAACCTCGATTTACGGATAAAAATTCTCTTTATTGCCAAACGTGTAAAAAGCCTGGTCATGATACCCGGGATTGTAGATATGGTAACAAAATTGAAAACTCTCAACCACGTCATCCTGAGAATAAAACCGTACCTAAAAATGTGGAAAGACCTACATGTACGTTCTGCTCGAAAACTGGTCACACTTATGACACATGTTACAAGCGTGAGCGTGCGGTTGTCTTAAACGTAAATTGTGTGGGTATGCCCAAATTAACTCCGATGCAAATAATTGTTGGTGATTTAAAACTGCATGCAATTTTTGATAGCGGAGCTGAATGCTCATTAATACGTGAGTCAGTGGCGGCTAAATTACCGGGAAAGAGAACTAACAAAGTTAATTATTTAAAGGGTATTGGTCAATTTACAGTCGTGTCACTAACAATGCTCACAGTGGTTTGTGTTATCGACAATCTGCGAGTGGAACTTCAGTTTCATGTGGTACCTGATTATGAAGTGTGTGCAGATGTTTTGATAGGTGTAAACCTTGTCGAGGACACAAACCTCGGTGTACTCGTAACTTCTCGGGGTGCTACATTGTACCATCAACCGTCGGTCAACCACGTGCGATCTCAAAGCAAAAAATTCGATAACCTGGATTGTGACTTAACGGATGTTAATCAAATCAACGATTTAAAGACACTGTTGAATAAGTATGAACACTTATTCATCCGTGGCTATCCCAGCACACGTGTTAACACGGGCGAACTTGAGATACGGCTAAAAGACCCCACCAAGTTTGTAGAACGGCGGCCGTACCGACTTAGCCCTACTGAACGGGAAAAAGTACGCGACATGGTTAACGAATTGCTGGAACAAAATATCATTCGCGAAAGTAAATCTTCGTTTTCAAGTCCAATAATTTTAGTCAAAAAGAAAAATGGTAAAGATCGCATGTGCGTTGACTACCGCGAGTTGAACAGAAATACCCTGAGAGATCACTATCCGTTACCGATCATTTCTGATCAAATAGACCAACTGGCTGGAGGTGTTTTCTATTCTACATTTGACATGGCAGCGGGTTTTCATCAAATTCCAATTTCTGAAGGTTCTATTGAAAAAACCGCCTTTGTAACACCCGATGGGCTCTATGAATACCTTGCCATGCCATTTGGTCTGAGTAACGCTTGTTTCGTTTATCAACGGTGCATCAACAGAGCTTTGATGCATCTGCTGAGTGCACCTGAGCAGGTGTGTCAAGTGTATGTCGATGACGTTCTATCAAAATGTAGAGACTTTTCTGAAGGCCTTGCTCACATAGAGCGAATACTTATTGCTCTACAAAAATCTGGGTTCTCCATTAACGTAGAGAAAACTGCCTTCTTTAAACGCTCTATCGAGTACTTGGGCAATCTGATATCAGACGGACAAGTTGGTCCAAGCCCAAGAAAAGTAGAGGCTTTAACGAAGGCACCCATCCCGACGACTGTGAAACAAGTCAGGCAGTTCAATGGCCTTGCCGGGTACTTTAGACGATTCATTCCCAATTTCTCGCGTACCATGGTACCGCTCTATGAATTAACTAAAAAGGACGCCAAATGGGAATGGAATGAAAGGCACGACAAGGCCCGAAATTGTATTATCCAACACTTGTCTACTGCGCCTACCCTTGCTCTATTTCATGAGGACGCGCCGATCCAGCTATACACCGACGCAAGCAGTCTTGGCTACGGAGCCGTCCTGGTCCAGATCATCGGAGAGCGGCAGCATCCTGTCGCGTACATGAGTCAGCGCACCACCGACGCGGAGAGCCGCTACCACTCCTACGAGCTCGAGACTCTGGCGGTGGTGAGAGCCATAAAGCATTTTCGCCATTACCTCTACGGGCGAAAATTTAAGGTAATCACAGACTGTAACGCTCTCAAGGCATCCAAGAACAAGAAGGATCTGTTACCCCGAATTCATCGATGGTGGGCGTTTCTTCAGAATTATGACTTCGAAGTCGAATACAGAAAAGGTGAGCGACTGCAGCACGCAGATTTCTTTAGTAGAAACCCATTGACAGAAAACGCGGTAAATATTATGGCGAGAGACACGGATTGGTTGCAAATAGAACAGCGACGCAATGAAACTTTGCGGCCCCTGATAGACAGCATGAGCAGCGATAACCCAGCTGCAGAATACGAACTGGAAGATGGGGTACTCAAAAAGACCCTCACAGACCCTATACTCGGTTCACGTAAGGTAATTCTAGTACCCAAATCGTTCCGGTGGAGTTTGGTTAATTCCTACCATACATCTCTACAGCACCCAGGTTGGGAAAAAACTCTTCAAAAGCTAAAAGAATCTTATTGGTTCAACAACATGAACACAATAGTCAGAAGATTCGTTGATAATTGCGTCATATGTAGAACCTCTAAAGGACCTTCGGGTGCAATTCAAGCACAGCTCCATCCAATTCCAAAACCCACTGCAGCGTTCCAAGTGATCCATATGGATATCACTGGTAAGCTTGGTACTAGGAATCCTGAAGGACGCGATGAATACGTCATCGTAACGATAGACGCATACACGAAGTACATACTACTCAGCTACTCTACAGACAAGAGCCAGAGCAGTAGCCTCGCAGCACTGAAGCGCCTCGTACACTTGTTCGCAACGCCAATACAGGTAGTAGTAGACGGAGGTCGAGAATTCCTAGGTGAATTTAAAGTTTACTGTGATCGTTTCGGTATCAATGTTCATGCCATAGCCCCAGGAGTAAGCCGAGCGAACGGACAGGTCGAACGAGTGATGAGTACATTAAAAAATGCTCTCACTATGATTAAAAACTACAACACTGAAAACTGGCAAGCAGCGCTGGAAGCCTTACAATTGGCATTCAACTGCACTCCACATAGGGTGACTGGCGTTGCACCACTGACTCTTCTGATACGTCGACCACACTGCGTTCCGCCAGAGCTCCTGAGGTTAGTCAATATTGATAATGAATCTATCGACTTTGATGCGCTCGAGCAACATGTACACCGGAAAATGACCGAGGCGGCTCAATATGACAAACAGCGTTTTGATAAAAACAAAGCGAAGATACGGCCGTTTCAAAGAGGTGACTACGTAATGATAAAAAAGAATCCACGAAATCAAACGTCTCTCGACCTCAAATACAGCGAGCCCTATGAGATCCATAGAGTACTAGGCAATGACCGCTACATGGTTAAACGAGTGACTGGCAGAGGACGACCACGCAAGGTCGCCCACGATCAATTACGCCGAGCACCACAACCAGGCGACCAGGCGACCGTGTCGACGGGATTCAACGACAGCGAAGAGCAACACAGCGCGACATCCCAGCTGACCACAACACAAGAGTCGCGACCACAGCTGCAGCAGACTTCTGACTCACCAAGTGAGCCGCTGCCTTCCACATCTCAAGACGCCCCAGCGTTGGATGCCTAAATGAAACGGTTAGTTCATTCCAATAATGTTGAACATTATTTTGTTTACCTTCCGTTGAGGAGAGTAAAATAATACTTTACTTGGCTGGTAAGACTGTACAAACCATTTACTTTCCTAGAATTCTTCCCTATTTCTGCCATTTTTAGAGCCTCTGTGGACCACGGTCATAATAATAAGGCCCAGACCACAGCATCGACCTAGTCCCACTTCCTTTAGAGCCTCTGTGGACCACGGCGTACGAGACCGCCCAGACCACAGCATCAATTCCCAGTGAGCTATCATCAAATAACTCTGTCAATCACTAACATTATTTTTAGAGCCTCTGTGGACCACGGTCATAACAATAAGGCCCAGACCACAGCATCGACCTAGTCCCATTTCCTTTAGAGCCTCTGTGGACCACGGCGTACGAGACCGCCCAGACCACAGCATCTGTCATAAAACAACACTAACATTATTTTTAGAGCCTCTGTGGACCACGGTCATAACAATAAGGCCCAGACCACAGCATCGACCTTTTCCTATTTCCTTTAGAGCCTCTGTGGACCACGGCGTACGAGACCGCCCAGACCACAGCATCATCTTTGTCTACGAGTACCTATATAAAATAATGTAATTATGCGTGGAGCATTTGTGTTAATATCATAAAGACAAAACTACTCGTGCAAAATGCGTGGAGCATTCGCACCAAACAAATAATCAACTTTGCTCATTCCTCTGTACAGCACTGCCATTAATCTTATCTATTGCTTAATATAAGCATGAATACTTTGATTACATGTGTTAATCGCCTTATAAAAACATTGCTTTTGCAAAAATGTCATACGGTACTAAGTTAGCTGATAACTTTGTTACTACCTTATCACTAATAAAAACTGACCAATTGAGTCTTGAGTATTTGTGAACTCAATATAATTAAATTATATTCGCACAATAAGCGATCATAAAACTAAGCTATCAGCTAGCGCACCGGTGTACGGATGCCTAGTTCAAATCATAACTTTGTATTTCAGAAACCGCGGCAGGTGCAGAGCGCGCACCGCCTCGCAGAATGGCTGTGTCGGCGCGAGACTCTGCGTATATCAATTAATTAGAACAAATAATTATCTATACCAGGTAGATAATGATTATAAACCAATTGTATGTTTAATAAAGGAATTGTCTTTAGAATCTAATTGTAATTTTAGAAGTTTAAAAAGATGATCGTTGATTGATGTTGTTTTTATGAAGTAGGTAAATTCTTCTAATTATTTTAAATGCATTCTCATTACTCGTTATGTAACTGTTAATTCTTATATTGATTTATGATTGTTTAGCATTGCATTTTGATGAAATGTTTCAGTCATTAGAATTTTAAGTAAACATTGTTTCCTTAGGTTATTCCAATAAACCTGTGTTGGTTGTATTGTTTGAAATAAATGTGATTTAAGTATTTTAAAATAGCAGGTTAATTTTAATAGGAATTATCACAATGTTGAATGGTTATTAATTAGTTCGATTTAATAAAGTGTTTGTATTTGACTAAGTACTCTGAAGCGAGCGCAGTCATGGCGCCAAACACAAATGGCGGGTAGCCGCCATGTTGACCTAAATATATTCAGAGTGCTTGAGTCACATTACTTTTCGAGCGGCCTAGCTGGAAGGACATATTATAAAAACTGTGTGAGTAACTTGAATATTTTATTTAGTAAATTGTGAATTTAAGAATAATTTTTACCATCTATTTTTACTGGTGCTTTATTGGTGTTTTAATTTAATTGTGATTAATAAATAAGTGTGTACCTATAGTTTTCTGGTGTTATTTCGTGACTTGTGATGAGTGAGCTACATGATGGGAATGGTGACGTCAGCTCTGCTGACGTCACTATTTTTAAAAGTTCGGCTGACAATCCAGCGCCGTTATATACTATTTTCTAATGTCATGATAAACAACAATCAATTATAAAATAATTCTATGAAGCAAAAACAATAGTGTTCCCGCGCACAAAGCAAACAAATTGTTCCTAGTCAGCTAGCTACTCTTTGAACGCCTATTTACGCACACGTACACAAAAAGCTCATGTGTATTTGCACTCACACATTTACACGGGGAAGCAGCGAGTGATACAGCCTTCCCGTCTCAGTGCTGTCGCACGACTACCGATGCGCCCGCGCTGAGCGGCTCTAACGTACGGAATCTGAATATTTGTGATTTTCTTTGCAAAATGTTGACAGATTTACATTTATTTTCCAAATATGACAGCCATTTAGGAGCTGAAAGGAATTTTAGTCAAAAAATATCGTGTTGTTCAGTATTTTTTAAAGGCAAAAGTATTAGTCATACGAAAACGTCATAACTAGGACATGATAGGCATATATCGATATTTAACATATATTTTTTTCAAATCTTTTTGGTAAGCCGTTTTTGAGGTATAGGCTTTAGAAAGTAACCGTTTCACAGTACTGAACGAGACTAAGGGCCTTAATTGCTTGTAGATTACAGGAAAACCTATAAGAATTCTGTCAATTGAAACTTTGGCATTGTACGGAACCCTCTTCACGCGAGTTCAACTCGCACTTGGCCGGTTTTTAGGGTTCCGCACCTCAAAAGGAAAAAACGGAACCCTTATAAGATCACTTTGTTGTCCGTCTGTCTGTCTGTCTGTCAAGAATTTGTATCTCGGGAACGCGTGGAGGTATCGAGTTGAAATTAAACCATATACCCAAGTGTACGGTCCCTTGATGCTATAAAAAAATCAACCCTCTATGTTAACGTGAAAAAAAGATACCTACGGCTGTTTATGTCACAAAATACGATTTATAATATTAATTAAAGTATGGATAGTAGGTATGGATTAGTATAGAAGTATGGTGGATATGTACCTACTAATATGTACGGAACCCTCGGTGGGCGAGTCCGACTCGCACTTGGCAGATTTTTTAAAACAACATAACTATCAGCATTTCTTATATTGAAATTGCATTTGATTCGATCGAGACTTGGGCTGTACTGCGGTCTCTCCAACGGTGCCAAATCGACTATCGGTATATCGAGGTGTTGAAGTGTCTATACAGAAACGCCACCATGTCAGTCCGACTTAAGGACCAGACCTCGGAACCTATCCTTCTGCAGCGAGGTGTGAGACAGGGAGACGTCATATCTCCAAAACTATTCACCGCTGCATTGGAGGATGTCTTCAAGTTTCTGGACTGGAGCGGGCTAGGCATCAACGTCAATGGCGAGTACATCTCTCACCTTCGGTTTGCCGACGATATAGTGGTCATGGCTGAGACCATGGAGGACCTCAGTACAATGCTCGATGACCTCAGTAGAGTTTCCGAAAGAGTGGGTCTTAAAATACAGGGACAAAACCAAGGTCATGTTGAATGCCCATGAAACACCCACTCCAATCAAGATCGGAGACTGTACACTCGAAGTTGTAGACGATTATGTCTACCTGAGACAAACGGTCTAGTTAGGTAGGTCTAACTTCGAGAAAGAGGTCAATCGTCGAATCCGACTCGGCTGGGCAGCGTTCGGGAAGTTGCGTGGTATCTTCTCGTCCAACTTACCGCAGTGTCTCAAGACAAAAGTCTTTGACCAGTGTGTGTTGCCAGTGATTACATACGGGACTGAAACGTGGTCGCTCACAATGAGCCTCATCAGAAGGCTTAAAGTCACCCAAAGGGCAATAGAGAGGGCTATGCTCGGAGTTTCCTTGCGTGATAAAATCAGAAATGAGGATATCCACAAGAGAATCAAGGTTACCGACGTAGCCCGAAGAATTGCCCAACTTAAGTGGCAGTGGGCAGGGCACATTGCTCGCAGAACAGATGGCCGATGGGGCCGAAAAGTTCTAGAGTGGCGACCGCGAACCGGAAGACGTTGCGTTGGAAGGCCTCCCACTAGGTGGACCGATGACCTGGTAAAGGTTGCGGGGATCCACTGGATGCGAGTCGCACGGGACCGGTCAATTTGGCGCCACTTGTGGGAGGCCTATGTCCAGCAGTGGACGTCTTTCGGCTGAAATGATGATGATGATGATGATGATATTCAAATAGGCTTACGTTTGACCGCAACTCACCTGATCTTAAATGATGATGCGGTCTACGGTGGAGCACGCTAGCCTAGGATGAACCGGTCACTCGTGGCTTTAAGATACCCAGATTATACTTATCAGGGAATAGAGAGGCGGGTAGATGACAGCTCCAGCAATTGACATACTTTTAATGAGCTGTGAAAACGCGATGCCGATAAAACTGGGTGAATAGGGATGCAGGGGTGAATAGGGACGAAACTTAAAAAAAATTAAAGTTGTAATAATACAGTTTGTAAACGAAAATTACTCTAATGAATGATTTGGCTTGTTTACATGCCAATAACCTTAAGCATTTGGCCCGTACAGGGGTATGATTCTCTAAGTAATCCAGCCTCAAAATCGCGGCTGCGGGCAGCGACGAGTTACAATTTTGATTCATAAACTGCTTACGCAGCGCTAGCGCCACGTGAATTAACGGCTTTTGGTGGAACTACTCAAGGTTGAATTATTTGACACTTTTGATAGTTCATATTATATGAAAAACGACATTCGCTAAGCAAAATCAGCCTGACCTTGGTCGATCGCCTGCGACCACAGCCACGACTTTACTTGTCAAAATCAAAAGCTTATATTTTGCAGACGTAACGCCCAAGAACTTAATTATAATAAAAGAATAATATAATGGCTGCCCGTGTGTTGTGCATAATTAATTTATTTAAAGAAGCCAAAAAGTCGGACGACTTATGTTGATGCGTATTCTATGCGTGTTTCTTGGGTCAGGTCATTGACAATGAATGATACGTTGCGTGGATTACTGTTGACTATATTTAATTTACTTTATTACAAAGATAGGTAGGTATGTTAGTCACTTTTCACTTTTTAGCGCGTTGTGCGTGAAAGTTTTATTTTAGAAAAAGTAACCACTGCGCGTCGCTAGTGTCGCGCCCGTCGCCCCCTCTCCCGCGGTCCCCGCATCCTTTCTTGGTTGTGTTGTGATGCGCCACCGCCGCGGTGTGTGGATTGATGAAGCGCGGCCACTAGGTGGCGTTGTATTTTTGATTTGTATTCGTAGACATGCCCCCGGCCTTGGAAGCACCAGGTTCCAAAGAAGTTTGGTCTTCGTCTGGATGCAGAAGCGGGCATATCCTTGGGTATGATCTGCGTATGATACCCGCCTCTGTTCTGATGGTGACCACGCGTGATATTCCATCATTGCCGGCGAACGTTTCCAGTACCCGTCCGAGGCGCCATCTCAGAGGGGGCAAGTTGTCGTCCTTGACCACGACGAGAGCACCAGGGGTGAGTGCGTCTTGATCGAGATGCCATTTCGTCCTCTTCTGAAGCTCGGATATGTATTCGGTAGACCAGCGACGCCAGAAGTGCTGCCTTAGTTGCTCTATGCGGTCGTAGCGCGGCAGGCGTTGTGTAGCCTTCGCGGTGAGGTCTAGGCTGGCAGGTGCAGTGAGTGGCCGGCCAATCAGGAAGTGAGCAGGAGTCAAGGGAAGTAGGTCATTTGGATCGGTGGACATTTGGAACATTGGTCGGGAGTTGAGAACAGCCTCAATTTGTGCCAATACCGTACTCAACTCTTCGTACGTCAAATGTGCGTTACCGACAATACGGCATAAATGCGATTTACAAGACTTAACTCCCGCCTCCCACAACCCGCCAAAATGGGGTGAGTACGGCGGGATAAATTTAAATTCTATGGAATTATCAGTCGTGAAGTTTATTATGTATGATTTAGACGAATTTAAAAAAGTTGAAAATTCTTTTTGTGCGCCTACAAATGTCTTACCATTGTCAGAATAAATCTGCAATGGTTTGCCGCGACGAGAGATGAACCGTTTCAGTGCCAGTAGGTAGTCTTTGCTAGTTAGGCTTGTGACTAATTCTAAATGTATTGCGCGTGTGACAAAGCAGACGAAAAGACAGATGTAACATTTTATTAGCTTTGCCCCCCTTCCGGCACGGTTCAACAAGAGCAATGGCCCGGCATAATCCACACCACTGCGAATAAATGGATACCCTGGCTCCAGCCGCTCAGTAGGCAAGTTACCCATTTGAATCGTTAATGGTTTAGGTCTCGTGCGCTTGCACCTCATACAGGCGTGCACTACTTGTTTAGCCAAGTTACGCCCTTTAAGAGGCCACCAGGTATTGCGAATAGTTGCCAGTAATAACTGAGCCCCCGCGTGTAATAATACCTTGTGCTGATGCTCAAATATAAGGCGAGTAAATCTATGCTTACCACACAACAACAAAGGATGTTTTTTATCATACGAGAACGAGTCAGAGTATTCTATTCTGCCTCCTACTCTGATCAATCTGTGATCATCAAAAAATATGTTTAAACTCGAAATACTACGTGGACATTTCAACTGACTTTTATCTTTTAATTGAGTGTAAATATCTGGAAAAGATTGTTGTTGTGCGATGCGAGTTAAGACTATAACAGAAAGATTTAATTCCTCTACGGAAAGACAACCTGTGAGGCGCTGTGTTTTTAATTTTGTGCGACTATTATTAATAAAACGCATAATGTACGCCACTACGCGTCGCAGACGATTAAAACATGAATATCGTTCGAATACCGAATTATCTGAATTTACTTGAACGAGTAATGAAGTTTTAGGTGATTTTAGTTCAGGTAATTCGTCGTGGCGAAAACTACTAAAACTAATATCATGTTCCCACTGCGTGTTAGGAACGTGTAAGAAAGGTGGCCCATGCCACCATATCTCACAGGATTTGAGTACATCTAAATGTACGCCGCGCGATAAGAGATCAGCAGGGTTCTGTTTACCTGCGACATGAAGCCACGGTTTGTCACCCGTGAGTTCATTTATTTGTACAACGCGATTCTGCACAAATGTTTTTAATAAATTAGGTGACATCTTAAGCAATCCTAAAACTATCGTGGAGTCTGACCAAAAGTATACGTTGTTAAAAGTTAATCGTAATGCGTGAGTAATTTTTGTAAACAACTTAGCTGCTACTACCGCCCCGCATAATTCTAATCGCGGTATGCTGACCGGTTTCACGGGTGCGACTTTACTTTTAGCGCACAATAGATGAACTGTTATTTGTGCATCTGTATAACTACGTACGTATGCGCACGCGCCGTATGCGTCTTGAGACGCGTCACAGAATATGTATAACTCGATTGTGTGTGTGTTTTCTCCGATTACGTAGCGTGGAATACGTATGTCTTGTAAATAGTGTAATTTATCATTGAAATTTTGCCAATCTACTAGTATAGGTTTAGGTACTAAGTCATCCCAGTCTATTTTAGAAAGCCACATCTTTTGTAATAGAATTTTAGCTATAATTATAGTTGGTGTGAGTAAACCTAAAGGGTCATAAATCTGTGCGACAACCGATAGAATATGACGTTTAGTAGCGCGTGTTACGTCATGTTCACATTTAGTGGTAAAATGCAATTTATCGGAATCGTAAAACCACCCCATACCTAATGTTTTGGTATGACAGTTTTCATCCAGTGATAGTTCCTTAGATGCAGACAGTAACTCTGACTTTGAAATTGATGAGTTAAATATCCATTTTCTAAGGGGAAAACAACCTGATTCTAGTACTTTAGAAACGTCATTGCATATTTCTAGTAACCGTTGTTGATCCTGATGTCCCGTAATTAGGTCGTCGACATAAAAATCGTCATTGATAATTTGCGCGATGACGTCATCTTCACATTCCAACGCGAGTTGTTTTAAACATCTAATACTGAGATATGGCGCGGACGCCGTCCCGTAAGTGACTGTGTTAAGTTGGTATACACCGAGCGGGTCGGAAGGACTTTCCCGCCACAGTACTAGTTGTAAATTCCTCTGGTCAGGCTGAATTAAGATTTGCCGATACATTTTTTCCACGTCGGCACACGCGACATATTTAAATTGTCTAAACCGGAGTAATATTGAAAACAAATCATTTTGTAACGTAGGCCCAATGTGTTGTATGTCGTTCAATGATTTGCCTGAGGAGGACTTAGCACTTGCGTCAAACACCACTCTAAGTTTCGTAGTGGAACTATGCTCTCTGTAAACACCGTGATGTGGCAAAAAATAACATGGTGAAGAATAAATAAATAAATAAATAAATAAATATCTTGGGACAACTCACACACGGTCATCTGGTCCCAAGCTAAGCAGAGCTTGTGTTATGGTAACCAGACAACTGATATACATACTAATATAATTTATAAATACATACATATTATAGATAAACACCCAGACACAGAACAAACAATCATGCTCATCACACAAAGTTTGTCCTGGGTGGGAATCGAACCCACGACCTCCGGCTTAGCAGTCAGGGTCAGTGACCACTAGACCAACAGGCCCGTAGAATATTCTGATATGCGACTCATGTGACCCAGCCCTAAATATTCACTCATAAAATCATTGTACATTTTTCTATAGCTAGGTGCACTCCTAATTAGTTTGCGTTCGAGTGCGAGAAACCTGTTTTTTGCCATTGTAAATGTGTCGTGCAGAACATCAGCTGATTGACTTAACGGTATGCGCACGGAAAAACGACCTTTAATGTCGCGTAATGTCGTCTCTTTGAATAAAATTTCGCATGCACTTTCATTTTTAGTTAAATTATTGTGTGTTTCCGGTATTTCTTCCAGTTCCCAAAATCGTTTGAGATCTGAATCTAGTGTTTGCGTGAAATTACAATGAGTTCTGTTAACGTGTGATACCTTTTTGTGGACGGTTCCCGATATGACCCAACCTAATTGCGTGTTTTGTAAGTAGGGACCATTTGGCAACCGTATCAGACCTTCACTAAGCAAATCCCAGAACCTATCTGCCCCTAACAATAAATTAATTTCGTTAGAAATATAGAATTCAGGATCGGCAAGTTGAACATTGTCTGGTATGTCTATGTTATAGTTACTACCTAGTGATGGTAATTGTGCGGTAATGCGCGGTAAAACTAAACAATAAAAACTTGTGTTATACGAGTTAGTCTTAGACCGCAATTGAATGTGACAAGATTGCGTGGATTTGGAGATAGTGTTACCTACCCCTATTACTTGAACAGTGGACTGTATCAATGAAATATTAAGCTGTTTACATAACGATTCGGATATGAAACAGTGTTGACTCCCGTTGTCTAGGAGAGCCCGCGTTGTGTGATATTTTTTATGTGTGTCCGCTATTTCTACCAATGCGGTTGATAATAATACGGGATTTTGAAAACATTGCGCATTAATATTATTATCGCCCTGGTACAATGTATGAGATTTGTTGGAAGTAGTTAGCGGCGTATGTATGTGTGTAGTACTCGTACCACATTCAGACTGAGGCACTATTTGCGTGATTTGAGCGACAGCTGATGATGTACTAGTGTCTACGACAGCATCGTTGTGAATTAATGTGTTGTGTTTTTTGTTGCAATGTCTGCACGGCCCATACCAACACTCGTTCAATGCGTGGCCTGTTCGTAAACAATTACGACATAACTTTTTCTCTTGAATGAAGTTTAATTTATCTTGAAGGGATAAGCTAAGGAAATCTTCACAGGAAAATAACGGGTGGTTGGAACCGCACTTATCGCATTCAAAACGTTGTGAATTATTATTAAATGTCTTCTTTTTATCTTTGTGTGTTACAACGTGACTGTGTGACTTTGTGACTGACGGTTGTTTCTTTGTGTGAATGTTGTGAGCGTCTGCCGTTTGTTTTTTGTTAGGCTTAACCACCGCTTCTAAGAAATCAGCACGATCCTGGAGGAACGTCATCATATCAGACAGCTTTAATTTTCTGTCTTTCGGGAGCGTGCCTTTATAACGTTCCCATTCGGGTCCCGATTGTGAATCTAGCTTTGGAACAATTATGAGGATAATTAGAGTGTCCCAATGTTCAGTGGGTTCCTCTAATGTTTTTAAAGCGCGAATATTTCTTAGGATTAAATCTATTAGTTTTCGTATGGAAACAGCTGATTCCTTAATAAGCGGTTCCGCGAACAGTATAGCATTTACGTGATTTTGTTGTAACAAACGGTCATTATTATATCTATTTTCCAATAGACTCCACGCCACTAAATAATTATCTGAAGTAAATTCCAGTGCCTTTACTACTTGTAGTGCATCGTCTGTGAGTACCGAACGCAAGTAATGAAACTTTTGGATGTTTTCTAAACTGTCGCTGTTGTGTATCATGGATAAGTAAGTATCTCGAAACTCGAGCCATTGATCATATGTACCGTCGAATTTGGGCAAAGTGATTGTAGGCAGTTTCATACCGTTGGGAACGCGAATTTGACTCTGTGCGGTCTGTGACGGAGTACTAGTATTGCTATCATTCGATTTCAACATACACTTACACTGGCCTACAATGGAATAATAACGGTTCTCGAATTCTTCCCTATCCAGTAGCTCATCATCTAGCTGCGTGTCGGTCAAAAATAATTCCAACTCATCTTGAATCTTTGTATATTGTTCGAATAAAAGTTTGTAGGCACCGAAACGATCCTCTAACTCGGCTTTTTGTGCGTCTGTTAACTCGGAGTCGGAACAAATAAGCGATTGCACGTATTTTGAAAACATAGTGACTTTACGTTTTATCGTCCCGCGTTTTTTGACAAGATCGCCAATAATATCTTCACACTTTTTTGCCATAATGGCGGCTTGCAAGAGAAAGAAGTCAAGTATGTGGGTACTTACCTACTTGCGGGAACGGTGACGCGAGCACTTTATTACACTAGAATTTCACTATAAGTATTAGCACAAATTGAAACTTAGGGATTTAGGAAGGAATAAAAGGGATTGATTGACCTGACCGTTGCTGCTTTGCTCCTCCAAACTCCAGAAGGTGCCACTCCGTGACGCCGCTTCTTCTCGGATATTCGGCTCGAAGGTCCAATTATGTTGATGCGTATTCTATGCGTGTTTCTTGGGTCAGGTCAATGACAATGAATGATAAGTTGCGTGGATTACTGTTGACTATATTTAATTTACTTTATTACAAAGATAGGTAGGTATGTTAGTCACTTTTCACTTTTTAGCGCGTTGTGTGTGAAAGTTTTATTTTAGAAAAAGTAACCGCTGCGTCGCTAGTGTCGCGCCCGTCGCCCCCTCTCCCGCGGTCCCCGCATCCTTTCTTGGTTGTGTTGTGATGCGCCACCGCCGCGGTGTGTGGATTGATGAAGCGCGGCCACTAGGTGGCGTTGTATTTTTGATTTGTATTCGTTGACAACTTACAAAAGCGTCGTCATGCAAGCTCGCGAATTCCGAGAATTTAGAACAATTTCTCGCGATGCCGAATTCATTGGCAAAATGGGCTTTCTGAAGATTTGATAAGTGTTCTAATTGAAGATCTTTCAAGATATTTACCTGGATGTAGAAGATGTAATGGATTATCCATCAAATGTAACAATACGAGGATTCCTGCTCCATCTATCTCTCGACTCCATGTGAAAGTATGGAAGAATAAGCTTTGATCCAGACGTTAGGAAGAAATACCAATGCTTCACAAGACGAGCTGGCATATGGCAGAGCATGCAGGGAGTTACTGATGATCACATTTGGCGTGCTCGGACACGCCATACTTGATTTATCAATAGAATATTACGTTTTGTTACATACAAAAAGTAAACATTTTTCACCAGTAAGCAAGAGGGTTTTACTCAAGATAATAATGCTTGGAAGTGTGCACACTATTTCATTATTTGTAGAAATATGAGGAGTGTACCTACAGTTTAAATATATGAATACTTTGTATGTATAGTAAGTATGTACTTTATGTACGGTCACCAAAGGAGATAAGTATCCATGTCGCCGGAAACATTTGAAGTTTACTTCGAAACCGATAGGTGTTTATGAATAAAATAAAATACAATTAATAGAGAATAAACAGTTCAATGATTTAATAAAATTTCATTTGAAAGCCCCCATTGGTTTCTAAGAAATCTTCAACTATTCCCGACGACATGGATACTTATCTCCTTTGCGTACTGTACCTACTTAAGTATAGTTTATTGCCCATTATAATATATTATTTTCAAATTATATTTAATAATAATAGTAATAAATAAAATAATAACTACTAATAATGTTTTTAATTTTATATTTATAAACGTAATACACACAAAAACACACACAAATCATTAGCGTAAATTTCTGTCTGTTAGTAGACGAATCTGTTCAGTCAGAGCTTGTAAAGCTTCGACCAGGGGCTCACTTCGTGCACGCATCATCTCTCAAGTTCACTCTGCGTTCTTCAATGGCGATAAACCTTTAGGTCAAACTAGCAATTTGAGAATTACGCTGAGCTTAGTAGTAGTAGTAGTAGTATGACGGGCCGGTGTCCGCAACTCCACGACCAAGCGCGTATTTTGCGTACAGGTGGGAAGAAGATCATTCGATCCACCCGAGCTCCCCAAGAAAGGCCAGCAGCGCCTTGACATCGCTGGCGATCTCCCGCAGGTTACCTGGGTTTCCGAAGTACTTTGCCCTGTATGAAGCGACCTCAGGGCAGTTCAGAAGCACATGGGCTGCTGTCTCGTCCGCCCCCATGCAGGCTCTGCACAAAGGGCTGTCTGTGACTCCTATGACAAAAAGATGTTTATTGAAAGACCCATGACCAGTTATGGCGGCTGTGACCGCACGTAGCTGTTGTTTGGACAGCCGGAGGGCTTGCCTCGTGAAGCGGCCCTCAATTACAGGAAGAGCCTCCTTGGCTTGCCTGCACTCGCCATGTTCGGTCCACAGTCTTTGGTGTAGATCCTTGGTACGTTTTCTTACCATGGTGCGTAGGTGACCGAAGGGGAGAGGCACTATGGGTTCCGGACCCACCGCGCTCATGCTCGATCCCCTTCTGGCAAGCTCGTCCGCAGCATCGTTACCGCGCGAACCGCTGTGTCCTTTGATCCATTGAATGGTTGTATCATTAAGAATACCCACCTCGTTCAGTCTCTGATGGCATTCGTGTATCAACCCGGAGTTGACCGTGTAGCTGTCCAGAGCTTGTAGTACAGCCATGCTATCCGACAGTATGCGAATTGGTTGTCCTACTACCTGTCTGTTTAGTATAGCTGAGGCCGCCAAGCAGATGCCCATGCACTCGGCCTGGAACACCGTGTTGTAAGCACCCAGCGGCATTGCTATATGTATGTTGAGGTCTTCCGAGAAAACGCCGGCCCCCGTGCCGGTACCTGTTTTAGATCCATCTGTGAAGATCCGCAGCTCAGTCGGGCGAAGGCCCTCACACCGCCAATCCTCATGCAGTTGGATTTTGTATTTTTTGTCAAAAATGAATTGTTTGGGAATTCTGTCGTTAATAGCTTTAGTTATAGGAGACTCCTTACTAAGTTCCTCTAGTAACGCAGAGTGTCTGGTGCTAGTCTTGCTCCAGAGATTTAGTGTTTTCAAGCGTAATGCAGCCGTTGTCGCCTCTTGTTGGATAAATAGGTGAAGCGGCGGGAGCCCTAACATCGCCTCCAGTGCTGCCGTCGGAGTGGTCCTCATGCAGCCCGTGGTCGCCATGCAGGCTAGTCTTTGCATACGCTGGAGTTTGTTGGCGGCTGTGATTAGCTTGGTCCTCGGCCACCACACCACCGACCCATAAGCAATCATGGGGCGGATTACCGCGCTGTACAGCCATAGTATTATTTTAGGGGATAGGCCCCACTTCTTACCTATCATTTTCCTACATTGCCAAAAGGTGATGCAGGCCCTGTTTAATTTGTTGTCTAGATGGTTGCTCCAGTTTAACTTACTGTCTAAGATGACCCCGAGGTATTTTACTTCGTTGGCCAGCTGGAGCTCGGTATTGAATAGTTTGGGTAGGCGGTAGGGTCCTAGTGCACGTTTGTGGGTGAACATGACTAGTTCGGTTTTGTTGGGATTGACGGATAAATCAAATTCCCCGCACCATCGCTCCACGATGCGTAGCGCCCGCTGTGTGAGGTTGCAGATGGTCCCGGTCACCTTCCCTGACACAAGGATGGCGAGGTCGTCTGCATAGCCTATAGTGTAGTAACGTTCGGCATTGAGTTTCTTGATTAGAATGTTGATTACCAGGTTCCACAGGAGGGGGGATAACACCCCTCCTTGGGGGCAGCCTCTGGCAATCATGGCTACTTGCTGCTCTTCCTCAAGCCGAACTACCCGTTTACTTAGCATATTAGTAATCCAGTCAATTAGTACCTGTTCTACGCCGTGTTTGGATAGGGCGGCGCTAATGCTGGAGAAGCTAGTTTTGTCGAAGGCCCCTTCGATGTCTATAAATGTACCCAAGCAAGAACCCTTTTGGTGGATGTCCTCCTCAATCCTACTCACCACCATATGAAGGGCGGATTCTGTTGACTTACCTGAGCTGTAAGCGTGTTGATTACCGTGTAAGGGTAAGTTTCTTAAAGGCCCGTCCCTCAGCTCCCTTTCGCATAGTCTTTCCAAGGTCTTCAGCAAGAACGAGGTCAGACTGATCGGTCTGTGGGATTTGGCGTTTGTGTAGTCACTCTTACCTGGTTTAGGGATGAATATGACCTTCACTTCCCTCCATCCTATAGGTACATATCTGAAGGCCAGACACGCTCTCATTAAGGGCAGCAGTCTATCGGTGATTAATGCTCCACCCCACTGAAGTAGGGCGGGAAAAACTCCGTCTGGGCCGGCTGCCTTGAAGGGATGGAAGGACTGAATGGCCCATTGGAGCTTCTCCAAGGTGATCATCCTGTGTGCGTAGAACCAGTCATTACCTGATGGTGTGTAGGTTGCATCAGACCAGTCTACCGTCTGTGTGAAGACACATCCGGGAAAGTGGGTTTCTATTAGAACCCGTCTCGCTTCGTCTGGTGATGTTGTGAGTGTGTTGTCGGGTTTGCGGAGAGTGGCTACCCCAGGTGTGTTCTGCTGTGCCAGTATCTTCCTTACCCTGTTCGCTTGTTGGCAAGATTCAATGTTTCCACAGAATTTGCGCCACCCCGTGGTTCTCCTGAATCTGATGCATTTCTTGTAGCTGGATTTGGCCGCGTGGTACGCGTCCCAGTCATCGTCAGCACAAGTGTTCATAGCTCTGTTCAAGGCTTTTCTTACCTTACTGCGCTTACGCTCCAGCTCGGCACCCCACCAGGGTTGTTTCCCTGGCGTCCTGGGCGCGGTGGTCATTGGGCATGCAGCTTGGTAGCATTCTATCATTGTTTCAGTCACATGTCTTACCTGTGCATCAATCAATGTCGTGCACTCTAAAGGCAGCGAGTTAGCTATAGGTGTTAGCTTGTTTGCAAGGTTGCGTGTGTAGGCCGCTCTATCCGTGTTACGCGGATTACGTCGCGGTGGCGTCGGTGATATACAGACCTGAATGTCAAAGCGGATCCACCTATGATCGGAGCAGGAGGCCTCCTTAGAGACCTGCCATCCGGTGATGATTTCCGCTGCACCATCCGATGCTAATGTTAGGTCTATGATTGTGCGGCTCCGTCTAGTGACAAAGGTCGGTTCAGAGCCTGTGTTAAGTAGGGATAGGTTGGTTGTGAATAAATAGTCCACTAAGGCCTTACCCCTCTCGTTTGATGTGTCCATACCCCATAACGGGTGGTGGGCGTTGGCGTCGGTCCCAATCACCATCTCCAGTCCGTTCCTCTCGCAGTCATTCACGAGGCGGGTGAGGTCGTGAGGGGGCGGGTTCTCCGCCTCAGGCATGTAAGCCGAGGCAAAGACTACCGGTGTGTTCTCGGCGCCGCGCTGTATCAGCAGCCTAGCTGCAGAGAGGTCTCTGCAACAGAAATCATTTAGTGGCTGTGCTTTGAGGTTACCTGTCACGTAGATGCACGCTCTTGGGTGATCATGATCTGTAGTAACTAGGAGCTTACCGCCAAGATTGGAGAGTCCTTGTATGTGGCCGGCCCTAATCCACGGCTCTTGGATCAGGGCAATGGCCGTGTGTTGTACCTCCAGCCACTTGCGCAGCTGAGCCGTCGCGGTCTGACTGTGGTGGAGGTTGGCTTGGAGGATTTTACACGTTGACGAAAGGGACGCCATCGCTGGTCGAACCCTCCTCGTCTCCCCCAAGTTTTAACCCGGCGAACAGGTCCTCGTCGAGGCAGTCGCCCCCGACGGAGCCGCCACCCTCCGGGTCCGAAGCCGAGGACAGGAAGTCGTCCGGCTCCTCACCCGATGGAGAGGCGGCGGCCACGTCGGCGGCGACAGGAGCGGCCGGTTCTGCTGTAGCAGGTGCAGCCGCGGTTGCTACCGGGTCAAGTATTGTGGGGATGATCTCCCCAGTTTTCGGCGGCCTCTTCAGCTCTTCCCGGATGGTCTCAGTGGTGGGGTCCCATCCCCGAGGGACTTCGGTGAACCTACCGTTCCAACCCTGAAATCTTACGTACACCGCCCCCAATCCAATTGAGAGGCGGCGTCCGGCCTTCATCAGGGCCGGGATTTGGTCCTCAGGGATGCTAACCACCAGAAACCAAGCCGCGGCCTGTTTGTCTGCGAAGTGTAGGGCCCATTTCTTGACGTCGACCCAGGGGTTCTGATAGGAGAGGGCCCGTCCAATGTTGGTCGGCTCTCCGAAGACTCCCTGCTCGTCTGGGATGACGACCCCGCAGCGTGCTCTCTTCTGCAATTCCGACTGGCTCTTGACGACTAGTATGGTGTACGCTGAGCTTGAGGGTGTACGTTGTAGTAATCGCCGCCGCGCTTGTTTGTATCCAACGGCGCCGGCGGTGGCGAGTAGCTCAAAAAACAATCAAATACATGAAACAATAGTACGATATTGATAAAATAGCAGTCTCAGCTGTCTGGTTAATTGACGGTTGTGCAGTATCGGCCAGCAATGAGTAACATTTATTCTAAAGGTTTTATCTTATTTATCAATGTAATCAGCAAAATATATGTGTAATAATTCAGATTTATCTCAGATACATTGGACAGTTGACTTTTTAGATGTATGATTTACTTTTAATCTATGGAAACTCCAAAGAGTTTCCAGTCATACGATAGGTGTATTATAATCAAATGTCATGATCGAAGACAATAGAAAAAAACGGGACAAGTGCGAGTCGGACTCGCCCACCGAGGTTTCCGTAGGTACATATTTGTAGGTAGGTATACAGGATGTTTGGTAGATCAATGGAAAGCCGTAAAGCGGAACTTTTATAGACTATTTACAACCATTTGAACCGAACTTGTCTTAGCCGAAGTGTGACTAATTTTTTTTTAGCTAAATTTTAATGATTTTTGATGACAAAACCCGAAATATTTCAGTAATTTAAGTAATTTGCAAATAATGGCCAATTTGAAAGATAAGTCATTTATTTTTTATTTTATTTGGTTCACATAATGCGTAAACCATCTAATCCATACTAATATTATAAATGCGAAAGTAACTCTGTCTGTTACGCTTTCACGATGAAACGGCTGAACCGATTTTGATGAAATTTGGCATGAAGATAGCTTGAACCCCGGAAAAGGACATAGGCTACTTTTTATTCAGGACTTCGACTGCATTCGCTATAACCGACTTTTACACGGACGAAGTCGCGGGCAAAAGCTAATTAGTAAAACATAATTAGGGGATCTGTATGTGAAGACAATTTTTTTACAGACATTTAAAGTCAAAGACATTTTTAATGATTTCAGAAATCTGTTTTTAGACGGCATGAAAAAAAAACACAGTTCATCAGTAAAGTTACATTTTTAAAGCTACTAAAAATGTAACTTTACAATTAATTAAAAAAATTAATCGGGTTTTTAACCGACTGCAAAAAGGAGGCAGTTATCAATTCGGATGTGTATATTCTTTTTTTTATGTATGTTCGGGCATAACAGCTCTGTCATATAAAGACGGATTTGCTAAATATTTTTTTTGTTCAAAAGGGGTTTATTCTGAAATGGTCCCATATAAATTTTCCCGTAGCTCAAGCGTTTGACAAAGTATGGCATGAAGGCCTTATACATAAACTGAAGAGACTTCTACCGAAACAGTTTGAAGATATAATAAAATCCTACATTCTAAACAGAGTATTTAGAATAAGACAAGAAGACGCTTATTCAGAAATAAAACAAATAATAGCTGGTGTACCGCAAGGAAGTGTGTTAGGTCCGGTCCTGTACCTATTATACACTTGCGATATTCCTGAATCAGAACACAATACCATTGGGACCTTTGCTGATGGTACAGCCATAATGGCCGTTGGAAACAGCCACGAAGAAGCAGTAGAAAAGGTTCAAATAGCTGTTAATCAAGTTTATGACTGGACCAAAAAATGGAGGATTAAATTAAATGAATCCAAATAGTGTGTATCCAAGTAGAGTACACATAGACTTAACAAACCAAAAGCAACAGCATTTTCCAGTTTATATTAATGACAAATAAATCCCTTACGAGAATACAGCCAAGTATCTCGGTATGACCCTTGATGCAAAGCTACGATGGAAAGCCCACGTCAAGAAGAAAAAAGATGAACTCGACCTACGGTTCAAAAGAATGTATTGGCTGCTTGGAAGAAACTCCGTGCTGTCCGTGCAAAACAAATTGTTGTTATACAGACAAGTCCTGATGCCAGTTTGGACTTATGGTATTCAGCTGTGGGGCTGCACTAAACAGACCAATGTATTAATCATCCAACGATTCCAGAACAAAGTACAGTCAACAGCAAAAGTAGATGATCAAAATCAGAAATTCAATACTAATGAACGGACTTTGCGACAGAACTGTGTGGCCTCGAAGTGATTCAAAAGTATCTGTGTGACAATTGCATACTTTTAATAAATAAACTAGTAATTAATTATATAGATTAGTGTTAGTAAATTAGTATTGAATTTCTGATTTTTATCATCTACTTTTGCTGTTGACTGTACTACGGGAAATTGTAAATGCACCCTGGTATATACGAAATAATGACCTCCATCGGGACTTAATAGTTGAGTTTGTTAGATTTATACCGATGTAATTAATACATAACAACGTAATTCGTGCTGTAATATAAAGTAATAATTAATTTCTGATTAAATGCAGTAGAAGTATAATAAATAACATCATTTTAAATAGAATAAAGTGTGTTTAAACTTTGGATAGCAAATAAGTATGAATCACATTTGCTTGTCATCGTTTATGGAAAATGAATCATACTTGTTTGTCGCCGCTTATAAAAGCGAGTGTTCCGACTTCATTGGATCACTTTTGATCGAAACGTTGATCGGTACGGAGCTCCCGAAGAAAATAATAGATAAGTATAATTATGATGATAACTATGAAAGGCTATGTATATGTATAATTTTAATATTAAATTATATGTACCTAGTTGTTATGACATGAATGATGTGACCTAAATTTGTAAAATATTACTGATTTTAAAAGAGTGTTCATGGAGTTTCTTGCTCGTTCTTCTCCATAGAAATCTATCGTTTGGAACGAGCAACTAGATTCAACTTTCTGACTGACTCTGACAATTCGAAAGTACCTGTAAATGGTTGAATTGAAATAAATCATTTTGAGTCTGAAATATTACAATAAAATATATGTTTCTTAAACAAAGTATTTTCATTTCACTACTCTGTTCTAAAATAATAATATTCTTTGAGTAAGTATAATAAGTATGTGTATTTAATGTAGAGCATTTAATTGCTTTTTAATGTTGCTTTTATTCCTTTTATTCTTGACAAGTTCATCGAAAAAGTGATATAAAAATTTGCAGAAGCTCACGAACAGAGACTTCATCATCATGTGAACGTCGAGGCGATCCAGCTTTTAGACCACACGGACATAGTGAGAAGACTAAAAAGAACAAAACCGTTCGAGTTAGTGTTTTGTGTTAGTGAAAGTGAATAGTGTTATGTAGCACAAGTGTTACCAAATAAACACAAGAACGAAGTGTATTCGCCTTAATAGAGACAATAAGAAAAGTGCCATTGGACACATTCTTAGTCAAGACAACATAACAGTTTAGGTTTTAATTAAATTACTTATTAGTCTATGTACAAGGCTAGATTGTAATAAGTTTAGGGTCCATCCTTTTGATGAAAACTAGGATAAGGCAAAAAAAAAAAAAACAAAATTGATTCAGCTCTTTTTGAGAAAATCAACAAAATCCCAAAAAAATTACATAGATGACGTTTTCGTTTCTTCAATCTTTAGAGGACTTACAATCTCTGTTTTAAGTGTATGACTTAATAATATATATTTTTCGACGTTTCTTAATGGATTTGGATGCTAAGGCAATACTAAAAAGCGGAAAATAAAAAGAATCTACTTCCTGAAAATGTCTTAAAAGGACCCTTCCGTAAAATGTTTTTTACCCAGTATTACAAAACAGCATTACTGAATTAATTTTCTTTATTCTTTGCAACAATGACAAACACAACCACACAATAATTATTTGAAGAAACAATACTGCTTACACTCCAACATTATAAGGTGTGAAATATAACAGCAAAAGACTATTATCATTCATGATCCTTTACCAACCTTTCACCAGTTTACTTTGACCCGTCGACACCACCCCTAACCCCCCTCTTTTGTAGCAAGTTGTAACTGGTTTGACGGGGGTGGGTAGTTCAAGCTAAGTTGGTTACTCAGCTACCCTTGTCAGAAGAGGAGAATTTGTTAAGTTGAGTTTTGGAGGCATGTTTCGGTGTTCCTGTGATTAAGACAATCTTAATGTAAGTCTTCAATATTTTGGGTCAAAATCGTTTATTTTTTTGTTTACGTTTTTTTTTAAACTGGTAAGTGCCTGTTTGATACTGAAATTACAGTGTTTTTAGCGGGAACACCCAAATATTCCGAAATATTTTATTCCGAATTTCGATATTCCGATTTTCAAAAGTCCGAATTTCATAATACCTAAAAATTATAATCTCTATTATTTAAAATCACGAAAGTTATTTTACCGAATGTCGTAAATCCGATTTGTTTGTTTTCCGATTTTCATATGTTCGAAGAATCAAATGCTCGATGAGTTCTCGGTCCGAAAAACGAAATTCCGAATTTCAATATTCCGAATAAACTGTTAAAATTAGGACTCTGATTCAATTCAGCTACGCATATATATTCAAAATGGTGTCCCCTTGTTTCGCAGACAGAAATTTCATAGAATTTCGTTTCCCAGAAAATGTTTCATATAATATTTGGTTCTTGTATTTTTATTTCGACTATTATTGTTTCAAAGACTATTTACTTGATATTTCACAGAAACACAATTCAAAGAATTTTTAATCAAATTTTTTTGTTTAACAAACTTATCAAACAGTAAAATTACTTTTTAACAAATATTGTTTATTCGGTGTATTTTTCTATGGAATTTATTTCAACAAAAATATATAGGTATAAAAAGAAAGACAATAACAAAAATAATCTTAAAAAGTCAATATGTTGTGCTACAAAAGTTAATGACAGAAATGAATTGCTGTGAAACCGACTCCACGTAGTCTTGTCTGCCCTACCCCTAGAGTGTAATTTAAATTCGCGTAGGCGCGGAGGGGCGAGGCGGCCAGCGAGCTGAGGAGCAGGTGGTTTTAACGCCCGCCGCCGCGGCTGAGGCTGGCCGGCGAAGCCGGCCAGTAAGCCGAAGCTGCGGTGGTGAGCGTGAATACCATCTGCGACGATAAGCTCGCGTGGTACCGCCGGAGCCCCGCAACGCCGTAGCCGTGACAGAAACCATGCCTGCTGCATGTTGCATGTTCGCTTGCATGCTCGCTTGCATGATGCATGCTTGCTTGCTTGCATGCTGCATGCTTGCTTGCACGCTGCATGCTTACTTGCATGCTGCATGCTTGCTTGCACGATAAACGATTGCACGATATCGATAAAGATAATCGGAATTTTAATAATCGGAATTCGTATTTTTGATGTTCGGAATTTTCATTATGTCGGACTTTTTGTTATTCGATCTTTTGAAACTCGGTATTTTGAGAATAGTAATTATAAACGTTCGGAATTTTGAAATTTTAGTATTATAAAAATAGGATGAATGATAAATCGGAGTTGCCATATTAGGAATTTTGAACTATTCGGAATTATGAAAATCGGTATTTTGAAATTCGTATTTCTGACTTTCGGAATAAAGTTTTTCGTATTTATGTAGTGTACCCGTTTTTAGCACCTGTAGAAAACAGAAGGGTGTTAGTGTAACGTGTGTGTATACATATTTGTGTCTGTTTGTGGAATCGTAGTTCCTATATGGCAGAACCGATTTAAATTTGGTTTTTCTGAGTGTAAGTCATAGAGATGAGATGTTCATTATTGCGATGTCCAAGAAAATTTATCATCGCGGAGTTCGTTGTAGTGAAAGTTCTTTTCTGCGTTGTAACTATGTTACTGCGAAAATTTTACCATTGCAACGTACGTTGTACTTTACTTATATATTAATTAATTTTCATTTTATTGTAAGCTCATTTCGGCAGAATTATACTTAATGATGAAAATAGGCTAGATAACATTAATAAGGAAGTTAGTCTTTTCACCAGAATGATTCCCGAATTTTTGTCGAAACATAAATAGAACAAATTTCCTAAAAAAAATCGGTGGGTATTAGATTGTCGACAAGCGTGGGAGAATAAGCAGCTTACTTCCTTACTCCTACGAACATTGAAAGATCACAAAACCTCGTATTTTCTCACCCTAATCAAAAAACACGTTTGCGCGTTAGTAATTTTTATTACAGAGTACCTACCTTCAAAACGAGAGCGAAAATAAGGTGCAGCGCAGACGACAGACTATCCGTGACGCACTTTTTAGTCTGTGAAAATAGAACCAATGCAATTATATGCAGTAACGCACACGACGCGCAAAAAGTCCGGCGCACAAAAAATCCGTGCAATTCGGGCAGACCGCACCGCGCCGCGCCGCGCCGCTCGGCACAAAGTGTGTGAAAAAAATTGAACGTTTGCTTCAACGCGCGCTAACGCAGACGGCGCACACTTTAGTCGGCAATCTGCATTTGCTAGGGGTGGACGTAACGCACGCGATCTATTATCATGGCGCCAGAGGTCAATGTAACGATGTTAATTCAAGAAATAAATAAATAAATAAAATAAATATCTTGGGACAACTCACACACGGTCATCTGGTCCCAAGCTAAGCAGAGCTTGTGTTATGGTAACCAGACAACTGATATACATACTTATATAATTTATAAATACATACATATTATAGATAAACACCCAGACACAGAACAAACACTCATGCTCATCACACAAAGTTTGTCCTGGGTGGGAATCGAACCCACGACCTCCGGCTTAGCAGTCAGGGTCAGTGACCACTAGACCAACAGGCCCGTCCCAAAAACAAAACAAAACAGACCAGCAATTTATGATACTTCTAGGGCAGAATATCATGATAGACATTTAAAAAGAAAAATGTGGGAAGAAGTGTGTTTCAGAATTGAATGTTTAGTATGGAACTGTCCCTTCAGTAATCTTTCCGAAAGTATAGGATGTACCCAAAATTCTCTATTTCTTCTTCTTTTTCTGTACTTCATGTACAAAATAATACTTCGCGATCTCTGCACGATTTCCATAGCGTCTACGTCCCTACAGCTCTGCCGCCAGAATGATCGAAGATGTGCGTCGTGTGCGTTGAGTCTGAAAAATCCGCGACCGACTTTTTGCGCGCCATGCAGACTTTTTGTGCGCCGCAGACTCGATCGCACAAAAAGTGTGCCGTCTGCGCCGCACCTAAACATCTTAATAATAACATCAACTTCGATATAATCTAATATCTGAGTACTTCCGCCAGTCTTTGAGAGGGGAAGCTGAAAATCGCTCCTTCCCGCCTGTAAATAACATTTTTAGGGTTACGCCGTAAAATAGACGTCGTCTGAACACGTGTCGTCGTATGGGTTCCGTGGCGTTGATCTAGAAGGGACTAGATGTTCTATACTCTGTTTATTTTTACATTACACAAAGAGCAGTCACGTAGGCAGCGAAAGGTGGACTGTCAAAGTAATTAAAACTGGTGATGTTATTATAAAATCCAGTTAAAGCACTATGTCAGTTTTAAATTTAATTTTATATATTTTGAAACAATAAAAGAAAAACCAAAAATACATTTTTATGAAGAAGTCAAGGCTATATTTAGCCCGTGCCAAGAAACATAATGAAAATAGCGGCGGTTATCACGTCGTCTCACTCCCACAGAATACTGTGACAAAGAAACGGCATGATACGCTCCTTTGTTTGGTCGCCATTTTGAATTCGTTTCTTTAATGGCGCGAGTTATTATCTCTTCACAATTTTCTACATCCGTGTCCTCAGTCCATTTTATGAGCCTGTCTGCAACGACAGCCGGGTCTGTATTGATAAAAAGAAAACACCATTTATGTTTTATGCGCCCGCAAAATGCTTCTCAAACTGTTTATTGCAATAAACAATTGTAAAAAGGGATCTAAAAGAAGATATTAACATTCATAATAGTATGTTGTATTTTTGTATATTATTATGTATTATAGGTTGAATGAGTTTAGTACTCACTAGTTTATTACTCAGAATTAAACCTGTCATAGCCTTATTATCTATGCCGCGGAAATACAAAAACGGAATAAAGATTACTTAAAAATGCCTAAATGCTGGTCCTGCTCCACATCCAGTTTAGGGAATTTCCAAATTGGAAGAAGATGATGTTTCCTTTTTCTATTGACATGAGTAACGAATATCGTTAATATTTTACATAGATATTTTTATTTATTTACATAGCACACTTCATATGATAAACTAATATATAGGAAACCTACTGGAAACCTTAGTTTTGTATAATTTAGCAGCATTATATTTTAAATTTTGTAAATGTAAATACTGTGGAGCCATTTATTAAAAGTATACTGTGTTAAGTTAGATCAAAATCTTTTTTTTATAATCTAACAGGTTGCGTTTGGCCGCAACTCACCTGATCTTAAGGGAAGAATACTACTTTTCTTTAATTTTTTCGACTAAACTTTGAGAGTTTTGGACGCAAAACTGATGCAGAACGGACGCAGTATGCGTCCAAAACTTTCAAAATTTAGTCGAAAAAATTAAATTAAAGTAGTATTCTTTCAAAATTAAAAAAAAGGCGTATACTAAAAGATAGATAATAAAATTGTCTGTAAGATAGTGTAAGTTTCGGATAATTATACCTGGTAGATTTTGTGTGATTGTCAATGTTTTGTCCGCGTCAGACACAACTTCACGAGTTAATTAAACTATTTAATATGAACTTAATCAAAAATATTCACTTTCTATATGATTAAGAGAATGTTCTAGTTTAACATATATTTTTTTCAAATCATTTACACTGCACATTTTAACGTGATTGTCAGTTTAAAATCTGTAAAAGTCGTATATCGTCGCCTTAAGAGCGCGTATTCGATTCGTGACGAAAACTTCATGTTTTTGCGTTTTGCCCAGAGCAATATCGTAATTATGTGAGCAGTTTATTTAAAGACAATTTACAGTTTTAGAAAGATTAAGTCTTGATTTAGACAGCTACAGAGTAAAAGTATAATTTTCAATCATGGTTTTTTAAAGCGAAGACAATTCTTTCATATCGTTTTACGAAAATAGACGTCAGAGTTAACTTTCAGGACGAATACAACCATTACAATATGCCAAAATATTTTGTTTATGCGTTTTTCCAACAGTATTATACAGTCATAAAGACAGCTACAGAGCCAAAATTACGAAAATATTACTATTATGTATTAAAAAACAATGTTGAAAAAGTAGAAAATCGGTTCACTTTGACAATTTTTTTTCACCAGTATTTGAATAAAAACATAACTGATATATTTATTTTATGAAATTAAATGTTATGCTTAATATACAGAATAATTTTCAGTCCGTTATACGAGCTCATTTATTTTAGACAATTATTTTAAAAAGCACTGTAAAACATCGCGTGCTGTCGTTTACCGATCAATTTCAATGATTCGTGCTTATTTCGTGCATATTTTTTTTTCTGATGCACACAAACAGACCATTGTATTGTACTAGTGTGTGTCAATGCTGCTACGCCGTTCTAGCGATCGTTTAGATTTTGAGTTGCGCTAAATCGAATACGCGCCCTTAAGTGATGATGCGGCCTAAAGTGGAGCACACTTGCCTAGAATGCACCGGTTTACACGTGCCTTGAAGATACCCAGATTATATGTGTTAGAGCCTAGAGGTGGGCAATGAATACCACAGTTTTGCTGTACGCACAATAAGTGTGGTAGCAAAGCAGTTGGTTCGAGACCGTGGAACTTCAACCGTATAGCGGTGATGCTTCGCCGTATCTCTGCTCGTCCGATGATGGAATAGAGATATATGAATATGAATTAAGAATTAAGTATATTATAATGTATATAAATTTTCCGCGCGAGCTATCGTTGTGAGCGGACGTTTACTAATTTTTGTCACAGTTTATTGAGCGCGTACTTCTTATCTTGATCGCGCGCTGGGCAACCGGTTTTGCCGGTCGGTCCCTGTGTAGCTGTTGCTTTTTTTAACATGTGTGAATCAGATGCAAGTAATGTAAACATCAATTCACTTTCGAGTGTTGATGAGTTAGAGGATAATAATACAATTATGGAAGTTGAGGACAATACACAACAGAATGGCATTGAGACGACACGAATGAAAAGGTTAAGAGATGAAAACTCTTCTGAAGAAGGATGGACTGAAGTGAATAGAAGACGAAACAAATTAGTATGCAGTAGAGGAGATCTAAGTGAGAGGGAGAAAAAAGGTAAAATACAGGTAAGCGTGTCTTGTAAAACACCTTTGCCTAAACAGTTCGCGTTGGCACGACTACTAAAGACGCACAACATTAACAGCAACAACATACAGAAAATTAAATACGTAAATCAAAATAGAATGCTAATTACATTTGACAATGATACCGGCGCAGAGCAATTTTTGAGCTGTTCGGTGTTTACTGACATGGGTTGGTCGTGTCAGAAAACATCCGAAGTAGGTGTAACATACGGCCTTATTAAAGGTATGGAATTAGATATATCTGATGAGGATCTTAAAACTAATCTAACAAACAGTGCTGAAATAGTGTCAATGAAGCGGTTAAATAAACGCTGCTTGGATAAACCTGACAGTAACGGCTGGACTCCGAGTGAAACGTTTCGAATAGGATTTAAAGGATCTTTACTTCCGCCGTATGTTTATATCTACAATTTGAGAATTCCAGTGGAGCGGTTTATATTCCCAGTTACTCAATGTGCGAACTGCTGGAAATTCGGCCATTTGAAGATAAGATGTCCATCAAAGAAACCTGTTTGTCCCAAATGCTCTGAAAATCATGAAAATTGCACAACTACATCATACACTTGTGTGAATTGTTCAGATCGGCATATGGCATTTGATAAAATATGTCCATACTTTAAGAAAGAAAAGAGGATAAGGAATTTGATGTCCGAATTTAATTGCACTTACGGCAAAGCACTATCTATGTGCGTTCCTCCCACCCCTGATAACGTTCTACAAGTGAATTTATCTGATTTAATTCCTGAAGTCGACCAAACGCCTACTGTGACTGCCGTAAATTTCAATTCGATACTGACGCAGCCTCCATCTGACGCAAATGACGGCACAACTTCACAAACCCGCTGTTCAGGCACAGTTAAGCCTAAATCCAAACCTTTACCTAAGTATAATTCGAAGAAACAAAATCATCGACCAGCAACCCCAGCAGTTGTAGAGGACGTAACATGGCATCAAGTTTCCGATTCTTCCGATTCTGCAGAGTATATAATTGATACACCCAATTTTGCCAAAAGCAATAATTCTAATAAGTCTTCCAATAATTTGACCTTTTGGCATATTTTAATTAAGATTAAAAATATTATAAAAAGTAAAGAATCCTTTCAGGTTAAAATTCAGCAATCAATTTCTATATTTACCGAATGGCTGACACACAAAGTTGTAAGTAGTTTATCTATTGATTCGTTATTTGATTTATTTGCTGGAAATGGCTAATAACAATAATTATATAAATTTGAATATTATACAATGGAATTGCCAAAGCATTAGACCCAAATCTCGTTCACTTGAATTACACTTAAGCCAAGAAAAAATCCACGTTGCCGTACTGAGCGAAACTTGGTTGAAACCCGAAAGTTTTTTTAAAATTACTGAATATAATACCCATCGATTAGACAGAGAAGATGGTTACGGTGGTGTCGCAATTATAACTCACCGCTCTGTAAAGTCTGTAGTTTGTACAACGAAAAGTCGCAACCCTGGTATTGAATTGTTACATATTAGAATTTTGAACTGTCAGCATATTGAGAATATTATTTCCGTATATTGCCCTTCGACTGTGCACACCACTCAAAGTGATTGGGACGCGATCTTTTCTATAGGAGACAGTAAAACTCTTATCTTGGGAGATTTTAACGCGCATCACTCTAATTGGTCTTTGAGAACTGATCGACGTGAGTAGGATATTATTGGGCATTCTACCCCACCTGCCGCTTCCCTCGACTCACCTTCGTTCACCTTCGTCGCTTTTGGTGAGGTAGAATGCCCAATAATATCCTACGGAGTAGACGCAGTGAAAGAAAACAACTTTTATAAATAATTATTCGCCGTAATTTAACACCACATTCGATTCTTACTATTGTAGTAAGAAGGTTGTATTTCATATCACAGATTTAAATACATTTCAACCAAGTTAACTACAATGCATAGCTCAGAGAAATCTGATATTAAAGATATTTGTAAACTTATTATGAGGAATTCTAGCGGCGAGATTATATTTATTCAAGATTTGCAAACTGGTCAGAATAATACAGATAACGGTTCATCAAAATACCAGGACTCGTATACAGCCCAAACCGAAGATTTGTTCTACCAGCAGATGCTTGATTGGTTAAAATCAAACAATCGCTATCTTATATTGAAGGACAGCTATGGTGAGAGTCGTACATTTGCTCGAGTTAGCGACAATGAGTTATAAATGTCAATGTAATACATTAATTTACTCATTATTAATAAAGCCGCTTTAACAGTCGTCATGAAATTTGTAAAACAGCCACAATCGTTACATGTAAACGAACTTTGTGTTCACTCTCAGGAGACTGGTTTTCGCCATGGAAAATTATTACCTAAAACGGTACGATGCATCATTTGCGGACCGTCAAATTGTGGAAAAACTAATTTATTAATTGGTCTTCTTATACACGAGAATGGTTTAAGGTTTCAAAATGTTTATGTTTATTCAAAAACCTTGCAACAACCCAAGTACGTATTTTTAGAAAAAGTTTTGCAACGGGTACCAGGCATGTCATTTCAGAAATATCATGAAAATGAGCAAGTACTAAGTGTTCAGGACGCAAAACCGAATTCTGTGATTGTATTTGACGACGTTGCTTGTGAAAATCAAAGTAGCATGCGGGATTATTTTGCAATGGGAAGACACAAGTTCATCGATTGTTTTTACCTAAATCAGACATATACTAAAATTCCTAAGCAGTTAGTAAGAGACAACGCGAACCTAATCGTACTTTTTAAGCAAGATGAAAGAAATATGAGACATGTTTACGATGAACATGTCAACACTGACATGACTTGGATTGAATTCCGTGAAATGTGTTCAAAAATATGGAGTGTACCTTTCAATTATGTCGTAATTAATAAAGATTGTTCCAAAAACAAAGGATGTTATAGAAGTAAATTTGACACGTTTGTAGTTTTTGACTAAGAACACGAACACATATATAAGAGCATTACCTGTGCGACATTATTATTCTTCTGGTGACGCTAAAGCAATTACGATCTATTTTGCCAATATGGAAAAATCATTGAAAAGACAAATTGTTGATGCGACAGAAGCTGTAAAGAAAAAAGTAAGGAAAATGAGAGATGCGGACATTGACAACAAACAAGCACTGGAATCTGTTTTCAAGCCTGTCATAGAACCCCTCAACCTAATTGCTAACTCCAATAAGCAAGCTCCTCCCTTGCGTACTAATGATAATTTTGTTGAAGTTCCGTTTACTGACGAAACTTCACAGAAAGAAAGAACTGGTAGCGTAAGTAGCAATAATGACAATGAAGATGAATCCGATATCAGCAGTGACTCTTCTTATCAATCAATAGTTGAAAGCAAACAAGGTTGTGATACGTCATCCTGGTCAGTATCTTCAGAAGCGTTGGCAGACATTCCATTCGGTGTTAGAGCAGAACGCGGGAAATTGCTTAGGTTCTGCTTGTATATTGATCAACGATCAGTACATTGCCGTGGCTGGACGTAAATACCGAAATACACCTGGTTTAAAACAGTTGCTGCTTAAGAAAGACGTAGACTTAGGGCGGCTTGCGCATCGTCGTTAAATACAGTTTAAGAGCGACGTAAACGCATTTAGTCTGCTAATTATAATTAGCGTCTTGCACAACAAAAATTTAGGCACTAATCACGTTTAACGAACTGTCAAAGTTAAATACCCAAAGATGGCTATTTAGCGCCGCTAAATACGTTTAGTAGCAATCGCGCGTCATCATTTTGAGGTTATAGACATTTTACTATTATTTAAAAAAGATTTTAAAGAGTTCGGTAGGAAGTTTGTAAGATGGATTTGTGGGAACTGTATTCTGACGACGATGAGGAGATTATAGAATATATCAACAGACCGAGGGAATTGTTTGAGAGAGCAGACTTATTTGGAATGTATTCGGACGACAAATTCTTCAGAAGGTTTCGTCTAACGAAAGAAACCACTACAATTTTGTTACAGCAAATAGCCCCACATTTAAAAACCAGCAACAAGTAAGGAAAACTTATTATTAATGAATATTCAATAAATAGATAGGTAGCTAATTAGCTATTTTTGTTTGTTTTGCAGGATCAAATCAGTCACTCCTATGAACCAACTTTTATGTACGCTGAGATTTTATGCGACAGGAAGTCAGCTAATAACTTGTGGTGACATGATTGGTGTACATGAAAGCACAGCTTGTAGAATAGTGCATCGTGTTACTCATGCCATTGCATTATTGTATAAGGTGTATATAAAATTTCCAACAGAAGAGCAAAATAAAACAGTGTATGATTTTTATAGAATTGCAAAGTTCCCTAGAGTAATTGGTGCGTTAGATTGCACTCATGTGAGAATATTATCTCCAGGTGGTGATAACGCTGAAATATATAGAAATAGGAAAGGATATTTTTCAATAAACACCCAATGTGTAGCTGCTGCAAACCTTATGTTTTTAGATGTTGTGGCAAGGTGGCATGGATCAGCACATGATTCCAACATTTGGGATAACTGTGCATTAAAACGCAATTTTTTGCAGGGCAAATATAATGATAAATTGTTGCTAGGTGACAGTGGCTATGCCCAAACTAACTTTATGATGACACCTCTGTCAGAAAATAATGTGAATACACGAGGAGAGACACTTAACCAAGAGTCACAAATAAAGACGAGGAATGTGGTTGAACGGGCATTTGGTATATGGAAGAGGAGATTCCCTATATTATCCAGGGGCATAAGTATTCACCTTCATAGAGTACCTGGCATAATCATAGCAACAGCTGTACTTCATAATTTAGCTATATTACGAAAGGAAAACATACCCCCTGAAGACCAAGAGTTTCCTGTTATTATGGAAGTTAGGGATGATGATGTTGCACCAGAACGGTATGGAAGAGGAAGTGTTAATTTGCAACGAAGACTACTAATAGAGGGATATTTTGGATCATTGTAAAAAAAATAAAAACAAAAATATTATAGCTCTGATTGTTTCTTTTTTATTTCTAAATCCTTAAGTAAAAGTTCTTTTTTGTACATTTGTTCATTAAATTCCTTTTTTTTTTCATTAAATTATCCAACTCTATTTCATATATTTTTTGTTTATGTTCTATTTCCATTTCCAACGACAGTTTTTGTAATCTAACCAGCTCCAACTTCTCTTCTGACAATATTTTGAAGCTCTCATTTGCTGACTTACTTTTCTTAGTCGCTAGTTCTTCAGTAGTATTATTTTCTGGAATAAAGAAAAGTAGTTTAATATTATATTACTGTAAGCCAATTGTGAATTCGCAAAAATATATGAAACTGAATGACTTGAAATAATAATTTAGGTACCTTTGTTAAAGAGAGCAGATGCCTTCCTTTTTCTTAAAATGTCTATCCTGCTTAAATTTTCTTTGACTTGAGATTGTGATAATGGTGTGGTATTAATGCCACTCGTAGAAGGTCCATGGTCATTGTCAGTTAAATCTAAAACAAAAAATATAATTAAAAAACTGCTTTAAATATATATAATTATTAATAATGGTGATAATTAATTACCCTTGTTTGTCAGCACAGTTCCTTTTTTTCGTATTATCTCCATCTTACTAAATTTATCTCCAGCTCGAGATTGCAATGGTGTGCTTGGAGTAGAACCACCATCATTCTCAGTAATAACTAAAAATAAATATATGAGTAATATAGGTATTTAATAAATGTACATTTTGTTACATGATTGGTTTTAAAAGCATCAAAAAGTATTTTTGTGTACTATTTAGCTACCTACCAGTATTACAATAAACCACAAATGTAGTTATGTTTTCAAGACTTTTTAAGTAATCTTCTTCAATGGGTGCAATTCGTTGTTCTTCAGGAAGACTCTCTTGAAATTGCTTCATGAGCGTGGCATCTCCATCATATATACTATAAAGTCCATCCATTTGTGGCTCTATTAGCTTTCTTACTGCATTAAGTGGGTTGTCATCATCTGAAGGAGGAGGGCCTCCACCTAAAAATAATAAGTTTAACTTGTTTACAATTGTCTCTTGGACGAGAATGTGAATCTCACTCTCTGAAAGAATTAATGTCATGAACTTATGATTTTAATCAGTATTGATAGGCAGCTTATAAAACACCCATAAATGAAAAAATACAACACTACTATGATATTTTATATGTACCTGTTCCCATCACAACCTTCTTATACTTGGCTTCTTCTTTTTTCAATTCTACTTTCAAACTGTCGAAGCTTTCCTGGCAAACCTCAATAGGCCTATTTATTGTGGAGGCAATTGCTTCCCAGTCTTTGCCATTTTCCTCTAAGGCACTTAGAAAAGCCTGTTTTTGATCAGGATCTGTAACATAAATAGACATCTGTGTTATAAATAGCAAATACCAGCGGTACTACGGTTAATAAAAGACATTACTGAGCAGTATATACAATGGTATGGTAGTCTGTGTCCAGAAAAATAAGTTCATCATGTTACTAACCTTTCAACAACATTTTTGATTCTGAATGCTTTTTTTTCAATTTGCTTTTAATGTTTCTGTAACAACTTAAAAGGTTTTCGGCACTTCTTGAAACACCTTTTGTGTTGGCATTAAAAACATGAGCGATTTTGACCCAGGCATTTTGCTTTTCAGTCTGTTTGATTTGGTCGGTCTTTTTGCACTCAATAATATGGGTGTATGGTTCCATCGCTGCAATCAGCAATATCTGTTCTTCTTTTGTAAAATTAGGCCCCCGAGCCCTAGAAGAAACACTTTTGTTTGCCATGGTAATTATCACTGAACTCAACTAAAACAATTATTATCAATAAAAATTACCACGAGAACGCTTCACAAACAAATCACAACAAAACTTTGTGTGACTTGACAGCTCGGTTGACTTGATGTGACAGTTGAAAGCTCGTCGGTCCATTTCACGAATTTTTTTTCTAAGAAATGCAACCATTTTGCTCTAAGTCAAGTGTACAACGCACGAAAACGTAAAAAGGAACGCAAGAAACTGCTTTACCGACTCCCTAACTACGATTAGTTAAATTACCATCCAAACGGACGTGAGCAAGACCTTTTTAATTGTATTTAGGCTAAACATATTTAGCAAGATAAACGCATTTAACTAAATTCTGTTTAGACCAAATGTTGCGCAAGCCGCCCTTAAGCGTGGTTACAGAAAGCGATATGAAACATAATAAGTCGATGCTACTTGATACAAATGCACATCGTCGAGACTTCGAGCCAAATAAGCCGATAAAAAGTAATAAAGGGCAAAAATATTTGCAAGTTATTAAGCCTCTTTTTAAACTGAACACTGCAGTTCAGGGAAAGGGTTTGCCATTAACAAAAAAAAGGAGAAAAAATGTAGATTTAGTGTATTGGAATGACCCCAATGAACTAGTGGAAAGATTGAAATTATTAATTGCGTCTAGAGATGCTGGTAACACAGGGTTAGACAATGAAATTATATCTATTATTGAAGAATTGCGTGAAAGTAAAGTTATAAATAAATAAATGTTGTAAACTTTCCAGTGTTCATTTTATTATCAGACTTTCAATACAGTACACCTTCAATATGAATGTAGATAAATTCGGTCATTATATTCATAAAAGAATGCGTTTATCAGAACTGCTTGAGTTTAATGAAAACGCATTGATGAAGTCGGAAAAAGGAGATTTTGATTTAAAAGCAACCAGATTGAGAGGAATTACATCTCCCATAGAAGCAGACGATGCAGTGAATAAGTCTTATGTAGATCAGTTGAATGCTAATACGATAAAAGAATTCAATAAACTGATTGGTTCATTGCGTTCTCAAATTATAAAAGAGACACAGAATACAATTCAGGTTACTTTAAAAGCAAAAATACCTGAGGTTTTAACTCATTTGCGAGATAAGTTTTATACCAAAGCAGATGTAGATAAATTACTTCTAAAAACTTCGTAATGGCAAAACAGCAAATTGTAAATGAAATACACAAAGCGGCTCGAAGAAACTTCCTTCGCCGTTCTGTTATTCTGAAAGGAATCCACGACTTGTGGCAAGCTGATTTGGTGGACATGCAAAACCTGAAAAAGTATAACAAGGGTTATAATTATATTTTAGTGGTGATTGACTGCTTCTCAAAGTACGCCTGGGCAGAACCGTTAAAATCAAAGAATAAATTTGATGTTGCTCGTGCATTTCAACATATCCTGCTTAGCAGCAATAAAAATCCTGTTAATTTACAAACTGATATGGGCACAGAGTTTTATAACAACACTTTTCAAACGTTAATGAAGAAGCACAACATTAACCATTATTCATCGTTTTCTACTAAAAAAGCATCTATTGTAGAGATACTGATAAGAATAGTAAAAAATAAATTGTATAAATATTTTAGTCTCCGTGGGAACTATAAGTGGTTAGGTCTGCCATTGGATAATATATTGAAGACCTATAACAACACAAAACATCGCACTATCCAATTTAAACCCATTGATGTGAATAAATTGAATGAACCAGTAATAAAAGAAAATATTAAAAAAATCAAGAAACATAATTTAGTTCAGTGGAAGCCTTAATTCAAAGTTGGCGATTGTGCTCGTATAAGTAAATACAAACATGATTTTGAGAAAGGTTATACTCCTAATTGGTCAACTGAATTATTTATTGTAAAAAAGATTAATAAAACCTTACCAGTGACATATTATATAGAAGATAAACGAAAGTAGAACATATTAGGAGCTTTTTATGAGCAAGAACTTCAAAAATCGAACTATCCTGACGTTTATTTGATAGAAAAAGTGTTGAAGAAGAAAGGAAATAAATTATATGTCAAATGGTTAGGTGCAGTGCAGAAAACAGTTGGATTGACAAAACAGCACTTATGGGTTAAGATGTTATATAACCATTATTTTTTTAAATTCTGCCATTATACTTTAAGTAATGCGAGGTGGAGGACTAGTTAATAACATTATTAATAATCTACCATTCGAAGTTCCTTTGCCCGGATACAATTATTGCGGACCAGGAACCAAACTTCACGAACGGTTAGCGCGAGGCCACCGAGGTGTAAATAAGCTAGACGAAGCTTGTATGCAACACGACATTGCGTACGCAAACCATACAGACTTATCAAATCGTCACAAAGCTGATTTACAACTACTTAACATGGCTAAACAAAGACTTAAATCAAAAGATGCAGGGAGAGGTGAAAAACTAAGCTCATTGCTAGTGAACAAAGTCATGAAAGCCAAACTAAAGTTAGGATCCGGCGTTAAAACCTTTAAAAGCTTAGTTTCCAAAATAAAATCAAAAGTTAAGAAACTCAAACACAAAGATAGTAAGTCTTTAATAAAAGCAGCCTACTTAGTTGCAAAAAAGTTATTGCCAAACAACCATCATCGAATTCGGGTACCACGAGTAATACCCGTACCAAACACTGGAGGAGTTCTACCTTTAATCCCAATTTTCGCTGGTTTATCAGCTTTAGGAGCTCTAGCTGGTGGTGCAGCTGGAATTGCAAAAACCGTTAATGATTACAAAGCAAGCAAACGAAATTTACAAGAAACAGAACGACACAATAAAGCTATGGAAGCTTTAATGTTGGGCAAGGGTTTATACATTAAGCCCTATAAAAACGGCAAAGGATTGTTCATAAAATCGTCAAAAAACTAAGCAAGAAGCTACCTAATCGTCCTTTAACTAATATAGATATCCAAACCTATTCAAGAGACATCCCATATTTCCGTGGGGTCTACATGAAGGATCGGATACCTAGGAAGCCGAAACGGATTGAATGTGGTATCGTTAACTTAGACGATTCTAAGAACGAAGGAACGCATTGGGTAGTGTATGTTAAAGTATATGACTATTGTGAATATTTCGATAGCTATGGAAATTTAAAACCTCCATTGGAGCTGATGGGATATTTTAAGAACTGTAAAGTTTCTTATAACTACACGAGATATAAACAATTCAACACGGTAAATTGTGGCCATTTATGTTTAAAATATCTGCGGACTTTTTGGAATAAAATTGTATAAAATATATGTGTTTATTTTATTTCAATCATTTGCAAGATGTCACTCACTTTGTCGATAACTGGAAATTCTTCAACTTTATCTACGTACTATCCTAATACATTACAACTAGATGGAGAATATGAGTGTGCCTTATTGCATTTTTCAACTTTTAATTCTATTCCAAATATTGATAAAAGTAATAATAAGTTCTATTATGGTACCGATGAAGTTATAGAAATACCGGAAGGCACTTATGAGTTGCAAGATATCAATGATTATTTAAAGTCTGAAATAAAAAATGCGTCAATCAAACTACAGTGCAATAACAATACTTTGAAAACTGCTCTATACTGTACAAAAGACATACATTTTACTAAAGAAGACTCTTTTAGAAGCCTGTTAGGGTTTAATAAGCAAACCTTGAAAGCTTAAATGGCATGTGTCACAGTCTCCAGTTAACATTTTACCTACGACCGTAGTCAGGATTGAATGTGATATTATAAGCGGTTCATACATAAACGGTGAACCAAGTCACATTATCCACGAATTTGCACTAAATGTGCCACCTGGATACAGGATCATAGAAATCCCGAAGAACGCAATATACTTTCCGATCAATCAAAACAACATAAGCTGCATACATATCAGGCTATTAGATATAAACACTCGATTAATCAACCTGCGCGGTGAAGAAGTGCAGCTATATTTGAATCTTAGAAGAAAAAATGATTGACTACAATAAAAATGTGTCTCAACAAATTAAAAATATCAGTTCTACTCGGACCACCCGTCAAATAAGACCTCGCTTTAAGAAAAAAATTAAATTATCAAAAGACAATAAAGCATTCCTTAGAGCGATCGGATTGCTAAAATGAATATCTTAGACGTTTTATCCGCTCCGACTTACGATAATACTATAGAAGGAATCGAATTTCATTCCTACAAGCCCTACGTAACAAGTTTCAACAGGAACGATGAAATCCGTATACCTATCAACCAACAAGACTTGTACATACTACCATCAGCGAGCACCCTATATTTGGAAGGAACTATTATCGTTAGCAAAAAAGACACGAAGGACAAGGTTACTAGTGTCAATTTCACTAACAATGCTCTAATGTACTTGTTCCAAGATATTAGGTATGAGCTAAACGGAGTGGAGATTGATAAAATTAAAAATGCTGGAATAACTACAACTATAAAATCGCTCATATCAATGAATGAGAGTGAATCAAAGATGTCTAATGCCTGGGGCTGGAATATTGATGGTATAAAAAATATTAATGGGGGAAGATTTTCTGCCTCTATACCACTCCGTAATATTCTAGGTTTCGCTTAAGATTTTAAAAAGTCGTAATAAATAGTAGACACGAATTGGTATTGTTGCGAAGTAACACTAATTTGAATGCTGTAAAACTTAATACTGGAGAAATAGTGGATGACGTTCAGATCAACAAAATCATATGGCGTGTACCGCATGTTAAAGTATCAGACAAAGAAAAAATTAGTTTGTTAAAACTATTAGAAAAAGATCGACCACTTCAAATCATATACAGGAACTGGGACCTCTACGAATATCCAGCTTTGCCTAAAACTACAAAGCATACCTGGTCTATCAAAACTTCATCCCAAATAGAAAAACCAAGATATGTTATTATTGGTCTTCAGACAAATAGAAAGAACAATGCAAGTTCTGACATGTCTCAGTTCGATCACTGCTATGTTCGTGACATTAAAGTGTACCTCAATTCAGTTTATTTCCCGTATGAAAACCTAAATGCGAGTTTTGCTAATAACAGAATCGCTTTATTATACGAGCAATATACCAGATTTCAACAGTCGTATTACGGACGTCGCCCAGAGCCATTATTAAGCGAGAAACAATTTAAAGATTTGGCTCCGCTGTTTGTCATTGATTGCTCTAGACAAGCTGATAACTTGAAGACCGGTCCAGTTGTAGATGTGAGAGTAGAAATCGAGACTGATTCGGAAATACCAGATCAAACCACAGCATACTGTCTCATTCTCAATGATTGCATTGTTGAATACAAACCTTTAAGTAACATCGTGAAGAAGATATCATGAAGCCGGATACCATTATCGTAGAAATCCAAGGATTTAAAGATTACAAAAATAATTTTATCGTGAAAGAAGTGGCGGTCGTAAATCAAGATCATACACAGACGTTCCTGGTAAAACCGCCGCATTCATTCCATTCCCTTACTAAAGAAGAAAAGAAGCAAGTGAGATGGTTAGAAAGAAATAGAGGAATTTACTGGAGTGAGGGCTACGTAGACTATAAAGAATTTCATCGCGTCATTTTACCATATTTAGAAAATAAAAAAATTATTACGAAGGGTTTAGAAAAAATTCAGTGGATCAAAGACTTATGTGTTAACTGTGAAGTGATAGATATAGGTGAAAAAGGATGTCCTAATTTTTCAAGGTTGAAAAAGAAATATTGTAAAAATGATACTGAATTTAACTGTGTAAATCATAGACTAAACTGTGCTTTGAATAATGCTATATGTATTAAGAAATGGTATTTTGATAATAACATGTCTGTATTTAATTTATTTTGTTAATAAAAATTCTATTTATCTACTTGTGTTTGTTTATTTAAACATACCACTACTACTAACTAGCAATGATTCATATAATTATTATATGAAGCTCTAAATTAACCATAGCAAAATAAGTAATGTAAGTAAATTGAATAATTTAATACAATATTCTGATAACAATTAATAAGAACTGGGAACTAATAGTAAGCTAAGCATAATTTTACTACAGATAATTTAAAGTTCAAGCAATGTAATGTAAAATAAAACATATGTAGTTTAAATGACAAATATATTTTTATTTACTCTTTATATTACATCAACATTAATTACAACAACAAACTTATAATACTTAGTTTGATGATTATTTTATTTATACATACATCATTTACCTACCTATCTACAAAATTGTGATATTAAATTTATCTAGAATAGAAAGGAAATATTTATTTCTACTTGAATTACAATTTTAAACATACATATAGTTATTTTTATTTAGTTATTTTTATTCTTACACATAAAACATTTATTTATCTATTTACAAATATTTTGTGATGTCTAATTTTTATTCTACAATAAGAAAGAAAATTATTTTTTTACATTTAACTTATTTGCCAATTTACAATATAGATATATTTTTATTAATAATAATTAAAAATAATAAATACAAAGCTTAAAAATAAATATAAACACATAATATGTACAGTGCTCACAGGGCATCAAAAAACTCGTCCGCATCGCTCTCAATGGGACAAGTGCCCAAAAGGCTAGCAGCAATACCATTTACAATTAATTATAACATTAAATTAAGTATTTTATCTTTCTAACCTATACCTACTTTATGTATTATTTATTTCAACATGAATTCCTACAATAAAACTTATAACTATTTGATATTTTATTACTTAAGTATATAAAACTTACACAACAACTTAGGAACTATTTTTAAATACTTACAGAAAATAAGAAACTTGCCATTAACTTACATTACATCACTACTTATACTAAAACACTTAGGTACTTATTAATAATCACTAATAACCGTCATCACATAGTTTTTTGGATATTTTGTTAATTAACGATAGTGTTTCGTCCATAACATTGTCCACTGGTTCACTGACTACATACTGCGCACTTAACACGATCACCTCGTCATTGTCACTTGCAGGCTCTTGATTTTCACTGATGTCCAAAACTTTCACTTGTATAAGTCGTAAACGACGACACGGTTGGCGCAGTGGCTGAGCGATCGACTGCTGCGCAGCGTGTTGCGGGTTCGATTCCCGCCCAGGGTAAACATTTGTGTGATGAGCACTTGTGTTTGCCTTGTGTCTGGGTGTTGTTTATCTATATATGTATGTATTTACAAAAAAAAAATGTATATGTGTATGTATATCAGCTGTCTGACACCCATAGTACAGGGTCTCCCTAGTTTGGGGTCAGATGGCCGTGTGTGAAAAATGTCCCCACATATTATATTATTAAACCTTTTTTCTTTTCATTGTTTACGACGTACGATTGACACGCTGACTGCTCAGATGATTTCCGTTTTTGGCACTCCCGTCTTGCTCTAGACTTCTTGTTGGCAGACCCGTGTTGTGCTTCTGGGATATGCCAACTTAAACTCGGAGTCGGGAAACCTTGACCGTATTGGGAGAAGACAATATCCGGCGAATCCGACATTATTGATGATCTGAAACAAATAAACATTAATATTTATTATTTAATTTTGTAACAAAAATGGAAAATTTGAAAGATACACAGAACAGAATAATACTTACGAATTATTTGCTTTGAACTGATGTGACCACTCCAACAAGTGACTGCGTAATGTAATGAGTCGACAGAGTAGTAATATTATTTATGATGGAGGAATGTTATTGTGTAACCAAAACCTGTACAATATATTGCGAATCAATTTCATATTAAATTCGACAAGTTTGAACCTGTATGCTTGTGGTGGATAGCGTGAACACCTGATAAGGATCATATTTCTCAATGAGGCGCGCAGCCGCGCCGCGGCGCCGCCCGCGCGCGCGTTATGTCATCAGAAATGGTATTGAAAGTATGTAGGTAATGTAGGTATGCATAGGTATAAAACCTATTACATTACTTTTTTAAATAAATCAATTTCACGTTTCAACAAGTTGAAGCTTGTACAGTCAACAGCAAAAGTAGATGATCAAAATCAGAAATTCAATACAAATGAACGGAGTTCGCGTCAGAACTATGTGGCGTCGAAGTAATTCAAAAGTATGTGTGTGACAATCACATACTTTTAATAAATAAACTAGTAATAAATTACATAAACTAGTGTTAGTAAATTAGTATTGAATTTCTGATTTTGATCATCTACTTTTGCTGTTGACTGTACTTAACCTGTTCGTGCAGCAAAGAATGTAGGTATACAATGTGCATCACATAGATATATTTGATAGGTATTATATCTATTACAGGGTCTTGGAATGTTGAGTTGGTTTATCGTCGATAATATCTAAACATTACATTATATTTGGAGTACCAACAATAATAATTACCTACCTATTATATTTCACACCGCCACGTTCGCGCCAGGGCTTGGAATGTCTTATCGGGTTGTCAATGGGTATAGAAATTAAAGACCTAAATTTACATAGAATAGGTTTATTTATTTACTTAATATGAACAAAAAATAATATATTGAGTATAAACAAAAGAAAAGAAAACTTATACCTAATTATTAAGGATACAATTATCCTAATTTATAATTGAATAATTACTAAATATTACTAAGTAATAAGTATGAGGGTGTAATTACAAATGTGGAAAGCCCTAAATTACAAGAACCTAGTACCATTTAAAATTTTGGACTTCTCCGCACTTGAAACTACAAACCTCATTTAAACTTACATAGGGTTACTGGTAATTAGGGACCGATAGAAAAAGGGGAGATTCTTGGGAACGCGAAATATTTATTTGAGATTTCGACAGAGCTCCCATAGAAATAGTTTTTGTATTTGCTGAGTAGAATCTCCCTTTTTGCTAACGGCCATTAATTACCAGTCACCCAATATACCTACTGTAGGTAAGTGGTTAAGTTTAACATTTAAACTAACATTATTTTCTATAAGTAATTACCTACCTATTTGAGACATTTAGAATACACCATGCTATCAATTGATTTTGACAAAACTCAGTTGTATTTTTTATAATTCATTTTTCGATTATGAGATGTGTCAAGAATAGTCAAGATTGATTACAACTTATGTTAAGTAGAAACAAACGGAACATACTATTTGCTTTGTTGTACAGACGCCAGCAAATCAAGCTATCCCAAACTGTCAAAGTTTCATAATCTAAATGATATCATACGCTTTGTAATAAAGTTGAAAATCTATTAAAGAAATTTGACAGATTGGGACAGCTTGATGTGCTGGCGTCTGTACATATCTAATATTTCTTAACATACTTATATTTAGACAGTTACATTTTTACAATCAATAAAATACATGGTAGAGTGTACTTATCTGTTTTAGTTAAATTATAGTAATGGATTACATTAATATAGTGGTATTACCCCAGGCTAAAGTAGATACCTTATCAGCGCATAGCAACCGTTTATCGTCATTACTTGAAAGTGCTACTTTATTTACATCCTGGGTGAATATTTCATGTTTTATAGACTTAAATAGTATATTTTTTTTGCGAATGACATCGCAATTGTACAAAACATTTTTATAATCTATCATATTTAAATTTGCTGTAACATTTTTTCTTGTGCCTTTTGCTTTTTTTATTGTTTTATTTAAAGTTTTAATACAATACAATTTTGAGCGCAGTCCTACGAACTCTTGGATAATTTTACCACCCATTTCGTCCTTAAACAGACCTGGAATCTTCTTATTGATAATTGGCAGGTTAAATTCGTTGTTTATATCGTAGTTGCTTGTATCTAAATAATTTAGAAAACGGACCTTGAAATCTTTAAACACGTCATTACTCTGTACATCATAAACAAGACTATCTGTGTCAGTATAGCACAATTCAATTCGGTTACCATAAAAAGGTTTTATAATAGAATAGTGGAAATCATACATGTGAGCCTTAGATAATTCTAATACTGTAAACCCTATGTATATCGGTTTATTAAGAATAACACGCGAAGGCTTCATTTGAATTGCCACTAGATCATCAGAAAATACAGAGGCGCTATGAAAATATGGGTTGGCTATTAATTTTTCAGCACATGTAACCTTTTTTGTTTTATTGCTTAAGTCACACCACTTGTTGACTAATTTCACATCTATTCGATTTTCATTATTTTCTAACGTCTTTCCAAAAATACTATTGTTTAATAATTTAAAAAAATCTTGTTCAAACGTTGACTCTGCTTTTTGTCGTAACTGAGTATTAATATCAATATACTGCTTTAAAAAACCACTTTGCTTAAATGTAATAGCACGATGGATTTTTCTCAATACTAAGCCATGCTGTAAGCATTTTTTTAAATGTACGTAATGAATAACATAGTGATATTTATCATACAAATTGGGTATTCGTTTTCTATTCTTACCACCAGGTGGTAAACATTTTTCTGGGCAAAATGGAAAGTCATTGTGTTCAATGTGCAAATTCTTTGGATATATTAGATCTACTTCAAAAATGTAACCATTTTCCGCAGTATCACTGATGTCAGTCAAGTTTAATTTTAAAAGTTCTATTTCTTGTCTATTCATTAATCTAAAGTCGGAATAAGGTAGAGATTGACACATACTATAACCGTATAAATTGTTACAGTCTAAATAAATGATAAATGAATCTGGATGGGATGGATCGTAAGTGTCCAAATATTTATTATTGGCTTTAACATGCCTTTTGGAACACATACAAACACCTCCACGAATACCTTTTTGTATCATTCTAAAAATTTCAACATCACTTATCAATTCTAATTGAACTCCTGTTTTTAAAAGCATTGCATCAAAAGATAAACTTGGTGCTGTGAGATAAAATGCGGGATCCAGATTATAGTGTCGTTTACAAGTTTTACGAAAATTTTCAAATATATCTGTTAACAATAGAACGTCGGTTTTAAGATATAAATCTGTATACATACCCATATTTTGGATATTAAATACAGACCAAATACGGACCAAGCATGTGCATAATCTTCGTAGAAAATGGGGTTATCACTTAAAGAGTTATAAAAGCATTTTTTAGAAGGCAAACACGTATCTTCATAACGTTTCCATTGATACATATAGTCATACGGATATACTCCTTTACGGGTAAGTAGGTCAAATTCGTTTCTGTCAGGAAAATAAGATTTTAATTGTTGAAACTCATGTTTTTTCATTGTACTGACCAACTTTTCTAAGCTGGTTCCTAAAAACTTAAAAGAATCTACAAACCGGACCTGTATGCTTTCCTCGGAGGAAATCGGAATGAACTTTGTAAATGAAATATAGTTTTCTTTTGTTTTAGGTATTACTTTAATAGATCCAGGAGCTTCACCTAATTCTTTTATGAAAAGGTGGCAATCATAACCAGATAAATTATGAAAAAATACTGGCAAAAATTTAGGTAATTTAAATTGTAAGTTACAATAGCTGTGAGCTGCACCGCGATATTTACCCGTTAAATGGCAATGATCACGAACTCTATCATCGAATAAGAAGTGCTCGCAAATGTGACATGTTAGCGCCTTTTCAAAGTCACGAGCATTATCGTCGGTGTAAATCATAGGAACATTATTTTTTAAAATATTATTAATTTTTTTCGCATCTTTATAGATAGACTTTACAAAATTTGGTACACAATCCGCACCGCGATATGAAACGTAACGATTGTAGCGTTCGTCTATCGCACACGTAATATGATAAGCGTAAGCTACTGGCACGTGTCGCTGTCGTGTTACAGTGCTCGCTTTAGTTGGATCAGGGTCACAAGATTCGTACCGTTCAAGCATTGTTTCAAAATCTGCGTATATAACAAATGGTACAATTTGCTTTCTATTATAATTTTTAAACTGTATAAAGGAACCTTTTGGTGGTAGTTCAGTGGCAACGCCTCCACAACTGTGCGAACTAAGATCATCATTTGAATTAAAAAACAATAAACAATCATCACAAAAGTAAAGTTTCCCGTGGTGTTTTGATATTTGACTCTTAACAAGTCGCGGCAAATCCTTAATGAAACAGTAATGTGACAAATCGTCCTTTTCTAAGTAAAGTAAATGAATTACCTTTCCTTTCAAGGTTTTTGGTTTGTACAGCGGTCCCGTGACGATATTACTTTTTAAATCATAAATGTAAATACAAAAATTAGGGTTATTTAATTCAAAGCACGCAACATCCGAGAAACTTAATGGAAATGATATGTCGTTTACATTTAACACGTTTCGAAAATCAGGGTAAGATGATACTCTTTCAGGATGGCTTTTAGCTGGATATAAAGCAGCAACTACTGACCATAAAAAACAATATTCATCGTTATTGCGTATATTAACGCATGCTTTTTTCGATTTTATAGCAGCAGGCAATTCGATAAAGCCCGAGCCACGCAAAGGTTGATATTTGTTGACATTGACTTCCAAATGAGAACTATACAAGAACGTCCATCCACTGTCACGGTCTTGAAATTCTTCTATCTTTTTTGCTAAAGTATTTTTAACTTGAGACAATAATGATGTAAATTCATAATTCTGATGCAAAGTAAATTTTTTTTGTGGAAAATGATTTCATTTCTTGACAATCATTTTTAACCATCAAAAACATAGCAAAATATTCGAAATTAACTTTTAGACTAGTGTGTTCTTCGAGGGACATATCAATTAACGTTTTAATTTTGTCTTGAGCAATATTTAAACATGATTTTGGAGAGTAATTATCAGACGGATCGGCAATTCTATACGAAGCTATACGATTACGAAATGCCTCCTCCTCCTCGAGTCGTAAGCTCACTGCTGAGCGTCGTGATGCTCCCGTCCACCAGACTCTCCACGACAGAGCTGCTTCCACTTTCCTCGATCCATGGCGTGGTTTAGAGCATCTGTGATCGTTGTGTTTAGGTTTTTGCTTATTTGGTCGGACCATCTAGTTGGGCTGCGTCCCCTAGGTCGTTTTCCTTCTAACTTCCCCGTGACAATAAGTTTCTCCAGATTGTCGGAAGGCTTACGGGCTATGTGGCCGAAGTATTGCAGCACTTTCCTAAGGCAGATGCTCGAGAGCCTTTGCGTTATCTTGAGCTCGTTCAGGATCGAGCTGTTCGTCTTATGGGCTGTCCACGGTATGCGTAACATTCGTCTCCAGCACCACATTTCAAACGCATCGATACGTCGTCGGTCTGCCATTTTGACGGTCCATGACTCTGCTCCATACAAGAAGATGGGAAAGACCAAGGTCCGAACGATGTACATTTTGGTTCTTCTGAGAATGTTTCGATCTTTCCACACCTTTTCGAGTTGTGTCATAGCCGATTTTGCCATTCCAATGCGTCGCCTGATTTCTCCTTCTGTTCCACCTTTATTTGATATACTCGATCCCAAGTACACAAAATCTTCGACCATGTCGTACTGAGAGAGCAGGTGAACATCCTGCAGTACGCTAGATCTATCTACGACCATTATCTTGGTTTTGGTTTGATTTATGTTAAGACCCATTTCGCGACTGACCGAGTCAAGGCGGTTTAGTAGGTCAACCATTTCCGATCCGGTCTTAGCCAGTAAGGTGGTGTCATCGGCATAACGTAAATTTGAGATTTTAAGACCGCCTACTGTGATACCACCTCCCCAACCCTCGAGTGCTTTACGCATGATGTGTTCTCCGTAAATGTTGAACAGTATTGGAGAGATGATGCAACCTTGTCGGACCCCTTTCTCAAATCTAAACGTGGTGGATCTTTCAGTGTTGACCTTGACCGTGCCATAGCCTGTATCGTAAAGATTTTTAATAAGCGCGATGAGGTGCAGAGGTACCCCCATTTCTGCTAGTATATGCCAAAGATGCTGCCAGTTTACACAGTCGAAGGCTTTTTGATAGTCGACGAAACACAAAACAGCTGGAGTATTGAATTCGTAACATTTTTCGACAATGAGTCTGACATTGAGGATTTGCTCTCGCGTCCCTTTTCCCCTGACAAAACCAGCTTGTACTTGTGGTATTTGCCAATCCAGAAAATGTCGCAGTCTGGTGTTAATAACGTGCAGTAGAACTTTGCTTGTGTGTGAGATTAGAGCAATCGTTCTGTAGTTCTCACATTTTTTCGTCGGTCCTTTTTTGTGTAAAGGCAGGATGGAAGAATGGGTCCAATCTATTGGCCAAGTCATAGATCTCCAAATACAGTTGCACAAATCCGTCAATCTTTGTATTCCTCTATCACCCAACGCCTTTAAGGATGCGGCTGTGCAAAGATCCGTGCCAGGAGCCTTGTCACATTTTAGAACTACGAAGAAGTTCTTCGTAATAGAAATTACCTTGATTTCGATTCTGATTGCGAGGTAGAGGTACTGTCAGAAGCTTTACGCTTCGATGATTTCTTTTTTGCCTGCACTTTTGCAGCCTCAGGTGCGCGACGGTACTCAGATTCGGAGTCAGACCTGTAATCGAGCACACAACAATTAATTTCAAATAAAAAAAAAATGCTGTATAAAAGATCAGAACAATTTGACACTCGACTTATAAAATACAAGGACACTGAATATTAAAATAATTATTTTTAAAATACTTACGTACATTTTATGGGAATATTCGTAATAAACTTAAGCGGAACTTGTCACTTGAAATCTCTGGAGCGAATGTGATTTTTCATGTAAATTAATCGAATTTAAGTAAAGAAAAATGCCATCTCAACAAATTTAACCTCATTACAAAATTAACCCTTAAATCTTAGAAATACAATTGTATGACTAACTTATGTCAGTTACGACCTTTTAAATCATAATATTGATTCCGTCAAAATGCAATTTTATCGTGCGAAATGAAATATAAAACCACATTTGTCCGGCACCGACAAAGGCGCCGTTACCTGGCTTAGGTATCTATGATTACTACTATTTGTTTAATTTATGTATGTTTGTTTGTTTGTAAAATTAATAGATTTTTGAGACACATTATATAAGTCTGTGAAAAAAAACCTGGAACAAATATTGGGTGATTATTAGGTACATTATATAATTATAATACTTAGGGTACTAACGCATGCTGAGCGAATTTATTAACTTAATTATTACCATAAAAGAAAAAAAGGGATTGCGATAGGGATTCGAACCTAAACCTCGAAATACACATATGCCTATTTGTTACTAGAGCTATTCGCAATCCTGTTTGCAGGGTCGAATTTACGCTCTACTTGGGTCATAATTATAGGGATGATGTCAGCGTCATCAATCAATAAGTTGCATTCGAGATAATTTATGTGCAGAAAAGTTTTGAACGGATACGCGTACCAAAACTAGTTTATTATATGTATGTTGCAGTCAAACTGCAAATATAAAAACCATCAACTATAATAGAAATATAAGTACCTATACTATATTAATAAAGTCGTATATTAGAAGTTGCATTGATATCTTACAGTTTGATACCATAAGTAGTATTTTTTTTTAAATCCCTAGACAAAAAAAGCTACTCATTTGAAAATATCATTTTACATAATATTTATTTATTGTAATCACAAAGACCATAATTATTACAATAAATTAATTTCCAAGATGAGTATGCCGTACCGAAACTGATGTACCTATTTTATAAACATAGGAAGTCCTATGAAAGACAAATTTTAAACAATGTTTGCAACAAGCGCAATGCTTATCTTTCATATTATACAAATGTTCCCATTGAAATTACACACCCGCACACATGTACACCTACATCATACCTCACATACATCACACAGCAAATTATTGCAATTTTGCAGTTTTACAGACTGTAAAGGCTCATTTACACCCACCCGCAACAGTTGCCTGATACGATCGATTCCGACACCGCCGTCAGGTTTCATGAAAGAATAATGTGTAATAAAGAATACAATGTGGTGACACTGACCGGACTTATACATACCGGACGGTAACTATTAGTGTAAATACTCCTTAACCCAGCGCAATGTGCGGATGGATATGGATAGTAAACAGTACAAGACGTGACGTGTAGGTAGCGTGGTGTTAGTAATTAACGGGTAAGTAGTGTCGTCTGGGTGAATGCATTAAATTAAAATTTCGGTTGTCCTCGGTACCAATCTGGTCGCATAAACTGAGTGTGTGTTGAGCCTTTGTGGTAAGGCACTATCTCTAACTTTGTGGAGAGACATAGTGACAATCTGTCCCAAATTTTAGTTTAATGTATACGATATCCTAAAATTCAGATGTCCTCGGTACCAATCTGGTCGCATAAACTGAGTGTGTGTAGAACCTTTATGGTAATACGCTATCTCTAACTTTGTGGAGAGACATGAGACAATCTGTCCTGAAGTTTAGGTCATCGGTTCAGACAGCCGACGCATTTACTTGTTTAATAAACGTGTAAATTTTCATCTATATGAAACGAAATTAAATTAAAATTTCGGATGTCCTCGGTACCAATCTGGTCGCATAAACTGAGTGTGTGTTGAACCTTTGTGGTAAGGCACTATCTCTAACTTTGTGGAGAGACATAGTGACAATCTGTCCCAAGTTTTAGTTTAATATATACGATATCCTAAAATTCAGATGTCCTCGGTACCAATCTGGTCGCATAAACTGAGTGTGCGTTGAACCTTTGTGGTAATGCGCTATCTCTAACTTTGTGGAGAGACATGAGACAATCTGTCCTGAAGTTTAGCTTACCACGTTTCATGTAGATTTAAATTAGGAATAAATTCAGTTATTACTCTCTAGTGCTGATATAATAGTGGTGAAATGTGTAGTGAAACTATGAAAGAATGACAGTAAAGTAGTGTAGTGAAACAGAGCTTAAACCGTAGAGCTGCTTTGGATAATCGAGGTAAGTGGTTGATATGTAGAGTTCGTTATAATAAGACGATGTTATTGGGCATTCTACGACACCGAGAGTGACGGAGGCGAACGGAGTGAGACGAAGGAAGCGGCAGGTGGGGTAGAACGCCCAATAATATCCTACTGACGTGGCTCCGAGATTTTTGATTCCATGCTTGATTACAATTTTATACATTTAAATGATGGTAGCTTCACTAGAATCAGACTAGTTGAGGGAGTTCTCCAGCAATCTAGCCCTGATATCTCATTTGTATCCTCTGATTTATCTTTATTATTTATTTGGAAACCAACTAACGAAACACTCGGTAGTGATCATCTAATTATTAAATTAAACTTAGTGCTGACTGTGAACCGTGAATACCTAAACAAAAGAAATTTTAAAAAATCGGACTGGACTTCATATGCTGCATACATAAACGAGCATTTACAAAATTGCGTTACTCCCCAGGATCCTCAGGACTTGTATGACATTCTGTATAATATTATGCAAAAATCTGCGGATAAATATATTCCCTACATTAAAATCCCTCAAGGTATAAGCAATGTCTTTAAGCCAAAACCATACTGGTCTTCAGAGTTGTCCAGGGCTGTTGCGGAGGAGCGGGGCCAGTTTCCACGCCAGTGGAAGACAGGAAAACTGGTCCTGCTGAGGAAGGCGGGGCGCCCTGCGGATACGCCGTCCGCATACCGGCCCATCGTGCTGTTGGACGAGGTGGGAAAACTGTTCGAAAGGATCATTTCGGACCGCCTCGTCCAGCACCTTTCTGGAGTGGGACCGGATCTGGCGGACAGCCAATTTGGCTTTCGCCGTGGGCGCTCCACAATCGATGCCATCATGCGCGTGAGAGCCCTGGCGGAGGATGCAGTTTCTCGGGGTGAGGTGGTGCTGGCGGTTTCACTCGACATCGCCAACGCATTCAACACTATGCCCTGGAGTTGTATTAGGGAGGCACTCGTAGGGGTGCGTGCAGAAAACCTCCTCGTGTGCCTGATTGCTGCTGGTTCCTTTCGAATACGTTCGGGGGAAAGAGCAGTGATCGGGCCGGTGCACCCTGGGTACAGTCAATATTCTCGAGAATATTGGCTGTGGCGAATTTCTGCGTGGGGGGGGGGAGCTTCAGGCTCGTGGAGGTGGGGCCCAATCTGGGCCGAAAAGGGGCGTTTTTTCACGTGTCCCTCTGATTTAAGCAGAGGACACAGTGGTGAAGCATGGGCGGCGCTCGTAGTGCACTTACCCTGCCTACGGGCTGGCAGCGGGAGAACCTTTCTCCCGACTGCACCCGTCGAAATCGTAATCCGTGAAGAGCTCACATCTTGTGACTTGGAACGGGACGAGGGTCTTGGCTTAACCGCCTGGGCCGCGAGGAAGAGAACCTCTATAATAAATTCCTCTAATACCAAGTTTTGGTGCGTGGCGAGGGTATGGATGGCTGAGGAGTAGTGTCACTTGCAACTTTGTAGTTGTAGGTGGCGCATCAGTCGTTAGCGCACCCCCAGCCAGGGGCCAGTGGGACCTCGGGGTTGGGAAACAAATGACACCACTTACCTAGGGACAGGGGGTTAACTAGGTGGACGGAATAAATCCCCCACTACTCGTGGGAACAAAATGGAAAAATTATTGAATAAAACTGAAGAGGAAGAGGTGGATGCGGCATTAAAGTCTGATGACGCATCGGTGACGAGCGTGCGAAGCACGGAGAAAGTAGACAGCAAGCGAGAAAAGGAGCTCCAGGTTAGCCTGGAGCGCCTGCGCGACGAGGAGGTGGCCACTGCCAAGAGAGCGGCGGCGGCGAGCGCTTTCAGAAAGCGCCCGCGGAGTTTGGGATCGGGACCAATAGGTCTCTCCTCCAGCGAGGAGAACCTGTCGGCCCCCAAAGTGCCAACGGCACGGAGAGGGAGAGGTCGTGCGGTGGCAGGTGGAGCTCCCGCTCGACCACCGGAGCGTGACATGCGGGGACGGTTCGTGCCGATATCTCGGCCCGACACGCCAGCTCCGACTGACAACGTAGAGAGTATGGGAAGCGACTCTGAGCACGGACAGAGCTCGATCGCGGACCATAGCGAGGGCTCCCTGCTAGGCTCAAATAGGGCGGAGGCGAATGCCGCAAGGCGGGCGCAACGCAAGGCTGTCGCGGAGGGCGAAGTCACTGAGTTGTCCCGACAGGCTCGAGAGCGGCGCGAAGCTCGGCTGGCAGCCGGTGGGGGTGTTTCGGCGGTGGCGCTCAGTCGCCAAGTTCTGGACGGCGTGGATGTCGTCCTGAAGGTTGCCACCAAATCGGGCAACCTGAAGGGTACGTTCACGCGCGCCCTGAAGGAGGCGGCTGACGATATTCGAGAGGCAGTTGGGGTCGTAAGTCGTACGAGCTCGGACGAGACGGCAAAGTTGTGGGAGGAAAACAGCCGTCTCAGATCTGAGCTGGAGGACCTCAAGCGGCAATTTGCCGCCCAAAGAGCAGCTCCCGTGGCAGCCGGCTCCCTTTCAATCGCGGCCACGGCGTCGGCTTCGTCTTCGGCCCCGTCATCGGTCCCTGCTCTTGCGGATGCAGAGATCGAAAAGATCGCTCGCATCTGCATGATGCAGTGTGGGACGATGGTGGGAGCACGGCTGGAGGCCATAGAGTCGAGGCTCTTACCGGCCGAGACCCTCCGCCTACCGCTCAATGCGGACAAGCGGAAAAAAGAGACACCCGCTAAACCGGGGCCGGTGCCCGCTAAGCCGAGCTTGGTGCAAGCTAAACCGGGCCCGGTGCCCGCGACTGCGTCCGCGGCGGCGGCTGGGCCGAAAAAACCAGGGAAGGGAGCCAAAAAAGCCGCCGACGGAACCGGCAAGCCCGCAGCGGGTACGTCCGCACCCGCTTCGCAGACGACGGCGGCCGCGGCGACCACGTCCGAGCCCACCGAGAAGATGGAGGAGGGCTGGACAGAGGCCAAAAAGCGCCGCCGTCGAAAAAAGAAGAAGGCGACACCGCCGGCACCGGCACCGCCAGCACCGGCATCGAAGAAGGCCCAACGACCGCGTAAGGTCAGAGCCCCACGCTCCGCGGCTGTAGTGATTACGCTGCAGCCCGGAGCCGTCGAAAGGGGCCTTTCTTACAAGGCGGTCCTAATGGAGGCGAAGGCCAAAGTCGCGTTCCCCGACCTTGGCACACCGTCCGGCTTCAAAATGAGGCCGGCGATCACGGGGGCGCGGCTGCTGGAGGTGTCGGGTGCCTCTAGCGGTGAAAAGGCGGACGTCCTGGCCGCCAAGTTGAAGGAAGTCCTCAACCCGGAGGACGTCCGGGTCTACAGGCCGATGAAGACCGCTGAGGTGCGCGTCGACGGTCTGGACGACTCGGTGACTCCGGCTGAGGTCGTGGCGGCCATCGCCCGTGTCGGCGGATGTCCGCCGGGTGATGTGAAGACGGGCGAGATACGCGTCGACGCTTCTGGGCTCGGCGCGATCTGGGTGCGGTGTCCGGTGGCAGCGGCCAATAAGGTTTCTGACGGCGGCCGTCTGTTGGTGGGGTGGGTTGCAGCGAGGGTTAAGCTGCTGCAACCCAGGGTTATGCGGTGCTTCCGCTGCCTTGACATTGGGCATGTCAAGGCTCGGTGCACCGGCCGGGTCGACCGCAGCGATCAGTGTTATCGCTGCGGTCAGCCCGGCCACAAGGCGGCCCAGTGCTCCGCGAGTAGGGATCGTGCGATCGATGGCCCTTTATGGGGCCCCGATCTGGGCGGCAGACCTGACGGCCGGAAGCATCGCCGTGCTGCGAAAGCCGCAACGCGCGATGGCCGTCAGAGTCATCAGGGGATATCGCACGATCTCCTACGAGGCGGCTTGTGCACTGGCCGGATCCCCGCCCTGGGACCTGGAGGCGAAGGTACTCGCGTCACTGTACCGGTGGCGCGAGGAAGCGCGGGCGCGGGGCGAGCGACCGATGCAGCGACACATGGAGCTGCGTCGGTCTCAGCTTCGCGAGGTCCTGGTGGCGGAATGGCGGGACAGGCTTTCGCGCCCTACCGCCGGCCTCGCCATCATCGAGGCGGTCCGGCCAGTGCTCGAGCGCTGGCTCGGGAGGAGGCACGGCTCCCTGTCGTTTCGGGTGACGCAGGTGCTCTCGGGGCATGGTTGCTTCGGGAAGTACCTGTGTCGCATAAACAGGGAGCCGGACGCCCGGTGTCACCACTGCGTCGACTGCCGGGAGGACACGGCGCGGCATACGCTGGCGGAATGTGCCGCTTGGGAGGGGCCGCGCCGTGCCCTCGTCTCAGAAGTAGGCAGTGACCTGTCGCTGTCGGCCGTGGTCGAGTCGATGGTCGACAGCGCAGAGTCCTGGGACGCGGTGGTTTCCTTCTGCGAAAGTGTCATGTCGCAGAAGGAGGCTGCGGAAAGGGAGAGGGAGATCTCAACCTCCCACCCTGCCCGCAGCAGGCGCACCGGGCGTCGGCGAAGGGCGGACAACGCCCTCTTCCGGCCCCCATAAATGGGTCCAGGGGCGGCAGACTCGGGGACGTCTGTCGCCCCCCACATACACCAGGACCCGAGGTGGCGGCGCGTAGTGTTCCACGCGCGCCCCTCTAAGACGTCCGGGGGGGAGTCTAACACCTCACTCCCCCCCCTGACCCGAGAAGTGGCCCGCTGCAGCGGGCCGGCACCAGCCGGGGGTTGCGGAAGTATCTCCAGTTCCCGCGACCCCCGACGTAGGTGTGAGATGGAACACCGGGGTGGTTTTTAGTCAGTAAGAGTCTGACAGACCCCTCCGCCCGCCCCAGGGCGGAGGACATCCATGAGGATTTTCCACCCCGTACCAAAAAAAAAAAAAAAAAAAGGGAGGCACTCGTCTATCACGGAGTGCCGAACTACCTCCGCCGCATCATTGGGGCCTACTTGACGGATAGGGCCGTCATCTACCGGGGTCGGGATGGCTGGGGTCGGCGAGAGATGTCGTGCGGTGTTCCACAGGGTTCCGTTTTAGGACCGCCCCTGTGGAATATCGGTTACGACTGGGTGCTGCGTGGTGTGCTTCTCCGCGGCGTCGGTGTCATATGTTACGCCGACGACACGCTCGTTGTAGCACGCGGGAAGACGCACCAGCAGGCGACGATTTTGGCAACCGCTGGGGTTACGCAGGTCGTGGGAAGGATCCGGCAATTGGGCCTAGAGGTGGCCCTCAACAAGTCCGAGGCCCTGTTCTTTCATGGGCCACGGCGTGGACCACCTCCGGGCTCTCATATCGTGGTAGGAGGCGTCCGCATCGGCGTCGAGTCGACGATGAAGTACCTAGGACTCGTCCTCGACGGCCAATGGAACTTTGGGCAGCACTTTCATCGGCTGGCACCCAAACTCATGGGTGCGGCGGGTGCGCTAGCCCGTTTGCTGCCCAATTTAGGTGGACCAAACGCCTCCTGCCGGAGGCTCTATATGGGGATTGTGCGGTCTATGGCGCTCTACGGGGCGCCAGTATGGGCGGAGAACCTGGCGGCCCGCAATATTGCAGTGCTGCGACGTCCGCAGCGAGCGATGGCCGTCAGAGTGGTTCGGGGATACCGCACGATCTCCTTTGAGGCAGCGAGCCTCCTTGCCGGATCTCCGCCGTGGGATCTCGAAGCGAGAGCCCTCGCTTCACTCTACGACTGGAGCGGGGAAGCGCGGGAGCGGGGCATACGACCAGTGCCGCGAGAGTACGCGCGGCGCCGGTCCGAACTCCGAGTAATTCTAACGGCGGAATGGGAGGGACGACTTCTCAACCCCAGCGCAGGGCACGCCGTAACTTCGGCGGTAAGGCCCATCATGGAGGATTGGTTAGGGCGCCGACACGGCGCCCTTACGTTCCGGCTGACGCAGATACTGACCGGACATGGCTGTTTCGGGAAGTATCTGTGTCGCATAGGCCGCGAACAATCGCCCGGTTGTCACCACTGCGGAGATTGCCTGGAGGACACGGCGCAGCACACGCTGGCTGAGTGCCCAGCTTGGGCAGAGCAGCGCCGTGAACTCTCCGCAGCAGTAGGTGACCTCTCGCTCCCGAACATCGTTCTTTCGATGGTCCGGAGCGAGAGTGCGTGGGAGGCTGTCGCCTCTTTTTGCGAGCATGTCATGCACGCAAAAGAGGCGGCAGAGAGGGTGAGGGAAGCAACTGCCTCGCTTCCCTCCAGGAGAAGACGCACTGGGCGCCGGAGGGCGCTTAATGACCTCCGGCCTCCATGAGTTGCCGGCCTGCGGGTGGTCGACTTAGGGGCAGTCCACCACCCGACCAGATGCAGGCCCGTGTAGGCGGCGCGCCGTGTTCTGCGCGCACCACACTAGAGTATTCGGCGGCGCTCAGACCGCCGAGGTCGACGGGATCCGCCACGTAAGCGGATCATAGCCTGGCGGGGGTGCGGTGCATGCGCGAGCGAATCCCGTACCCCCGCCCATAGGTCAGTCGAGGAACACCGTGGTGGTTTTAGCCGGTAGGAGTCCGGCACACCCTCCCGTCTTCCCCAGACGGGGGACAGTCCATGAGGATTTCCCCACGTAAAAAAAAAAAAAAAAAAAAAAGGGCTGTTGCGGAGCGGCGTTTGGCGCTTGCAAATCTGAGATCTTGCCCCTCTCCTAGAAATTTAGATATTCTTAAAGAAAAGATTAGCACCGCACAAAGGTTTATTCGTCGGGCGAAATGTAAATCTTTTCAGCAGTTTTGTTCTTCTGTAGATGAAACTTCTTCAGCGTCCGAAATGTGGCGTAAGATGAGGTGGTTAAAGGGTCGTGAAATTCGTAACGCCTGTGTGGATAAAAATAAAGCTGAGCGACTACTTAGCGAGCTTACTCCAGATTTTGTTTGTTCCGCGAAGCCTATTTTTCATTCAAATAACGCAACGTTGGAGTCGCTGATATCAATGCCAGAATTAGTTAACTGTATTAAAAAAACTAACACAGCTCCTGGGTCAGATCAGATTTCCTTCTCCATGATAAAACACCTTCCAACTTCCGGTAAACTTATATTGCTTTCAATATATAACAAATGTTTTTCGTACGGTTTTGTTCCCTCACAATGGCGCCAAATCAAAATAGTTCCAATCCCCAAGCATACTAGTAGTTCATCTTCACCGTTACGTCCAATTTCACTAATATCTTGTGTTTGTAAGATTTTGCATGCCATTTTGGCCAAACGTATTGAATGGTTCTTTGAAAAACAATGTCTTTTCCCTGAAGACATGGTGGGTTTTCGTAAAGCACGGTCTTGTCTGGATAACCTTACGCGGTTGGTTTCTGAAATTCAACTTGGATTCTCTAAAAACTTGATTACAGCGGCGTGTTTCATAGACATCGAAAGTGCATATAACAATGTTGATATTCCTTGCCTGTTACATATTTTAGATCAGTTTGGGGTTGGGTCAAAAATCTGTACTTATTTGTGGTCTTTTTTATCAAACAGACATCTACAAGTGGCAGCATACGATTATGAGATGGTTAGATGTACTGGCCGTGGGTTAGCTCAAGGAGATCCACTGGCTCCGCTTTTATTTAATATTTTAACACTACATGTATGTAAGAAAGTTAGCCAGGTAAATAATATCTCAATATGCTGATGACTTTGTTTTGTACTCTTCAAAAAGTAATTTAGATTTAGCGTTTGAAGAACTTCGGTCCGCATTACGATATACCAAAGTGTTAATTGATAAGCTAGGTTTAACTATGTCTCCAAATAAAACTAAGATTTGTGTATTTAAAAAAGGTTGTTTTAGGAGAGCTATTGACTTTAATTTTGATGATGTTTCAATTGAAGTCGTTAATTGTGTAAAATATTTGGGTCTATGGCTGGATAGTTCATTAAGATGGGGTAAACAAATCAATGAAATCTCACAGAATGTAATGAAATTTATTAATTTACTAAAAGTCTTATCTGGTCCAGGATGGGGAGTCCATCAAAAACACCTAAGACGTTTGTACATTTCCATTATTCGAAGTAGAATTGATTATGCCAGTTTCTTGTTTGACAATAGTGCTAAATCTAAACTCATAAAACTTGATAGGGCTCAAAACCAGGCACTACGTGTTATTGGCGGATTTATAAGGAGTACCCCAATACATGTCATGGAAAGCGAGCTGTGCCTCCCTCCACTTCATATTCGTAGAAGATATTTAGCTATTAAGTTTATGCTTAAATTAAAGTCTTTGTGCAATAGTAAAATTATGAAGTCAATAGAAAATCTCTCACTCGTTACCGGTTCCAACTATTGGCAGAACAAGAAACTGCCATTTCAAAGTCAAAGTCAAAAGTCAAATCATTTATTTCAATTAGACCATTATAAGGCACTTTTGAACGTCAAATGAGAAAAAAAAATTGATTCTAGGTGCCCATTCCAAAAGGTAGTTTTGTATGGAGAAGAATGGGCAAGAAACTCCATACTTACTCTTTTAAAAACGATGTTAACAATATTTGCATTTACAGGAATTATATAATTATACGTGAATACGATGTACCTTGCATAAAAACACTAGGTATTTGAAAGTGTGTACAAAGTATCACAGATTAAGGAATGACAGACTAAGTAATATGTACATAGATACACAGTGTTCACATATTACATATTACAATTAATGTTGAAACAGTAGACGACCACTCCTTATATTTTAACAAACAATGAATCAGTATGTGAGCCTGAGCAGTGTATAAAAAAAGAGTCAAATATATATATGTACATATTTATACTAAGTATGAAATTAGGTATTTTAAATTAGCAATCGGTTCGATTTTGTCTAGACTGTCGATCGTCCTATGGAGCTAGACCAGCATGTTTCCAAGCATTCTTATCTTGAATATAGTCCTCTAGATTATAATAAGCTTTTTTACAGAGTGTACTTTTAATATATGATTTAAATTTTGTTTCACTTAGTTGTAATATATCACTAGGAATTTTGTTGTAGCACTTAACACAGTACCCCATAAAAGATGTATGGACTTTAGACAATCTAAAATATGGTTGAGCTATTTTGTCCTTGTTTCTAGTATTAAAGTCATGTCTATCACTTACTTTATTAAACATATGTAAGTTTTTTCTTACATACATAATATTTTCATAAATAAATTGGCAAGGCACTGTCATTATATTAATATTTTTAAATAGTTCCCTAAGAGATTCGCGGCGACGTAGATTATAAATGGCTCTGACAGCTCTTTTTTGTAAAATAAAAACGGATTCAATGTCAGCAGCCCGACCCCACAGTAAAATACCATACGACATAATGCTGTGAAAGTAGCCAAAATAGACCAAACGCGCAGTTTCTACATCTGTTAACTGTCTTATCTTTCTAACAGCATAAGCCGCGGAGCTTAGTCGCCCCGCAATAGATGTTATATGAGGTCCCCATTGTAATTTCTCGTCTAGCGTGATTCCTAGGAAAACCGTTTGACTAGTAAATTCCAGTTTCTCTCCATTAAGTATGATGTCACATTTACTATTCCTAACATTTGGTAAAATGAATCGAATACATTTGGTTTTTTTTTCATTAAGTACCAAATTGTTTACCGTAAACCAATTTTGAACCTGAAGAATAGCGTCATTTACGTCGTCTAGATTTTGTGACCGTCTGTTTATTTTAAAAATCAATGATGTGTCATCGGCAAATAACACCATTTTTGGTTGATTTTGAAACAATTGGGGTAAATCATTTATATAAACTAAGAATAGAAATGGACCCAATATTGAACCTTGAGGAACGCCCATAGTCGTTTCAGACCCCAATGAGTTCACGCCGTTAACCTGTACTTTTACCCGTCTATCCCTCAGGTATGACCTTAGTAAATTAAGAGATGTTTTACTAACCCCGTAGTGCTCCAGTTTCAGCAAAAGTGTCTCATGGTCAACGCAATCGAACGCCTTTGAGAGGTCGCAAAAGATTCCAATGGCATCTTGTGATTCCTCCCAGGCGCTAAAAATGTTCTTTATTAGGGTGACACCGGCGTCAGTTGTACAACGCCCTTTGGTGAAACCATACTGTTGTTCATGAAAGATGGAATTTTTATTAAAGTGACGCAACATTTGATTGAGCATTAACTTTTCAAACACCTTGCTGAGAACTGGCAGAATCGACACAGGCCTATAATTGTTGGGGTCTTTACTATCACCGGATTTGAACAACGGTACTACTTTACTGTGTTTCATCAGATCCGGAAAGACTCCTTGGTCTACACTGGTGTTAAATATAAGAGCTAAATAGGGCGCAATCGTTTCTATAATAGATTTACAGACTTTTACAGACATTCCCCAGAGATCTTCTGTTGATTTAATTTTAAGATCTTTAAAGGCTCTTATAACAGCCTGGGGGTTTGTATGTTCAAACCTAAACTCCGAACGGCATGCCTTAACATTCTTCCTAAGTAAGGCAGCAGAGAGCGCGGGAGAGGAATTTAAAGCTTCAGTAGTTTTAATGGGAATATTTCCAAAAAATGCTTCAAATTCCTGAGCTACTTCTATATCTGAATTTATGGGGCCATGTGCAGTCTCTAGATTAAATTCAGTATTACGCTGTTTTTTCCTACCTGTTTCATTATTTATTATTTGCCAAGTAGTTTTTATTTTGTCATCAGCTAATTTTATTTTATTTCTAATATAAAGGGATTTGGCTATTTTGCAGACACTTTTAAAAAGTTTTGAATATTTCGCAACATACTGATGAAAGCTTGTATTCATTACATGTTGCTTTAGACCATAAAGTTCAAATAGTTTTTCCCTGCTTTTACGAATACCTGGAGTCGCCCAATCGCTAAATAAGAACTTTGTGCAAATACTTTTAGTCTTTAGTGGAAATGTATCATTAAATTGCGTGTTTATTAGTGAAAAAAACTCAGCGTAGAACTCATTTGGGTCATCTATATTATTAAAGCAATGAACACTTAGTTTACTTTCCAATGAACTATTAAATTTATCTAAGTATTTACATGTAATTGGCCTAAACCTTATTTGAATTTTTTGTAAAGGAATGTAGGCGCATAACGTTATTGTCTGTCCACTATGATCTGATGGTAGCTTATTTATAATTTCTTTATGTAAATAATCACAATTACAAAATATATTATCAATACAAGTGGCAGAAGAAGCTGTCACTCTGGTTGGTTCCATAAAAACATTTGACAAATTAAATGACCTAAAAAGACTCAATAATCTGATACTACTGGAGTTGTTTTCTAACAAATTAATATTAAAGTCACCACATATGATGATTGATTTACTACTAGTACTAATTTTTTTCAACACATCTTCCATTACAGAATCAAATGTAGATAAATTCTGGTAACTGGGGGGTCTGTATACACATACTATAATATGCTTATCCAGCTCAACACAGGACAATTCAACAGTATGTTCTACTGATAATCCAACGATGTCTTTTCGTTCTTTACACTTAATAGAATTTTTAATTAATATTAATGACCCACCATGTATCATATGTTTTCGGCTAAAATGGCTAATTACACAATAATTTTCATAATTAATAGACATCACTTGATTATCTTTTAGCCAATGTTCTGTTAAACAAATAATATCATATTTGGTTATTTCTAAGAACATTTCTATTTCAAGTAATTTGGAAAAGCAACCTTGAATATTTTGATTAAATAATTTTAAAGTATGTTGCTTTCCTTTATTTGTTAGGTTGCCAGAAGTTACCTTTTTATTATTCAATAATAATAAATGATTATTTGAAGGTGTAACTTCTGTTGTCTCACAACTTAGTTTAAAGTGTTATCCGGAGTGACCTCCACAACTACATTTGAAGAGTTCATAGTCCCTGTTTGTGATCCAGCAGGAAGAGAATACCCTATCTGACTGGTTGTGGCATCTAAGGATGTTGGCATAGTAGGTGGACCCTCCTTCGTACTATATGAAGATTCACAAAAATTTATCCCTATGTTGTTAGTGCAACTAGACAACATAAGTTTGTCACTTAACCTACAGTTTGTTATATTATTATTAGCTATAACATTGTTAATATTATATGCTATCAACATAGCAATTACATGTCTACATTCTCCAGACAGAGATAAAGTTCTCTGAGTTAACTTAAAACCACTAATAAAGTTATTAGTGTCAAAATATAATAATTTGTCACTATGACAACATGTCAACATATGAATAGTACTATTCAATATATAAATGTGATTGTTTTCTACTTCTGATAAAGTATCAGAGTAAGGAAAGGCACACAGCATGAGCTTTCCTATGTTTAACTTTAATAAGGTGTTCACACCATCCACTATGTCTTTTTTAGTAATACCAGTACTATTACCTAAAAGTAGAACCATTGTACAGTAATGGTCTATGTTTGTATTTACAATTCTCTTAATTATTTGTTTAAAACTAATGTTATGGTAACTATGATTGGTAAAACTATGACTAAGGTAATTGTGTAGTATTTTCCCAAAGCCTGAACCTAATTCATCACAAAATAAAATAGTTTTATTAGTTTCCTGTGTATTGACACAGGTGTTTGCTGGAAGAGCCAACACCGGTGAAACCATGTCAAGCTGAGGCTGAGGAGATGGTGGTTGGTTGGCACTACTGCAGGAAAGATTATTAGTCAAATTCTCGTACTTCTCAGCATTGTCCTTCACCAGGTCTAGTAGTTCCCCAGCCTCAAACAAGCGTTCACTTAGTTGATGTTGTGACGATTCATACTTTTCAAAAATATCCTTCAGCATGTGTTCTTTGTGTAATAAATCATTATAAAGGAGTTGAATATCCGTGTCATATTTTTTCCTACATTTATCTAGTTCAACAGTACAAATATTTAAGTCTTTTGATAGGGTGACACGTTGCTTTCTAAGGGAAAGATTTAATTTTAAAAGATTTTCTTTTTTGATTGAGTTTTGTGACCGTTTAATGAATTTCTTGACTTTAATATATTTCTTTAGTTTTTTGTGACTCATAACAACGGGACATAATGGCATGGTATCATCACCAGTCAAATCTATTGTTACCGCTGGCTCACACACTGATTTTGACCTACTGCCTACCAACTCCATGAACAGGTTATCGGTGTTCACAGCTTGTTGCCTGACTTTGACCGATTCTGAGTGAGATAGGGCCTTACGGGCATCACACAATTCATGTTGAAGTTCTGTAATTCGGTTTAAAGCTAGTTCGTGGGTGTCACTGCACTCTTGAAATGTTGTTAACTTAAACTGTAATTGAGTGTGTTGGTCAGCTAAGTCCATGTGTTGTGTATGTAGCTCAGCCAGTTTATTCTTAAGGAAGGTGTTTTTGTCTACTATATTCTTCACTTCCACCTCGCTGTCATCTCTTTCCTGGAGCAACTGTTTACATAAAGCTTTAGAAGCCTCGAGGTCCTTTAGTGTAGCTCTAAGTTTTGCTTCCATCTCTTTGATTGTAGCACTGCGGGTCATCATTTTCTTTAAAATATCAGTCACCTGGAATGTGTGTAATAAAGTGCAGCTAAATGATAGTGAAAAAGAAAATGTTTCTTGTTTATATTAATAGGAGGTAGGTGGTAGGAAAAAAAAAATGTTTTAAATGAAAATAAGTATTGAGTTGGGAACAGAAAGATAATACGATTAGATGAGGCTGTTAGAATTGAAGGGAATGTTAAACATAGATAAAGTAAGATGAATAGGTGGGTACAATACCTACAATAGTAACACTTAAAGTTAAATTTTTAGTTTCTACAAGTTTAGGGCACATTAAGTACAAGTTTGCAAGTTTTATCTAAGGTTTATAATTATAATTACATACAAATAATAATAAGCCTATTATGTGTAGTACACTATGAAGTGTTTACTGTCTGGGCGAATGTTTCGTCGTCGATTTTGCTTCCACAACTTGTCAAGCAAAAGGAGACATAAACCGAGCCAGTGTGTGATGGACGTAGCTCAGAGACCTGAGCAGTATTTCGTGATGTTCAGTGGTATGTTAATACAACTTAGATAAAACAAAATACTCCCCGGGTTCGATGATATTTCAAATCCTTCACCCGTTCGTTAGAGTGGTGACTTGACAGCCGGTTTTTGTTATGCTTATTGTGCGAAGTTTTCGCGACAAAAACACTGCATATGTACTGTACATATAACTTATCACTTAATTTTAGTTATATAACACTAATTCACGTAAATTAAAGACTTTTACACATTTTGCAAATTAATAAAACTAAGAGGTCGTTTTTTTGACGACCGGCTACCAGTGTGGCCAGCAAAAAAAAAAAAAAAAAAAAATTACTTACTGACATTCTCGCACAATATAATTCAGTTCCAATACACTCAAGCGCTCAACTTGAAATGTTTTCTCTCGACACGTGGATAAGTAGTATTAATATATCTAATATAGTTTTTGATAAAATTCCTAGCATTGCTCAAGCTAAACGTCGCTATGGTACTGTACAGTTAAAAAACCTGGTTACGACATACATCCAAGAACGATATCCAGGTTATCATACAATTTTCACTGACGGCTCCAAAGACAAACAACTCGGAGGCGCTGCCTTTTTGGATCCCATCCTTCTGAACCAAATGAAGATTAAGATTGATTCAAATATATCTATTATGCACATTGAATTGATCGCAATATCGGAAGCTTTGTCCTATATTCAATCAATTAATGGCGATAAGTTTGTGATCCTGACGGATTCCAAAAGTTCGTTGCAACATTTGGCTCGGCACACTTCTCATATGCGAGGCACTCCGACAGCCTACGTTATATATGAATTACTCTTAAAACTTCAATCTGATTCTAAAACAGTTTGTCTTCAATGGATTCCATCGCATGTTGAGTTGGAAAATAATGATATGGTTGATTTGCTAGCCAAACAAGCGTGTGTTGATGGAGTGCCCATGAATATTACCCCACTGTATACGGATTACATTGGAAAGGCAAAAAAACAATGCTTAGAACTCTGGCAGGAATATTTTAATGAAAGATCCAAGGAAAAGGGGATATGGTACCGAACTATCCAGCCAGAGATCCCTCGGGTTCCGTGGATTGACTGTAGTTTAAATAAAAAAGTAATTACCATAGCTTTAAGACTTCGCTCCGGACATACTCCATCAAATAAATTCTATTACTTATTGAAGAAAGTTTTGTCCCCAAATTGTGATGACTGTGGAGTGGTTGATGATGTCTTTCATATCCTGATGGAGTGTGTCCGAAATGAAAATAAGAGGACCAATGTTTTTGGGCACCGTAAACTTTTTGATATTGGTTTTTGTAACTCAATTCTCGCTTGTCCAATATCCGAAAATGCTAAACATCTGTATGAATTAATAATAATAATAATAATGTTTATTGACAGAAAAAAATGTACATCATTTCACAAATAAAGTGCTTAGTCTACAGTTATTGTACACAAAAGTATTAGCATTTGGGGCCAAACTAGGCAAAGCCTGTATTTCAGCCCTCAACGCCGATCCCCCTGAGTTACAAATAAATATACAAGTTATGTGTTTTAATGAACCCATGATTAAATGTACGTGCCAAACATATTATAGAGAAAAAAAAAAAAAAAGAAGAAAATATATGAATAATAAAAAAAAATTAATTAAAAAATAGATTAAAAAAAAAAACGAAGCATAATCTTACAAGTTAGGTAACTTAACTAAGTGTTTGAACAGTCCTCTCTTTGTGTGAGATGGGGGTGCGCATGAGTGAGTGTGAGAGGGTGTGTGAGAATTGCGGAACATTGTGATTGGCGGTTTATTTTTTTTTTAATTTTATGAACTATAACAATTAATTACTATGTAATGACATGAAGCAAATTTTCTGTCTCTTCGTATGTAAGCTTTTGAAGGTAATTACTTACTTTATTTTTGCAGGATTTTTGTGTCAACGGGTAAATGTTTAGAATTTTATTTATCTTGTTGTAAATATAGGGGCCTTTAGGTGGTCTATCAAAACATGGACCGACATCTTTTGATAATTACTAAAATTATTTAAATGGACTTACATGCGACGGAAATAACTTCTTCATAAACGGAGCAAACCGGGTGCTGAATTTAGTTTTGGATGCGATCAATTGTTGGCAAACCAAATGTTTTGTACGTCTATTTAATATGAGTGGGTCGTAGTTCAGTTTCCTATGTTGCATCAATATTAAATTTAGAAGATAGAGCTGCCTAACGGTTAGGACTTCACAAAATTCGTAAAGCAGCGAAGTGGTGAACAGCCGTGTTTTGAAGGTGCAAACCTTCAATATGGCTCGTTGGGCAATTTCAACGGATTTAATAGTGGATTTAGGGGATCCCCCCCATGCTGTTATGCAGTAACTTATGAGGGACTGGCAGAGAGCAAAATATATTTGCTTCAGTACAGAGGGTTCGGCGACGTGTCGGAGAGTTTTAAAGATGTAGATCAATTTCCTGATTCTACCACCGAGGGACTTAGTATGTTCTTTAAAGTTGAGATGGTTGTCTATTGTAACGCCAAGGTATTTAATTGTTTTAACATGTTCTAGTTTAGAACAAGAGCATTTTTCTTTAGAGACACACTCGTGTACAGTGATATTAAGACGATCGTGATTGGGACCTGTGTTTGACCGTATACTGAAGCAAACATACTTGGTCTTTTCCACATTTAAAGTTAAGGCGTTACTCTCGAGCCATTCCCTTACAGAATCGAAACCACACTGAGCAGCATCAAAGGCCTCTTCCCATGTATTGGTAGAGAACACAAGAGCAGTATCATCAGCAAAAGAGATTATTTTGCCATGGGAAAAATTGAGACTCGTGAGGTCGTTTATATATACGAGAAATAAGGTTGGACCCAGGATACTGCCCTGCGGGACCCCGTGCGTAACTGGAAGGTCTCCACTAATGTGATTGCCAATCCGAACACTCTGGAGCCGCCCTGCCAAATAACTTCTGAAAAGTTCTAGTTGAACGCCTCTAATTCCCAGTGCTTCCAGCTTTTTGAGTAAGATTGGGACAGAGATCGTATCAAAAGCCTTAGTCTTAAGATAAGGTATTGTTTGATTGTTTATGTCACAAAGTAAGATTTCTGTACTGGGCGATGTGGTCGCTAAGCGACAAAGCCCTTTAATCAAATAAAAAAAATAAATAAATAATAATAATGTATATATCGGCGCAACTACAAAAGTACATCTGTTTAAGGATCAGAATCGTTGAGTTTAATGAATTTATTCGTTAATTAATGACCAACTGATTACTTTGAGTTAATTACGATGTAAACAACATGTCACCATTTCTCTTATTGTAATTCTAATATTTCAATACTTAACCTAAAACTTGAGTACACGTGCACGAGCCTTATAAATATGGCCGCACGCCAGTGCTCAAGGCATTCAAGCTCGAGCCGCCGGACAGTGCGGACCTCTCTAGACGTGGTTATACTGCCCGAACAATAAACAAAGATTGTAACAAGTCGTGAAGTTTTTATTTAATGACCCATAAATGAGTGATCATCATGACGACAACATTTGCGACGTCAGCTATGGCGACGTCACCCTTGTAAAGAACGCTACGGAGGTCCCTACTCCGTCATATATAATCTATATTATGTGTATTAAATTGCAGCTAAATCAATTAATAAATAGCCATTTAGCCGTGAATGATAGTAACTTTCACTAACCCTCATAAACTTTCACAAAATCACTCTTTACCAGTCAAAACTACTTTTGACTGATTTCAGTCAAAACCCTTATTAGGATAAAATGCGTTTGCCTTACAAAAACAAAAATACGGAACGCCCTTGTTATAAGATTCACTACAAAATAATAGTATTAAAAGGGTCACAAAAAAAACCTACCAACCGAATGGGTTTCTAAGTATTAAGGGCGCGTATTCGATTAATGTTTTAAATAACTTAAGCTAATGCTGGTATTTTTATACAGCCATTAGGTACTGTATGAGTTTTTATTACAAACATAGTTTTTTTTATTTTTGTTTATCCAAAGTATACAATTGTAGCCAAAATAAGCACATGGGTAGTGTATTTTGCCTCAATGTGGGACTAAGGGATGATTTTGTACCTACATATTTTATAAAAAACCGGACAAGTGTCAGTTGGACTCGTCCACCAAGGGTTCCGTACAAATTTGTAGGTACATATCCATACTTCCATACTCATCCATACCAACTATCCATGGTTGTACGTTGTCCAACTGACGGTTGTACATTGTTTCATAGCTAATAGTTTTATAGAATTTCGTTTCACATAAAATGTTGCTAATAATTTCGTTTCATAGAATAATCAATACGTAGAATACTTACTTTCAAGATTTTTAAATCATTGATTTTTGTTTCAAATAAAGTTTATTGTTAGAATAATCATATCATAGAATAACAAATCAAATATTCTTTATCCTTATATTTTTTATCTATACTAATATTATAAAGCTGAAGAGTTTGTTTGTTTGTTTGTTTGGTTGAACGCGCTAATCTCAGGATCTACTGGTTCGAATTGAAAATTTATTTTTGTGTTGGATAGTCCATTTATCGAGGAAGGCTATAGGCCCATGCGAAGCCGGGTCGGGTTGCTAGTTTAATATAAAGCTTATTCCCAAGAATGGGAGTCTCAGTTCTAACCAAACCTACTGCGCGTGCGTACAAGCAACCATGCAGCATGCAAGCATGCATGCAGCGTGCAAGTAAGTACCTATGCAGCATGCAAGCAAGCATGCAGCGTGCAAGTAAGTATGTAGCATGCAAGCAAGCATGCAGCGTACAAGCAAGCATGTAGCGTGCGAACAAGCATGCAGCGTGCAAGCAAGCATGTAAGCAAGCATGCATCATGCAAGCAAGCATGCATCATGCAAGCGAGCATGCAACATGCAAGCGAGCATGCAACATGCAGCAGGCATAGTTTTTGTCACGGCTCCGCCGTTGCGGGGCTCCGGCCGTCCCACGCGAGCTTATCGTCGCAGATGCTCCTCAGCTCGCGGGCCGCCTCGCCCCTCCACGTCTACGCAGATTTAAATTACACTCTAGGCGTAGGGCAGACAAGACTACGTGGAGTCGGTTTCGCAGCGATTCGTTTCTGTCATTAACTTTGATAATAATAATAATCATTTATTGCAATAAGTATTGGTAGGTACAGCGTTGGTCTTAAAGTTAGTAATTCGGTTCCTAATACAAAGTCAGTTAAGTGACATGCAAAACATATTTTTTATGCTACAGAACAATATGTATATGTCCGATGGCATGCTTTAATATTAAAAAAAAATTAAAATATTCAATAATTGTTGTCACATTAATTTAAAACTTATTATTATTTAACATTATTTATAAATTCATTTATAGAATAAAAACATTTTTCCAGTAACCATAGTTTAAACCTTATAAAAAATAAATTATTAGTTAGCTCTTTAAAGTTTGGTAGCCCAACATATTGCCTTTTTTTAGACAACATTTTTGTTATTGTCTATTTATATCTATACATTTTCGTTGAAATAAATTCCATGAAAAAATATAACAAACAAACAATATTCGTTAAAAAATAATTCTACTGTTTGATAAGTTTGTTAAACATAAAAATGTGATTAAAAATTCATTGAATTGTGTTTCTGTGAAATAGTCGAAATAAAAATACGAGAACCAAATATTATGTGAAACATTTTCTGGGAAACGAAATTCTATAAAATTTCTGTCTGCGAAACAAGGGGACACCACTATCCATACTTTTAATATTATAAATGTAAAATAGCTTAAACCCTGGGAAAGCAGATAGGGTACTTTTTAATTCGGGACTTCGTCTGCATCCACGATAACCAACATTCACACGGACCAAATCGCGGACAAAAGCTCGTTATAAATAAAGAATTATATTATATTTTATGATTTAATTACAAATGTACAGTTTTCAGACGTTTCTCTGTATTTATAGTATAAGACGATATTACTTGCCAAATTTCATAGTTCTAGGTCAACGGACTGCAATTGCAACAGAAACGGCCGTACCTTTTTTTCAAGTTAGAAGTTTGATTTTTTCACAGCTTCAAGGGACCGTAGACCTAATTTCAACTCGATACTTCCACGCGTTCCCGAAATAAAGGTCTTGACAGAAAGACAGACGGACAACAAAGTGATCCTATAAGGGTTACGTTTTTTCCTTTTAAGATACGCCCTAAAAACCGATATTTAGTACCAAAAACGACTTTTACAATGACCAATATGCGTGCGTATACCTAAAACAACAAAAGGAATACAAGCCCATAATTGTCACACTACAATGCAATGGCCTCTTCTCATATAGAGAAGGAGCGAGCTTTAATCACCACTCTTGATCAAAGCGGATTGGCGATTCCAGACTTAGGTACTTACCAGTAATTAATATAAATTACAAATCCAGGTTTCCTCATGATGTTTTCCTTCACGGATACCGAATACCTATTTGACAACAAACATGGGACATTGTATTGAAGTCATGGAAGATAATATACATTATTCAGTTCATAACTCAATGCGGTCTACCACTAGTCTATTACTCATGACAATAGGTACTAATATCTCAATGGACCACCCGACATATTATTGCCTATTGTAATCTAATGTGAACGGTAGTGTAAATATATATTGTGGTTACAGAAAACTGTAAAACATGATATACTTCTATCTAATGATACATTTCATATTTCTATACTATATAAAAATGTTTGAACAAAAAAGGCACCATCCGTAATTTCTTTTCATGCCGTCTAAAAACGAGATTTCTTAAATCTTTAAAAATGTCTTAGATTTTAAATATCTGTAAAAAAATGTCTTATCACACAGATCCCCTATTTATGTTTTATTAGATTGTTTACGCATTATTTTAACCAAATAAAATAAAAATAAATGACTAACCTTTCAAATTATCCATTATTTGCAACTAACTGCAATATTTTGGGTTTTGTCAACAAAAATCATTACGAAAATGTTAATGATTTTTGTTAATTTGCTAAAAAAAAATATAGTCACACTTCGGCTAAAACAGGTTCGGCTCAAATGGTTATAAATAGTGTATACTAGTTCCGCTTTACGGCTTTGTATCGATCTACCAAACATCAAGTATATTAGAAAATTACAAAGAGGTAAAATGTGTGTTAAACACTACAAGTGATTTGCTATCTTTAAAATTATTGGGTAGGTAATTTTATAATAAAATTGTGATTCTTCGTACGTTGTAGTCTTTGTCGTAGTTAGTCCATTATGGTTGTATTATTTGTATTTTGACATAACATAACAATCTTGGTTTTCCCCAAAAGAGTTAGGCAGAGGTTTTCTTCTCCTTCTTTGCCTCTTCTCGTTCCTCGGCGCCAACATGCTCTATTCTGAGATAATTGTTATCAATATAAAGGTGAAGAGGGTCACAGTAGAGAGCCATGTGGCTTCTGGTCGACTTCTCTTCTCTTTACGTGTCCGTACCATCTTAGATGACTGTCTCGAAGTTCGTCTGTGTTGCACTAGGCAAAACTATATTTAAGTCCTATATAATAGGGTGGTGAGCAATTCCTGGTTGTAAAACCAAATAACACTTTGGCCGACCTGACAATCTTATCCAGTTCATTCAGCAGGTCAATGAATTAACAAGGTAACTAGACTATGTAGGTTTATAATAATAATTTTAGTCGAAACAAATTCACGGACAGTGCTCCTCATAATACTCGACTAAAAAATATTTTACAAAACTTCCAACAAAATTATCTTCGCGTATATTAAAACTCTTCACTCCTTGATATTTATTCAAAAATAAATTCTGTCTTCTACAAAATAAGCTTCATTATTTTTTCTTCCTAACTTGTTTATTCAAACTGGAGTGGCAATATTGTCTACAGGTGTACTTCACAACCAATATGTTTTGAGTTACTACATAATATTGCTGTAGGGCTCTTGAAGGTAGACAGTCTTATATTGCGTCTCAGACGGTACGAAGTACCTACCTATATTTTGAGAAGACGTCGAGCTTGAATGAGGAGTGTGTACCTACCTGTTTTTGGAGAAACAATAATTATTTTGAGATATTATGATATTTGAAGAAGCTTTCGAGTTGGTTTGGTATTTCAAACTCCATTTTGTTTTGCTTTTAGGCTTTCTAGGACCGATTTCCGGTTATCGGATCGATCGATTATTTCATGGTTTCATACGACAACTTTTTGTGTACATTTGCGTTAGTATATTGGAATTCATACGTTCCATTTCCGTCCGACAAAAAAAAACGGTCATCGATTGTCTGACGTAAGCGAAGATCCTTATGGTGGCCAGGACGAAAATAACTGAAGCTTAGAATGTGATTAGTGCTTTTTCCCATTAATGGGAAACATGAAACAGCATAACTTTTCCTCAGCAGGCAAATTTAATTTATTCGTTTTCAATTGAATTTCAATCAAGTCCATTTTCTTATTTGGTGGAAATGGAAATAATATGTTTTATTGTACTCCTTGACTTGACATATTTTTCAATTTCTTCAGCATGTGTTTGCCCTCTGCAGGGTATATATGCCTTTCCAGCTTTACCTACATCGTTTTTACATATAGAAGCAATAAGAATAATGTTACCAGGATTTTGTAAAATTTGAATAATTAAAAAGAGTGTCCATAGAGCTTCTTACTTGGTCTTCTCCATAGAGACCTACCCTACATTTTGGAACTAGCTTGAATTTTTTAACTAACTAGGAGTAAGTCTAATTAAAAAGTGTCTGTACATAGTTGAATTGAAATAAATGCTTTGACTTTGACTTTATTTCCACATGGCTCTATCGCTAGTCTTCCTGGTCTAAATTATCTCGACATGAGCTCTGATATTGTCGGACCATCTGGCTGGTGGTCCTCCAGGGATTCTCTTTCCTAGCATAGGTCTCCAGCATAGAACATATTTGCTCCATCACGCCACGCGTTATCTTCTTCTCTGTCGTTCCGCTCTTGGCAGAGTCACGTCGAAACTTCTACGTAGAGGCGGACACTGCTCTTCGCTCGATCTGCCGCCAACTTTACCTGTTAGCAGACTGTCTGACGCAGTCAAATACATGGTTTCCTACTGCGGATTTAACTTGATCAATCCATCGCTTAGGTGATCTTCCGCGTGATCTGATTCTCTCTACTATTCCCTATATGATCAGCCGCTCTATGGAGTCCTTTACGCATTATAGTTTCTTTTTATTCTTGTCTTATATGAAACTTGAAACTTTCACGCCGACGAAGTCGCGGGCAGCTTCTGCCCGCGACTTCGTCGGCGTGAAAGTCGGGTTTCGCGGATGCAGACGAAATTGCGGATTAAAAAGTAACCTATATCCTTCCCCAGGGTTCAAGCTATCTTCGTACCCAATTTCATCGAAATCGGTTCTGCTGTTTCATCGTGAAAGCGTAACAGACAGAGTTACTTTGGCATTTATAATATTAAGTATGGATTACCCGTCATTTCCAAACAAAAACTAGTTTTATTTTCAAAAGAGAAACATAAAAGTAAACACAGACATGTACAAAACATCCCTTTCTTTACAAAAATGTCGCGAAACATCCCAATATCCCTAAATTTAAGTCCAAAACACGTTTTTAACAAAAAAGAGAAAATCTTTAAAAGCAACTTGCTTTCAGAAGATTAACCGGAAGTGGCGTACTTTGTGTAGTTGACGCCCCCCGCCGCTAGGTGGCGTCGGAAATGAATGTCTGTTTGTCTTCCTCTATCACCTGAATTTTCTTTCATGTGTTTTTTTTTTTAATTCTATATATATTCTCTGAGATAGTAGAGTTTTCCTGTCAGAGGCTTTAGATTGAATGATTGGTTGAATTATAGAAGACTGTTTTTGCCAAGTTTTATAAATAAACAAGCTTCTGTACAGACTACATCCGGAGCTGTTTATGCGAACCTTGTAGAAATTGTGGTGGTTAAATTGTCTTTTTTTGTGCTTTTGAACTGGAAGAAGACGGTCGACGTCAGGTGCACCCTGAACTAGGAATCTAACCTAACTGCAAACAGAAATAAATAGGAGCCCCACACAGCAGGGCTCCGTCGAACCGACGTCGACCGTCTTCTTCTGCTCAATGGTTCGAGCTCGAGGATACACTTAAGTTTAACCAACTGCTACCGGCTACACCTAGTCCTACTATTTAAAAATTAAAAAGTAGATACCTCTTGGTTCGGTGTTAAGTTCAATAGAATGTACTCCACAAAATCTCGATGAGATTCAAAAAAACTCTAAGAAAGAACATGCCTCCGAACCCGTCGCAATGGACGATGACACGTAACACAATTGTTAATTTTAAACAGTTTACCGTATGCAAAATCCTGAGTCCTAAGAAATGCAGAAGTCGCCGGACGTGAGACGACGAGACAAGTCTGTCAATAATCTCTATTTTTCTGAATGACATCTTGCAGGTCAACCTCGGAGGTTGTCAGCTAGTTAACCGGACTTTCCTATAAAGCTTTATGTGAATTTTAAGGTCTCTAGCCATAGCAAAAACTTATAAACTAAGCGACTTCAAGCTAAGGGCATCCTCTGTGGGGTTCGGCCTCGGTTTAGGGCGTCGTTAGGAGATTAATTAACCAATTAATTGAAATAATTGTTATAGGTACTGAATTGTTATAGGTACTGGATGTGAATCTACGTATAATCCCTGCCACTAAACAAATAGCAATTGTTTCATTTAGCCATCGATTTTGATAATACCACTTATGTGGCATTTCATTTCACATTTATACCAATCATTAGAGATACATACCATTTGCGCCAGGCCTGGGTTTTTTTTAAGCATTGTCTTTTCCGTACGTTCAAGCGTTTTTGCCATACCTATAAAATATAACAGCTCACATTTTAGGACCCATAAAATAATGTTAATTGTAATCCGTGGTGCTTGATAATTAGACTTCCCCCTGTTGTAAACGTCCCTTTGTGCCTATTGGCCTAGTTCTGTTCTGTCTCCTGCTTGATTTGAAGGGAAATGGAAAATATGTTTTCCTTACTCCTCCGCTGTTCTTTTCTGATTAACTTCGTTGCGAAATCCAAGACAGTTGTAATGTTTCTCCGCGACTTGTCGAACTTCATTGTCTCAACGCTTTACTAGTGGTCGCCACTGTTGATTCTGGCTTTCACGAGTTGCAGTAGGTTTGGAAATAGTGTGGCGGGCATGTCCAATTAAAAAGTTTCTGTACACGACTTCGTTTGCGTGGCGATCTATGGCATTCAGCAATAGTGAAGCTGTCTGTCGGTGGTGCGGACATGTGTCACGGATGACGGCGCAGCGACTGGCGAAGCGCATCTATTACTGTGAACTTGAGGAGGGCAAGCGCAAGCATGGCGGACAGCTCCTCAGATATAAAGATGAGCTAAAACGTCACTTTAACAAGTGCGACTTAGACCCATCTCGGTGGGAGCAGCAGGCCGCCCAAAAACTTCAGTAAAGAACTTTGGTTAAAGCCAAAGTTCATGATTATGAATTTCAGCGGCACCTTGAGCTTGATGCCAAGCGCGACCGATAGAAAGCCCGACCACCTGCGGCAGTTAATTATCATTATATAGATGGTGAGCTCACATGCCCGCATTGTGCGAGGCTTTTCACAAAAAAGACTGGTTACATAAGCCACATGCGAGCTCACGAACGTCAGCTAGAAAGCAATCGCCTTGACCGAAATCGGTCGGATCGCATCATCATCAGCTGTCTTTCAGTGTAAGGTTTTTTGTAATCGCACTAGGACTTCCCGAGATTACCTTTTGCAAACAAAATTTGCGTCTTTATAAGTTTAATAATAATAATAATAAATTCATTTATTTCGGAACCAGTCCATATCCATACATGTTAAATTCAGAAGTATTAACAAAATAAAAATTAAGAATTAATTAAAAGATTACAATAATACAACAGTCATCAAAAAAAACGTTATAACTTACAATATAACATTAAAATAAAGAGATTGAATACACTATACACTTATCTTAATCTAAATTTAGGTTTGGATCCGGAGTGCTCAATATGCAGCCTGGTCCAGTACCGCATTATTGGGCAATCCAGATCCAGATCCATCCTCCATGCGACTCGACTCGCTTAAGACTCGATTTATTCCCTTGACGTCGAGTCGCACCACGTCGAGACGCTGCCACGTCGAGTCGCCGCCACGTCGAGTCGACGCTACGTCGAGTCGTCGCCATGTCGAGTCGCCGTCACGTCTACTTGTTCTTTTGATATTTCCTTGGCCTTCTTAATAATAAAAAATCTGTCTGGTACCGCCACGTCGAATGTGACGAAAGGTACAGTCAACGCAATAAATTATTCAAGTCATATTACAGTCTACATAATATTTTTATTTATTTAGACTGTAATAGTTGAATTCCTAATTTATTTCGTTGGCTACCTTTCGTCACATTCGACGTGGCGGCACCAGGCAGTTTTTTTTTTTTGAAAAGCCTTAGGAAATATCAACAGAACAAGTAGACGTAGCTCGATGTGGCGACGACTCGACGTCGTGCGACTCGACGTCAAGGGAATAAATCTTCGCTGAAGCTCATGTCTGAAGCTCATGTAGACTGTTTTTACTCGATAATGCGTAAGCACATTCTTGGTCTGTAGGATGCGAGGCAGCGCCAACAGCATCATGTCTATGATAGCGAGTAGGCTTGATTGTGTGTTTGTGAACCACTGCTGTAGGGTTTCGGCTGGGCCTGTCACCTTGCAGCAATGATTTCATAAACTGCTTCTGATTCTGTTCTCGTGTGTTACGGGAACCGATCACTTTTCCGAATTATTTTTGTCCGAATTTCACTTTACCGAAAACTAGTGATCGACGTCTTTTTTGCTATATGCTTTATTTGACATATTTTTAGATCATCGAAGTATCGTGTGTCATAGGTATTATTTTACCGAACTATGTTTCTCCGATTTACAAAATAACTTTTTCCTATTGGCCGAAGCCTCTTTAGAACTATTTTCATTTGCCAAATGATTTATTTGCCATATTTTCACCCCATCAAAACAACATTTTACGGAATATTATTTAATCACAAATATATATAGCCGGTTACTTGGTAGTATTTTCAATATTAAATTAAAATAGTGTCATAAAAAGTCAATTTGTTATAAAATTTAGTGACAGAAACGAATCGCTGCAAAACCGACTTCACGCAGTCTTGTCTGCCCTACCGCTAGAGTGTAATTTAAAAAGGCGTAGGCGCGGAGGGGTGGGGCGGCCCGCGAGCTGAGGAGCAGGCACCACCGCAGCTTCGGCTTGCTGGCCGGCTCCGCCGGCCAGCTTCAGCCGCGGCGGCGAGCCTTCAAACCATCTGCGACGATGAGCTCGCGTGGGGCCGCCCAGATCCCGTAGCGCCGGAGCCGTGACAGAAACAATGCTTGCTGCATGTTGCATGCCTGCTTGCATGTTTCATGCTTGTTTGCACGCTGCATGCTTGCTTTTATGTTGCATGTTTGTTTGCATGCTGCATGCCTGCTTGCATGCTTGAAGCAAGAATCTTTGTTTGCAAGCTTCTTACTGGGACCACCTGTTTTATTAAGTGCCATTACATTTAAATAATTAATGAAACAAAATAGTAGGAAACTAATCTGAAATTAGCTCTCTATAACACCAGTGTAATAAATACATTAGTTTTGAAAGTTCTTTCAAATATTTAATTTCACTCAAATTGTCTTTAATTTTCAAAATTTTTGACTTTTCGTTTCTTTAATGAGGTTTTTTTTTTCTTGTGGAGTACCGTTTATACCGAAAACTATTGACCCAAAATCGATTGACTCAATATCAGACATATTTACTTCTAGGCGTTTGGTGAAAATTGGTAATTAAAACAGTGGTATAACGAATGTTCGAACAAATGTTATTTCGGCTAAGTGTAACTTCGGTAAAAAAAAATTCGACCAAATGAAACGTCGGAGCAACGAAAAAAATCGAATTGATAATAGGTCAACTGATACAGTGGCAGACGTGACTTCGATGAAGTAAAAAACTACGAAACGAGAAAAGTTGAAAAGTTTTAGGCGAAATGAAATTCGGTCAAATATTTTTCGACCTTATGATAGGTAACCGTTACTAACGTAGTTTGTATTGCTACTAATTGTATATTGTCTTATTACTCGAAATAAATGATTATTAGTGTATTATTATGAACATGGGTCTACCAAATATCACCACGGTTGACTGAGAGAACATAATTTATTTTAATAATAAATTAGAAATGTATAATTATTAATAACACGTAAACCATAGTGTTACCACTCTGAAAAAAAAAACTTTTATCTAAGACAAAATAATAACATAATTTATTTATTAAACTTTATGCATAGTTAAGATAAATGTGCAAAGGCGCCTTAGGCATTTTCTTCCAATCTACCTGATATATCATGTCAGATGCAACACTAATAAAATACATATTTTATTAAATTTATTTTTAAAATGTGTAGAGAAATAAATATGTTTATAATCAAGATTGACTGACTGATAAAAAGGTCTTGTAGTGTAAATATCGAATCATTTATCATAAAGAGGTACCTTTGATTATTCCCAGCAGTGGGAAGAAATGTTAATGAAAAGGGGTTCCCTACGTGGTTTCGAGAGTTGATTTTTATTATATCGAACACGGTGTGTCGATCATTCAGTTGTACGATGTTTTATTCCATCGATGCTAGATTGGTGCGATGTGACGTTTGTGCGAAAAACCCTACAGCGATTGCTCATTAGTTCATTAGTTTATGAATTTGATACGCATACGGCATACGGTTCGAAACGCCTACTGATGTTCGTGAATCTTATTTTTGCATTATAGACGTTAAGGATTTATACATTCATTATATTAAAAAAAATTGTAATTCCTAGTTTATTTTTTACCTATAAAAAGAAATGTAAAAATTCTAATGTTCTTAAGTTCCAACAAGTCTTTTGAAAACGTTGCCCCGCTCTGGAAAGTCCTCATGTACCGTGGGTGAGTTTACAAACTCACATACTATTACATAAACCGCCAAAGCTGGACAACTACTGACATACCTGTAGGCCATACCGATCGCTTAGCCACAGCGCCAACAGTATAGTTTCTATTAATCTTCTCAACCAACCATCAACATAACACTTCTATCTGTAACATTGCTTCCTTTTCAAGTCCCAAAAAAGAAAAATACTATAAAAAAATTACAAAAGAAATCCAGTTCACTGAAACTTCAGCTCCACACAATAAAAAAGGCAACATTTCAAAGCATGGTATATAAAGCCATTGAAATTGCTCAATGCATCGGAAAGACTGCGATAACCACAGTGTGATTGGGTTACGAGGTATGTCTTTCATTGACTTGAATGTGCCGGGTGATGGGCGGTTGGGAGTATGTCATGCTCTCTGGAATGTCTCGCTGACGGTGGCACGCGTGTTGGATCATTCAGTTCCCTTCAAAATGGTTGAGCCAAATGATGCCGATCCGTGCGTCATGTTCGTGAACGGGCGCCGTTAGTTGGGACTGGTCATCTCTTAGCTGCCTCGGTTATTCTAAATTTATTTTGAATTGTTTATTATGATTATATTATTATCTAAACCTCTTTTAACGTACAGGACTTGTTACATTGTTCTCACATTGTACCCTAGATTCAATATGAATGATGTAACCGAAATTTGTAACATATCATTGATTTTAAAAGAGTGTTGTTCATGGAGTTTCTTGCTCGTTCTTCTCCATAGAAACCTACTGTTTGGAACGAGCAACTAGCTTCAACTTTCTGTCTGACTGACTCTGACAATTCAAAAGTACCTGTAAATGGTTTATTTGAAATAAATGATTTTGAGTTTGAGTTTGAGTTTGGTCGAGGAGGGTGTCCACCCTAGCACCGACATATGGACACGCCGTGCACCATGCGACGTTGAAAAATTGCAGGATAATGTAGTTTTGAATTTGGAGTCTTGTGGTTCCGTGGATTTTTTATATTATGTATTGGATTTTTGGTGATATCAATGGTAAAATAAGTCAAGGGTTTTTGGAATATGGGTAAAAATTGAGTTAAGTTATTGATTTATTTTTTGTAAAGTTTTTACTAGCTTAGACTGGTCAGAGAAGGTAATATGAAGGGAAGACTGATAGGCTATGAGGACCTTTGCCCAGGAGATTCACTGACATTAAATGCAGACAAGACCAAATTTATGCAATTCTCCATTCGAAACCTACCTTCGGATTCACAAATCATATCCCCAATATTTGCTCATCAATGTTCTGTCCCTCCTGTACCACAGTGTAGTATTTGTCCACTTATCAAATCAACGAAATCTATACGTTATTTGGGTGTGACCATTGATAGTAGGCTTTCGTTTGGGGAACATATCCATAATGTCGCTCAAAATGTGCGTAAACTTACGTATATGTTTAGGCAACTTAGGCACATTGCAGATAGGAAGATATTGATAATGGTTTACTATGCCTTGATACAATCTATTATGACCTATTGTATTACTTCATGGGGAGGCACAGATAAAACTAAGTTGTTGGAATTGGAGCGAGCTCAAAGGCTGGTACTAAAGGTTACCTTCATCAAACCTAGACTCTTTTCTACCCGGGAATTGTATCAGGAAACTGGGGTACTAACTGTTAGACAGCTGTACATACTGTTTAGTGTCCTTCGACAACATAAAGATCCATCAGTTTTTATTAAAGGAATTATAAATACAAGAAGGCATTATGCTGTTTGCAAAACCCATAAAACAAAAACTAGATTTGCACAAAAATTCTATAACTTTATTGGACCTAGATTATACAATCACATTAATAAATTTACGGATATGATGAATGATAAAAAGCAAGTATGTAAAAGAAAAGTAACTACATGGCTATTGGGATTAGACTATCAACAAACTGAGGAACTCCTTGAAATAAAGAAATAAAATAAAGAATAAATTTAAGTGAACTAAATTGAATTGAACAATTTTTTTTGAAGTATTTGAAATTTCTGACATCTAAAACAATAAACATACATACACCACACACCACACACTCACCGCACACACATCACACATATACTCTCCCATATAATACTCATTACACAACACACATAGATACATTGTCTCAGTGTTCACACACTCTTACACTCTTCCATTTTCTTTCCAAACTGAATCTGATTGTAACTTTGTCACGTACCCAGTTTATTATTTTGTTTTTTTGTATCTTCATAATTAATCATTATTAGCTTCTTGGTGGGGGCACCTGGTGTCCTGAAATACAGGCTTCGGCTTAGTTTAGGCACCAGTCTCCCACGAATAAAATATTCTCACCTTTGAAACACCTTGCTCAAATTCTCAATGTTGTCCTTTGTAAGTTGAGTTCCTTTTATTATTAGTTGGAAATTGGTGTCTATATATTATGTTGTGTTTTGTAATTTTTATTTGTGGAAGAGAAAATAAAGAATTTATTATATTTCTAGAGATAATCTTTAACAAACAAACAAAAACCCTGTTTCTTATTTTACTATAATAAACCTCATTAAATAAGAGCAGTTTGAATAAATGACGTCATTTATGTATTACACCACGTTTGGTTCTTTATTTTGGTCTAATAGGTCGATTTTCGAGCAAAATTACATTTTAAACCAACCTTAAAAAACCGGCCTGTACCTTGCTAGAATCCTTTGTGAGCCTTTTGTTGAACTTATTCAGCATGGCCAGGCCAGGGAGACAGGTTGCGCAGTTCCGTAAGGGGCGCAACAATGTGCCTCGTTTGATAAATTGCGATATTGTTACCAAATGCCTCCCTGTCACATAACCAAACACACCTGACCCCCGTTTTTTATCCTCCATCGAACCGGCGGAAGCTCAACGTATTTCGGCTAGGCTACCGGGTTTTTTTGTCGAGTCAACATACTCTGTTGGCGTAATTTGGACTGGTTCATTGGATTGTGTTAGGCTGTTGCTTTTGACGTGAATCCTGTGTTGAAAATAAGGTAGTTAGGGTTCAATGTTACAAACCAGTTCGTTGTTAAACCCTACAGCTATTTGATATTCTCTAACGTTACCATTCGTGAATGTGGTCGACGACGAACTCGACATCCGTGTCAGTTGTGAAATCGACGTTGAGCTCAGCGACTTTTTGTTTTTCGTTTTATTTAGGAACTGTGAAAAGTATCAAATTATTCAACCTTGAGTAGTACCACCAAAAGCCGTTAAAGTCACTTGGCGCTAGCGCTGCGTGCGAAACCGGGGCGTGTTGCTAGTTATTTGTAAAATAAAACGACACAAAAATCTTTTAGACCATTAATTTCTATACATTCAACCATACTCACACACACCCATACATAATTCAAAAATCCACAGGCACAGATAAGGAGGTTCCATTCATTTACCGAATTCAACTCGGCGTAACATTCATTTGGTAATGAGTACACGTGTTCGTCACTGGCCGGTCATTCCTGTTGCTAACCATCAGTTAAGGAGCAGACAGTTTTGTATAACTAATTGCAATTTTGAAAGGGAGCTTTTTAATATCCTTGGGATGTTAGGGGGTGCTTCTTAAAATGTTTGGAAGTCGTGTGGACGTGTGGATGGTTTTTTAGTAAATTGTTGGAGGAAGATGGGGAAAATGTATCAAGTTGTCTGCAAAAATATTACTATACCCAGGTGTTACATTGATACACATACTTGTAACTACTGCGCTTTATTTAAAATAATAATTATGAGGAAAATAAATGGTTTATTCTGTTTACATTACATCAGCGCACTTATAAAATAATAGAATCAAAATATCATAATGCACCCATAATCCTGGTATTTCAAAATAAATGAAATAATATGGTTTACAGGCTGAATAAAAAAAAAGTTTTCACATTTTAATAGCTGTACGTCGACTTCAGTTCAGTTCATGGCAAATATATTCACCTTATCAGATGCAGCAGCTTTTATCAGCATGTGTATGGAATAGCTGTTAAAAATCCAAAATTTATTTGTGAGTCTAATCAAATGTACAAATCTTAAAAATAATAATTTGCTGTACAATTCCAAGCAAAAGGGTGGAGGGAGCTCAAAGGGCATCAAAAAACACTTCCACTTTGCTGTCAACGGGACACGTGCCCAACAGGCTGGCAGCATTGCCACGTTGTATAGCAATGCTGATTCTTTGCCCCAAGAATAGACCAGTCTTCGGGTCACATGACGTGTCGACCAGCCGCTTGGCGATATCCCGAAAAACAAGATGGGTACTCGAACCCCATGGCCCTAGATTTTCCACCCAAAGCCCGAAATATATATATAGCTTCCAAGAAAGCTAATATATTTGCACCGTTTGAGGTTGAGTTAAGAATTTAACTTGACACAATAGTTTAATGAAATTCACTGTTAAAACCGCCAAAGAAAGGGAATGTATTTTTTCAATACTCATGGGCTGTATAGAATATATTTAGAACAATGGCTGTTCTATAACTACATTTTGGAAATGTCTTTCAGTACCTCACTCAATCTTCATTAACTCGTTCATAAGATGGTTCTGTCGGTCCTCAGGGGAAACCGCCGTGAAGATACGTTACCTTGGTATGGTTTTTTTTAACGTTGTATTTTTTTTACGTATTTTGAAATGGGTTGTTATTGTGTTGCATACGTTGCGTGTAGCCGTGTGTTGCCGCCGAGAGTAGCACCACCCCATTTCTACCCGTGGGTATCATAGAAGGCGACAGAGGGATATTGACCAGAGGATGGGCAGCAGCGTCCTTCTGAGTACCACAAAACAATTAGCGATCGTCACCACGCATCGGCCAATCTTGGTGATTACGACTGAACCCTCTCTCAGGGGAGACCTTTGCCCAGCAGTAGGCGTCTAAAGGTTGACATGATGATGTTGTGTAGAATGACTGTGCTTTATTTTAAGTCGTTGTTAGGAAACTTATTTTTGCCAAAACGAGCGAACCCACTATCTTAAGGGGCTATTAAATGACTTTTACAGATTTTAAACTGACAATCACGTCAAAACGTGCAGTGTATATGATTTGAAAAAAATACCCAAGCAGCAAAATGTAGTCTAGTAATGGTTCTGGAACCAACATTTTATTAGGATTATAACGGAATAGTAAGCAATTATAACCACGGAAAAGGGCCCAATTTATAGGCGTATTTTGCCTGATTAAATATCTTTAGTAGACTTGGTGAACACCGCTTTGCCCAATAACGACCTTATAGTTGGACTACGTAAAACTATTTGCTCCCGCAAAGCTAACTATCAGCGCTTAATGGAACCAAACACGACAATAACAAACCTCTTACAAGATCATACAAAGTGTTGTGAATTGGTGAATGTTGCTGCTCACATTTGTAAAAATTAATAGTGACAAAGGTAAGTTATTCATCCATTTCTTATTATAAATATTATCTAGAATATTAATTATGAGTAGAGTGTTAACAATAAGTCAAGATGTATAATATGTTTGAATCTGCATGGCGCACGTATATTTTCTGTGAAGTATAATAAGTTTTTTATCAAAATTTTTACGCGCCCCTTGAAATTAGCGTTTTCATTAAGTTGAATTTTAAAATAATGTTGGTTTCAGTAAGACATACAACAAAAAGTCGCCATCTTGACAAAGTTGGTTTTCCCAAATACATTAACAAACCGCTATAGGCGTACTTTGATTTAAAATAGTAAATAAGAGAACCATTGCTTCGCCATATTGTCTGTAATTAGAGTTCCGTAAATATTTCTGTAACTGAACTGTTATTTTATATTGCTATTAGGTACCTATGTCTTATTTTAATGTTTTTTGTTTAGGTTAGGTCAGCATTGAAAATGTAATATTTCTGGACGTCGATCTCCTTACGACCAAAAGGGATTTTCGAGCTTTTAAAACCTTAAGGTGGCCTTGGAATGAAACTCTTCGTGAAAATTTCTTGTTGTCTCACAAATGTCGTGCATGTAACTATAAAGTTTCAAAAAGTCTTGCAAGACGGCCACGACACTTCTCCACACGACGACATATATTTTGATTGATCCCACTCTAAATGGAAGACAAAGTATTCAAAACTATTCATGTTCCTGTATACATGACCGCCGTACTGTTGGAAACTGCGCGTGTTAGATTTATATCGATGTAATTCATACATAACTACGTAATTCGTGTTATAATATAAAGTAATAATTAATTTCTTATTAAATGCAGTAGAAGTATAGTAAATAACATCATTTTAAATAGAATAAAGTGTGTTTAAACTTTGGATGGCAAATAAGTATGAATCATATTTGCTTGTCACCGTTTATGAATCATACTTGTTTATCGCCGCTTATAAAAGCGAGTGTTCCGACTTCATTGAATCACTTTTGATCGAAACGTTGATCGGTACGGAGCTCCCGAAGAAAATAATAGATAAGTATAATTATGATGATAACTATGAAAGGCTATGTATATGTATAATGTTAATATTAAATTATATGTACCTAGTTGTTATGACATGAATGATGTAACCTAAATTTGTAAAATATTACTGATTTTAAAAGAGTGTTCATGGAGTTTCTTGCTCGTTCTTCTCCATAGAAATCTACCCTTTGGAACGAGCAACTAGATTCAGCTTTCTAACTGACTGACAATTCAAAAGTACCTGTAAATGGTTGAATTGAAATAAATAATTTTGAGTCTGAAATATTACAATAAAATATATGTTTCCTACACAAAGTATTTTCATTTCACTATAATAATATTATTTGAGCATATAAGTATGTGTATTTAATATAGAGCTATTAATTGCCTTTTTAGTGTTGCCAATTATACCCTTTATTCTGACATCAGAAGTGGGATACCATGTGCTAAACTAATCTAACTATATTTTCAGGGTTATTGTTGCTACCGAAATAGAACCAGAGATTCAACTAAAGCTGCTTACTACTATCAAAGAAGCGTTGTCCAGTAAGAATCGGCAGGATGACGTGGCTCTCCCGATATTCGATCCCGCCACCACTGACAGCGGCGTAGTGGCGTGGTGTCCAGACAATGACAAGCTTGGAGAAGAGTTTGGTTGGAGCAACTTAACTAAAGCCGCAAAGGGAGGTAAGGCCCCCAAGGGCTCTGTTTTAATATGGTACGAGTCCTAGCAACCCCAAGAAGGTCGATAATAGGAAAATTTCTGTGCTGAATTAACTTGAATGTACCCACACGAAAAAAAAAAAATCTCGGTTTGATTGTATAAAGCTGTTATTTATTGTTCAGACTCGTCAACATCAGAATTTTAGTTTAGTTTTCTGCTTACGTAGAGACTAAAAAGCAACCATTAGATCAATTACCTGAGAAACGTTTTATGCCAATCCCAAAATTGGATGAGAAAGTTAGATCATGTAACAACTTGTATTTTGTACGTGTAAATTTGACCAAACAGCAGATAAACTTTCAAAGATCAATGACTAGATGTTCGAGTCAATACTTTATGTAATGTTTCAAACTTTAAGCCCACTAACGTTACAATTCGCAACATGTCTATTGACCTATTGTCGACACAGGAGTAAGTTCTAGCATTATACGGGAATCTATTGCCAAACGACTAAATTATATATTCTTACCATACTCAATATATGTTAGTAGAATTAGTAGAATAGGTAACGGTAAAATACATGGTAATGATGGTATGTGGGAACAATTCACACACGGCAAATTAATATTTTTGCAACTATCACAGTGACAGTTAAATTTGTAGATGTTTGTATACAACTAGATTTACATGTGGCCCGTGACCAAGACTTTCCATATGATCTTATTATTGGTAGGAATGTGGTTAATCATCCTGACATTCAAATCACTGTAGATTCTGAAGGGTTAGCATGGAAAAAGATTTTTCCTGTTGGCACTGAATTTAGTTTGTTCGTTATTTAGAGCATCACGTGCCAAAAGATACGTCTTAACCGTAATCAATATGTTAGCTACTAGGTGTGGTAATGTGTCAGACTGGCCGAGCGTTTTGTGGAAAATCCAATTGTCCATACATTACTGTACAGCAATCAACTGGTTTTTCACCTATTAGGCTGCTTGTTAGCAGAAACTCGAACATCCCGTGTATACAAGCTCGATTAGATGAGGTAATACAAGATAGTAATATAAATATTGACGTAACGACCGATCGTCAGTTAGCACATCAACGTTTTAAAATTGTTGCCGATACATTCAAAGACCGCTTTGAACAAAACGCTGTAGTAGATTTATTATAATGTTAGTTTAAGATATGATTGTATTATTATGGATGGATTCTTAGCTGTGATATATTATGACATTCACTGACTGCGGGTGATTAAGCTTCACTGACTGCGGGTGTTTGGTCTACCCAGTAAGGTGTGATTATTGATTATACCATCGAATAATGTTACTTTTGTGTAATTATTCATATGAATTTATGTATTAATGTCTAATGTGACAAATAGAATGAAGGAAAATTTATGTGATTGGAACTGCTGAAGTCAGTCTTTGGTCTAGCCCGTCTCATGTGCAGCAGGTGAGGGGTTGAGATTGATGGCAAAGTACTGACCGTTGTTATTTTGTCCTCTTAATGTGATGAGTTGGACTATAACAATGAATAAAATGTATTAACATTAAGTTTCCCTACAAAGTTATTTTGTCCTCTTAATGTGATGAGTTGGACTATAACTATGAATAAAATGTATTAACATTAAGTTTCCCTACAAAGTTATTTTGTCCTCTTAATGTGATGAGTTGGACTATAACAATGAATAAAATGTATTAACATTAAGTTTCCCTACAAAAGTGTATTCATTTATGATTAGTATTAAGTTTTTATTTTATGTAATCCGAGAGCGAACTACAAGTCGGCATGGCCGTGACAAAATAGGTTAAAGTTTAATCAATAATTGTTGTGCATTTGACTACTTTAAATGTTGCTAACTGTTAACGGAAGTTATAGTAATTCCCGCTTGATAAAAATTGTTATTAAAATTAATTAGAAATTCTTTAATTCTTTATGTATATTCTCTGAATGTACTATTTAGTTATCTACTAATATTTTTACATATTATTATTGTTGATTTTTATATTAACATAGTTTGTTATTAGTCGATCAGTAGACTTGACTTAGAATAGGGTATATAAGCCAGGCACAATGTCTGTTCGGCCACTTCTTGTTGGGCCGCCGACCGGATCACATTATGTACAAAGTCAAGTACCCTTATTTTTGTTTTCTTGAAATTATTATGTAATAATTGTGTTACTTATTATTATATGAATTTGTGATTATGATGATGATGTGAATATTATGAATTTGTGATTATGATGATGATGTGAATATAATGAATTTGTGATTATGATGAATTTGTGATGATGATGATGTGTATATTATGAATTTGTGATTATGATGATGATGTGTATATTATGATTATTGATTATACCATGATGATTATGAAAACGATTACTGATGTTATGTAAACAAAATGTACCTTTATGTAATAAGAATATTGTGTTTGTACTTCGAGAGCGAAGTACTTGTCAGTATGGCCGTGTTAGATTTATATCGATGTAATTCATACATAACTACGTAATTCGTGTTATAATATAAAGTAATAATTAATTTCTTATTAAATGCAGTAGAAGTATAGTAAATAACATCATTTTAAATAGAATAAAGTGTGTTTAAACTTTGGATGGCAAATAAGTATGAATCATATTTGCTTGTCACCGTTTATGAATCATACTTGTTTATCGCCGCTTATAAAAGCGAGTGTTCCGACTTCATTGAATCACTTTTGATCGAAACGTTGATCGGTACGGAGCTCCCGAAGAAAATAATAGATAAGTATAATTATGATGATAACTATGAAAGGCTATGTATATGTATAATGTTAATATTAAATTATATGTACCTAGTTGTTATGACATGAATGATGTAACCTAAATTTGTAAAATATTACTGATTTTAAAAGAGTGTTCATGGAGTTTCTTGCTCGTTCTTCTCCATAGAAATCTACCCTTTGGAATGAGCAACTAGATTCAGCTTTCTAACTGACTGACAATTCAAAAGTACCTGTAAATGGTTGAATTGAAATAAATAATTTCGAGTCTGAAATATTACAATAAAATATATGTTTCCTACACAAAGTATTTTCATTTCACTATAATAATATTATTTGAGCATATAAGTATGTGTATTTAATATAGAGCTATTAATTGCCTTTTTAGTGTTGCCAATTATACCCTTTATTCTGACACGCGCATATCGCGAGCGTGGTGTACTTTTTATCGTGGGCAAGACATCAGGAAGAAATAAATGCACCAGCAAGGTTTTAAGACGATGTTACGATTATATTGGATAAAATGTGAAAATAAAGTGTTTCATTTCTGGTTATCCTACTTAACAATCTAAAATTAATGTAGATAGGTGACCATTTTCAGGAAGATCATTGTGCATTTTTTTAAGCGTTTTATATATTTAAAAGGATGTGGATATACGAAAATTCGTTCTATTTATATTAATTCTTTATTATTATTCTTTACCTATATAAGTTAATTAATGACTTGAGTTTCGAGACAACACGTAGCACTAATCTTAAGATTTTTATCTAGGGAGGCAAACTGTCTCTCCTTAATACAGGTTGCTCAGCTACCTAGCTAGGAGAACAGTAGTTCACCCCGTAAAAATATTTGTTAGTTTTAGTACTACCTACGCTTACTTACTTAATTACTTATTTAAGTCTAATATGTACGAACTACAAATACCCTATAAATGAAATAAATATTAAAAAAAAAAAAAATTCTTGTTAGATAAAAAATCCCATCGTTTTGAGGAATGCAACTCATCTCATTGGGTAGTTAGTATTCATGGTCTTTAACAATCGGAAGTGGGAACTCGTTTCGTTAGTGATCGCTAGTGGGTCCGAACAAAATGCCCGTTTATCTTTTCACAGTAGGCAACTATTTTGTACGGAACCTTCCTATTTCTACGATTCGTTCTTCGCCATATACAAAGATAGTACCCGACGTTTTATCTGAACCTTTCGTTTGTAATAACCACTTCTTTTTAGCCGTTTCCATTTATATAGACCCATTTTTTAAAGAAAAGTAAATAGAATACCACGTCGGCAACGAATACGACACAACAAAATCAAAATGTCCGTACCGAGACTATGCAAGACCAATGTATTCTTGTACAGGACACCACGGATATAGTTTTGGATACTAAGTAAATTATATTAAACCTTTATAATCTTGTTAAGATTATAATAATATTGGATTATACCACTATAAAACCGCTCCGTTTTACTTATAATTGTTCTGAAAAGTGAATTTATAAACCCTTATATAACCAAGTAATAAATACAAATAGTTTCCAGTATATTTAGTTCTGTTTATCACTTTTATTGGCGTACTTTACTTATAGTAGTTCTATAATGCTTCTTGTTAGCAGTTATAAGTATAGCTTACCAGTTTATTTACTCTTGAGTGCATTTACACCCTCGCGATACTTTTATAGGTCACCCAAGCTTATAATGCATCCTTAATTTGGACCTATAAGTAGTTATAAGCTAATGTATAAGATTAGTTATACTATAAGGCCCTACTCACTCCATGCTTGCTATTATAAGCGTGGCAGCCAATACTAGAACCGTTAAGAGAATATTATAAGTGTTGGAGGCCTATAACATCTGCACTATAGGATAATTTTGCTGCTTGGGTATATGTTAAACTAGAACATTCTCTTAACCATTTAGTGTGTGAATATTTTTTATTATATTCATATTAAATAGTTTAATTAAATCGTGAAGTTGTGTCTGACGCGGACAAAACATGGCAATCACACAAAATCTACCAGGTATAATTAAACGAAACTGACACCATCTTACAGACAATTTTATTATTTTATACGCAGAGAATCGTTTAGTCGAAAAAATTAAATAACAGTAGTATTAATTAATTTAATAAAAAAAAGCGTATACTAAAAGATAGATAATAAAATTGTCTGTATCTCTGTCTGTAATAAAAAATATTCACACACTAAATGATTAAGAGAATGTTCTAGTTTAACATATATTTTTTTCAAATCATTTACACTGCACATTTTGACGTTATTGTCAGTTTAAAATCTGTAAAAGTCGTTAAATAGCCCCTTCATAATTTAATTCATTTTGTCAGAATAATAATTAAAAATGCCAAATGTGTTGCACTAGGCAACTGGCAATAACAGTTCAATAGCATACAAAACGAATGCTTAGAATAGATTTAAAATACTTTTTGTTAAATTGCTTCTTTTCACTTCTTCAAATGTCACTTATGTACGAGTACCTACATAATAAATCTTCTCCTTTTTCCTGCTCTTATCCCATGTTACTTGGGGTCGACGCAACATGTTTTCTTCTTTCATTCCGTCCTGTCCAACGTCATGCTTTCACTGACTCCCTTTTCATTCATATCATTCTTCACACAATCCACCCATCTTTTCTTTGGCCTTCCTCTCCGTCTCCATCCATCCAAATTAATATATGTAGGATCGCCAGTGGGCGATTGAGGAGGAGCGCCGAGTGGTATAGTACATCGTCAGGAGTATGGGCGTTCCCATTATCCCATTATCGATAAACAAGACCTGTAAAAACAATTACACACTATTAGTAAAGAAAACACAATGCAAATGGTAATCAGTAACAAGAATAAAGTAAGTTCAAGGTACAGCAACAATACAGTTAATCGAACAGACCATTAAGGTCCCACAGTTCGTACAGTGGCGAAGCCACCCAATGATAAACGAACAAACCCTTAAGGTTTATAGTTCGTACAGCAGCCTAAGCCACCCAAATACAAAGTGTATCGCTCGCTAGCAGCAAGCCTATACAGCTATGTGAATATACAGCAGCGCTGTACCATGTAAACCGACAGAATTGTCGGGAGCAGGAACTCTTTACTGAGTCGAATCCGAGGATCGACTGCCATACTTACGGAGTGCACGCTCTTTTATAAGGCGATGCCCCCCACCTTGCAACCTCTCCATACAAGTCTGTCCATGCGCACGGAAGTGCGTAACGCGTTTACTTGATACAAAACACTAAAATGTGCTGAATCTAATAAGATCTGTAATCAAATAACACAATGATAATTGTCATGAATAAACAATAGTGATTTCATAAAGTAATTCGTTTTACATTCAAAGTAATGTGTCAACAATTGTTTTGAATAAAACCATCGATAATAATTATCGAAATAAAGTAACCACAAATCAGTGTGCACACACAATAAATCATGTTTCGAATTAATAGACAATAATTGATAGTAAAATCACATAAATTAACAATAAGAAACACAAATCATAACAAATTTAGTTAACACCCACAATGTGATTAATAAACTGTCTCCGACATATATATAGCTCTTTTGGTCACATGAGTTTCGTCTCTTCTCTTCACATGCCCATACCAAGACAAACGATTCCCTTCAACTTTTCTGTTACTGGCGCTACTTTCGCACCTTATCCATTCTGGTAACTCCACACATCCATCTCAACATTCTCATCTCCGCGACGTGCAATCTTTTTTCATCCATCTTCTTCACGGCCCAACATTCCGATCCATACAGTACGACAGGTCTTATCACGGACTTGTAGATTTTCCCCTTTAACTTGTGGGGCATCCGTGGGTCACAAGTTGTTCCAGTAACCTGTCGCCATTTCATCCATCTTGCGTTGATCCGGTGCGTGACGTCTTGGTCTACATCACCATCCCCTTGGACCAGCGACCCGAGGTACCTAAAGGCGGAGCAGGTCGGTATGGGCGTTCCGTCTAGAGACATGGGCACAGGACTAGAGAGACCGCCGAAATTGCAAAACAAGTACTCCGTTTTGGTTCTGCTCATGCTCACTTATGTACCTACATAATAAATAACTTAGACAAATAGATAGATCATTCTACATTATAGACAGAAAACCGATTAACTCGCTGTGAATGCAGCTGAGTCCACAGGGGCCCGAGGTTCACTAGTCGGACGAAGACTAGAGGACCTCGGGCCCCTGTGGACCTCCTTAAAAAAGGTGGCCGTATGCCATCAAAGCGGATCTGCAGCGAATTGTAGATCGTGTAAACGAGTGTAGTTTACGGACCGGCCTCAAGATGAATATAGCGAAAACAAAGTTCATGGTGATATCAAGAAGCATTCATCGCGACCCAAACATATCAGATCAGTATCAAGCCAGAATATCAAAAGAGTACGCAAATATAAATACTTAGGCACTTGGCTCACTGAGAGCTGGGACAGCGAACTAGAGATAAAAACTAGGATTGAAATAGCTAGAAGTGCCTTCAAGAACATAAACAAGGTACTATGTAACCGAAACTTTAAGATACCCTTACGTATTCGTTTTTTGCATTAATATATCTGGCCTATCATTCTATACGGATGCGAGTCTTGGACAATAAAGGAAAATCTCAGGAAACGTATAGAAGCGTTTGAGATGTGGTGCTATAGACGCATGCTGGCTATAAGTTGGACTCAACGGGTCACCAATGAGGAAGTTCTACGGCGGGTTGACCGAAAACGCGAACTTTTGCAGACCATCAAAAAGAAAAAAGTTGCATATTTAGGGCATGTGCTAAGACACGAAAGATATGAGCTGCTGCAACTCATAATGATGGGCAAAGTCGCAAGAAAAAGAAAAGTAGGTCAGAGAAGAAAGTCTTGGTTGCGTAACATCAGGGAGTGGACTGGGATCGCGAGTGCAGCCGAACTTTTCCGCCTCGCTGGTGACAAAGAGAAATTTGAGGAGCTGACTGCCAACCTTCACTAGTTGGAGAGGCACTATTAGAAGAAGAAAGCCATCAAAACTAGTCTCCGTAGTAGACTACGTAGTAATAATCCGGCTACATTCACAGTGAGTTTATCCGTTTTCACAGTCTATAATGTGTTTGGGTCCACAGGGGCCCGAGGTCCACTAGTCGGACGAAGACTAGTAGACCTCGGGCCCCTGTGGATCTCCTTAAAAAAGGTGGCCGTATGCCATCAAAACTAGTCTCCGTAGTCTACTATGGATCAACTCACTGTGAATGTAGCCGGATTATTACTACGTAGTCTATACGTAGTAATAATCCGTCTACATTCACAGTGAGTTGATCCGTTTTCACAGTCTATAATGTGGGTTGTACGTTGTTTCATAGCTAATAGTTTTATAGAATTTCGGTTCACATAAAAATTTTATAATAATTTCGTTTCATAGAATAATCAATACGCAGAATACTTACTTTCAAGATTTTCAAATCATTGATTTTTGTTTCATATAAAGTTTATTGTTAGAATAATCATATCATAGAATAACAAATGAAATATTATTTATCCTTATATTTTTTATTTAATATAAAACTTATTCCCAGGAATGGGACTCTCAGTTCTAACCAAACTTACTGCGCGTGCGTGCAAGCACCCACGCAGGATGCAAGCAAGCATGCAGCGTACAAGCAAGTATACAGCATGCAAGCAAGCATGCAGCGTGCAAGCAAACATGCAGCGTGCAAGCAAACATGCAGCGTGCCAGCAAGCATGCAGCGTGCAAGCAAGCATGCAGCGTGCAAGCAAGCATACAGCATGTAAGCAAGCATGCATCATGCAAGCAAGCATGCATCATGCATCATGCAAGCAAGCATGCATCATGCAAGCGAGCATGCAACATGCAGCAGGCATAGTTTCTGTCACGGCTCCGGCGTTACGGGGCTCCGGCGGTCCCACGCGAGCTTATCGTCGCAGATGGTATTCACGCCCACCACCGCAGCTTCGGCTTACTTGCCGGCTACGCCGGCCAGCCTCAGCCGCGGCGGCGGGCGTTAAAACCACCTGCTCCTCAGCTCGCGGGCCGCCTCGCCCCTCCACGCCTACGCAGATTTAAATTACACTCTAGGGGTAGGGCAGACAAGACTACGTGGAGTCGGTTTCGCAGCGATTCGTTTCAGTCATTAACTTTGGTAGCACAACATATTGACTTTTTAAGACAACATTTTTGTTTTTGTCTATTTATATCTATACATTTTCGTTGAAATAAATTCCGTGGAAAAATACAACAAACAAACAATATTCGCTAAAAAAGAATTCTACTTTTTGATAAGTATGTTAAACAAAAAAATGTGATTAAAAATTCATTGAATTGTGTTTCTGTGAAATATTTTTCATTGAAGTAAATAGTCTTTGAAACAATAATAGTCGAAATAAAAATACGAGAACCAAATATTATGTTAAACATTTTCTGAGAAACGAAATTCTATGAAATTTCTGTCTGCGAAACAAGGGGACACCCTATAATGTGTTATAATACTCACGTTTCCTTTATATATAGATAGAATAGATCATTCTAATGTTTTATTGTTCAGCTGGCGGACACTATTTTACCAAATTCATTGTTTAACAAGAGGAACAAAACACTAAAGTTCCACAAATAATAAAGTATTTTTAGTGAAAATAATCAGAAAAATAGGTACTTACTTCAGAATACATAACCGAACAGCAAAACGACAGGACCAGTTTACGTAATACGGAACCCTATTAGCACGTCACGCCTCATCACGGTTCACGTCATCGGCATTCAATTAGCCACGGGCGATACTGCGGAACCCAAAACAGGGGCGATACGTCACGGCTCGTCAATGAAATGGTTGTGTATTATTGAATATGTGGATTTGCATTTTTGACCACTAAGGGTAAATAAAGCAGTTAAAAGATAGACAACAAAAAGACAACTGCCTTCAAAATCTAAAAAGTAATAAATAACTTTAGCATTCTGTGCTAAAGTTATTTATTACTTTTTAGATTTTGAAGGCACACATGACTTTAGATTTGGAAGTCGGTGGCTTTGTTTTATTTGTTGTCTTTAATTGCCATCAATTTCCAAATCTAAAGTCATGTGTGTACTGTGCTAAAGTTATTTATCACTTTTTAGATTTTGAAGGCGGTTGTCTTTTTTGTAAAAAAGTTTTATATTTATCACTTTTTAGTACCTTTTTATCATCCAAATCCATTTAGAATCCGCAACACAGTTACAATAGAGGTACTCCAAAGATTGAAGATACTAAAACGTCGTCTACCTATGTATATAGAAAAAATCTGCATCTTTGTGATAGAAGAGGTGATAGACATAATTATAATACTAGAAATAGGGACCAACTAGCTCAACCAGGTTTCAGACTGGCTAAAGTAGATTCGTCTTTCATGGGGTACTGTTTAAAGTGTTACAATAAAATACCTCCCCACATTGTTCAACTAAATGAGACAAAATTTAAGTCTTGTATTAAACGCACACTATGCAACCGATATTATAAATTGAGTGATTACATCACTGATAAAAATGCTTGGCTCGATGCTGGTCCAGCTCCACAGCCATAAGGGTTCATAGATTAATTGATTAGCATTTTTTACTATTTTTGGAGCTGCTGAAGATGTAGATCTATATTATCTTTGCATTGTATAAACTCAATGTGTTAGTATTATATAATTTTTCGTAGCACATACATGTGAGCACTATGTTCTTTAAAGTTACTATTTACGAGGTATACCTCTCATTGACTTGAATATGCCTTGGCGGTTGGGAGAGTCATGCTCACTTGAATGTCTCGCTGACGGTGGCGCATGTGTTGGATCATTCGGTTCCCTTCAAAATGGTTGAGTTAAATGGTGCCAATCCATGCGTCATGTTCGTGAACGGACGCCGTCGGTTGGGATTGGTCATCTCTTAGCTGCCTCTGTTATTTTAAATTTTGGTTTGAATTGTTACTATAACTTTATTTTTCTCTAGACCTCTTTTAAGAGTTTTGCGCTATGCGCCATTGAACGCGGACGCGTAAATATCGTTATTCGGTGACTCATATGCGAAGGCGAAAAATGTCTTCGAATATAGTGAAGTGTGCGAACTGTAATGTCGTAATAAATGAACTTTTGGCGTTTCTAAACAACGTTATAGATTTCATGGATGAAGAAAGTATACATCAGTTGTGTACCGCGTCTTTTTCTGATGTGGAAATTGTGAGGGCCAAAACATGGCTTGCTGACTCGGTGCCCAATGTGAAAAAGATGCCCATACGTCGAAAGCAGGGGAAAAAGAAAATGTCTAGAGATCTTCAAGATATTATCTGCTTGATGAAAAGTGCTGATCCAGAGATTTTCCCGGTTTTCGTAGCAAAAGAACTACATAAACTACCGCCGGTCACCTTTGACCATGTTGATGTGACACGGCTCATGAGGGATATCCTGCGTCTTCAAAATCAACTGTGTGTTCTTGAAGAGAAAATAGTGCCGCCTGAGGAGTTTAATCTACTCAAGTCAGAGGTTGAGCACATGAAGAACGCATCAATCATCGATGATTTTGCATCAACTGCGAATGTAAACAAAAAGCGAGGTGCTCGCCTACAAAATAGTTTTGAGTTTGATAGTGGACCTATAGGTCTTAATTATGTGCCACAATATGTACCTATAAAATCAGCTGATTCAAAGGTTAACGGACGGCCTTCACATGCGACGCATTCGTCACCTAAAGTGCAGCCGAAAGGAAACGATGATCTCACTATCTCTTTCGAGCGCGTTCAAAACAATGCGGCGGTCGCGGTAACACACGTGGAGGCGCCTTCAAATACTGTGCTTTTGAAAAGTGCAAGGGAGACCGACCGTCGGGCTAGCCTAACGAGCGGCGGTAGTGCAGGAGTAAGTGAGACAGAGTATTCGGAGCTACGCGTGGAGGCCCCAGCAAACACCGTGGTTTCGCTTTCGCCGGTACCTGCGATGTCGAGGCAGCCGAGCTACGCTGACGTTTTAGACCGGTCCGCTACTAATGATATTCGATCGCCAGTTTTAAAGGAAAAATAAACAAGTGGTAAGGGACAGTGTTCCGGAATGGCAATCAGTGAGTTACAAAACATCTAAACGTAGTTATAAGCTTTTAGGGCAGAGAGGTTGTGCCGCTACGACTGATTGTAAATTTGGAGCGGCTGATATTAAAGTCCCACTGTTTATCTCGAACGTTAGTAAAGAAACTTGTGAAAATGACATTATTAACTATATAAAGGATAAAACAAATGATATTGTATCTCTAAAAAAGATAAACATTAAGCAGACTAAGAAGTACATATAATGCTTATAAAGTATATGTCTCCAAATGCAAGTTAGAATTATTTTTAGATGATAATTTTTGGCCTAACGGAATAACGTTTAGGCGTTTCGTGCAGTTTATGTACAAAACGAAACCACCGGTCGCAAGTTAATTATTGTACCAATATGGATCTAAATCTTAAACAGTATTTTAATTTAATTAGCTTTAATTGCAAATCGGTCAAGAGGTCTATTGACGATTTAAGAGACATTTGTGAAATGGCCGATCTGGTAGCACTCCAGGAGACGTGGTTACTTCCTCATGACATACCATTATTGGGCACTATTTCTAATAATTTTGAATACACTGGTAAGTCTGCTGTAGATACTTCTATTGGCTTGCTGAAGGGGAGACCTCATGGGGGAGTGGCCATACTCTGGAGGAAAGGTATTTTTGATAATGTTACTGTGGTGCCGTGTGCCAGCATTCGACTGACAGCTATACGAGCTGAGGTTGACGGCCGCTCAATTATTGTTTTTTCTGTGTATATGCTGACTGACTCACTGGATAACCTACCAATTATGACAGAGGTTTTGGGTGAAATAAGTGCAATAGTAGCTAGTGAAAATATTGAAACCTTGTTTATTTTAGGTGATTTTAATGCTCACCCGTATGAATTATTTTGTAATGAAATGATAAGTTTTTGTTCTAATCAGGCCTGGTTCTGTGTCGACTTGGAAAAGTTAGGAACACAGACAAATACATACACGTTTGTTAGCGAGGCTCATGGCTGCAGGCGATGGCTGGACCACTGCGTCGTATCATTATCGGCCTTGCAAACTGTAGTCGAGGTACGTGTTATAGAAGATGTTTATTTGTCGGATCATTTACCTTTACTTGTTAGTTGTGACATCGCTGTGGTAAGGCCTAGGTTGGCGACAAGCGACGTGCGTCGTGACTCGGCTGTATGGGGTAGGAGAGATGAATCACAGATAAAAACTTACCATGAACTGTGTAACAATGCTTTGCGAGACATTGACTTTCCCACCAAATTCACGAAATGCAGTCGTGGGTTATGCAGCTTGGATAACCACAAAGTAATATTGGATAGGTTGTATAACAATATTGTGGAAACCCTGAGTAACGCCGCTGTTAGGTCTAGTGGGAAGCGTGACACTAAATTAAATAAAAATAGGCACTTATGTGGCTGGAATAAACATGTCCGTGAAGCTCATAGGGTGGCCAGGCTTAGGTTCAAAACGTGGATAGCATGCAGCCGGCCCACTTCTGGCATTATTTATGACGAAATGCTCGAGTCGCGTAAAATATTTAAAGGTCGCTTGAAGTGGTGTCAAAATAATCAAGAACAGCTAAAGATGGACATTCTGGCTAAACACAGATCAGCAAAGGACTTTCCTAATTTCTGGAAAGCTATTGGAAAACATGAAGTTAGGCCTGGCCTCCCAGTGAGCGTGAATGGAAAAACCGAACCAGTTCAGATTGCGAATATGTTCAGGGAACATTTTAAGGTACGCTCCCCGCTGGGCCCTTCAGCGTCGTTTAGTAGGTCTGAGCCTGGATATGACGGGAACGAGTCGTCTGTACATTTTACGGCTACTCAAGTAAGATGCGTTTTAAAGAGAATGACAGGCGGTAAATCTCCCGGTCATGATGGGCTTAGTGTGGAGCATCTGCGGCATGCGGGGGTTCACCTGCCGAGGGTCCTGGCCATGTTTTTCACGATGTGCATGAGTCACTCATACTTACCACATGACTTAATGAAGACCATTGTAGTGCCTATTGTGAAGAACAGGACCGGGGATATCTCGGACAACGGGAACTACCGGCCCATATCTCTAGCAACCACAATTGCTAAAGTGCTGGACGGTATGCTTGATTCCTGCCTAGATAAATACATTCATTTACATGACGCGCAGTTCGGGTTTAGACCCGGGCTATCTACGGAAGCTGCCATTGTAAGTCTCAAGCATACTGTCCAATACTATATGGACCGCAGGACACTGGTGTATGCGTGTTTCCTTGACCTCTCCAAAGCTTTTGATCTTGTCTCATATGATGTGCTATGGAGAAGGTTGGGGAGCGCGGGTGTACCGGTGGAGGTGCTCAATATGCTTAAATATTGGTATTCGCACCAAACAAATTTTGTGAGGTGGAATAATACACTCTCTGAGTCATATACGTTGGAAAGCGGGGTGAGACAGGGAGGTTTGACGTCGCCCAAGCTTTTCAACCTCTACATAAATTAAACATAAAACGGTAGACACCTGTCAAAGTCAAGATTATCTGTCGCATTCACCTGTCATCGGCAAGGACGTGACCCTGTCTCGTTCTCTCGAGCCTACTGAGATAACGGTGCATGACAGCGCGCGACTCCCCACTAAGTCAGCTCGCGCGCAGGTTGGTACTAGTGCGACGGCGACGGAGTGTATTGCAAGCGAGACGGAGTGCACATCGAATAATACGTGCGAGAACGATAAACCAGTACAGGCGTTGAGCAGAGATAACGGGTCGTCGCCAGCTGATTTATGTAAACAAAGCGCGGAGCGTGTCATTGCGTCTGATACGGCGAGTGCGGTTCGGAAGTTATCTTTTGCGGAGGCGGTCAATAATGGTGAGATATGGAAAAAGCCAAAAGAGGATGATAGTTGGATAGAATCGCAGAGAAAGCGATTAAGAAATAGGTTTATAGGAAGTACAGGAAAAGCCGACTCAAGCTGTAGCAAATTTAAGGCGGCTGATACAAAAATACCACTATTTGTATCAAATGTACATAAAGATGTGATTGAGTCAGACATCGTGAGTTATATTTATGATAAGACAAAGGAGAAGGTATCGTTATTAAAAATTAAAATGAAGAAACCAAGAGATTATAATTCATACAAGATTTATGTAACGAAGAGTAGTATTGACATTTTTCTAGACAATAAGCTGTGGCCTTCGGGCATAACGTTTAGACGTTTTGTCAATATTAGGGATAATACTCTTGTACAAGGCGAGAATAATCAACGGGTATATTATAACGACTAAATGGAGAATACACGAATGCGTAGTACATTAGTCAGCTTTAATTGCAAAGCGATGAAGAGATCAATGGAGGGGATACGAACACTGTGTAAGAATGCTGATGTAGTAGCACTACAGGAAACGTGGTTGTTGCCGCATGATTTGCCATTACTTAGTACAATAGACGAAGACTTCGGGTGCACTGGCACGTCTGCGGTGGACACGTCGTTAGGTCTCCTAAGTGGCAGGCCGTATGGCGGGGTGGCGATCCTGTGGCGGAAAAGTGCGTTTGAGTCGGTCTCAATAATAAACTGTAATAGTGCGCGTATATGTGCGATAAAAGTGATGACACGAAATGGGTCAGTAATAATTTTTAGTGTGTACATGCCGGTTAACGGTATTGAAAATTTACCTATGTTTACGGACTGCCTGAGTGTAATAAAGTCTGTGATAGAAGTTAACACTGACAGTGAGGCGGTTTATATTTTGGGGGATTTTAATGCCCACCCAAACGAGCTATTCTGTGATGAACTGATGAGTTTCTGTGTAGAACAAGACTGGTGCTGCGTCGATATAGAGAGGTTAGGTATTCAGTCTAGTACTTATACTTTTACGAGTGAGGCGCATGGATGTAGGAGGTGGTTAGACCACTGCATTGTCACTAAAGCCGCTCAGGACACTGTCCATGATGTGTGGGTGCAGCATGACGTGTATTGGTCTGACCACTCTCCACTTTATGTGGAATGTGATATTGATAAGCTAGTTGTTAAATGTGCTATTGATAGTAAGCTTTTATGTGACGGTGTGATCTGGGGCAGAAGAGAGGTTAAGCAGACTGAGCTATATCATAGCCTATGCCACGAAGACCTCAAAGGGCTGGATTTCCCGATAGAATTCAGTTCATGCGCTGATACATTCTGTTCTGACCCGGCACATACGACCTTGTTGGATAATATTATGTACACTAGGATTATTAATATCTTAACGCAGGCATCTGTAAGATCCTACAGGCGTAAATGTTTCAGAAAGGGTGGGTACATCACTGGGTGGAATAGGCATGTCTCAGGTGCTCACAGAGAGGCTAGGCTTAGGTTTCAGCTATGGGTGTCAGCGGGCAGACCATCAAACGGTACTGTCTATAAACAAATGGCCGATAGTCGGAGGGATTTTAAGTCCAAGCTAAAATGGTGCCAGAGCAGGCAAGAACAAATAAGGATGGATATTCTTGTTATATCTTTGGAGGATATACTGGTGCCAATTAAAGTCCCAAAAACAGCAAATATACATTTAATTATAAAAAAAGGTGTTACAGGATCGGTGATTTTATGGCAAGTGAAAATGACTATGCATTTTGACATTTCTAGGTACGACAATAAGATGCGCCTACATAAAAGGTAATAGTTCCGTCACAGAATTCCATCAAATGTTTGCTCTGAGATTCTTCAAGGCGTCCAACGCCTGAACATACTCCCGGCCATTGAAAGATCTCTTTCAATAATCTTTAAGTTCCTCCGCGGTGGGTAACCTGCAGAGCCGTACAAGTGAACGTCGCACTGTGCCCCTATTGGTGAGGACGTCTGCTACTCTGGTTATCCCATCAGGTCCGCATATAAGACGAAGAACTCGGCCGAGTCTCCAAGCAAGAGGGGGTGCGTTGTCATCTGCCAATAGTACCATATCTCCAATGTCCAGCTTTGATGTATTTGCTCTCCATTTTGTTCTCTGCTGCAATTCAGAGAGATACTCCCTTTGCCATCTTTTCCAGAAATGATGGTGCGTTTTTTCAAGGCGCTGATAGCGTCGCAGCTGGCTTTCCTTAATACCTTCCAGATCCGGCGTCGGCAGAGCGGTCAACGGCCTCCCAATGATAAAGTGCCCTGGCGAGAGAGGAAGGAGGTTGTTAGGATTGGATGAAAGAGGGCACAGGGGACGGCTATTGAGAATCGCCTCCACTTGTGCGAACAAAGTTGAGATTTCTTCAAATGTGAAATGGCTGTCGCCGATAACTCTTCTTATAAAATACTTTGCCGATTTAACCCCGGCTTCCCATATGCCACCGAAATGAGGAGTGTAAGCCGGAATAAATTGAAACTTGATCGATTGCGGACTAGCAAAATCAGACAAAGGCTCATGATTATCCCTTATAAATGCTCCTATTTCCTTTGCGGCGGCCACAAAGTTGCCTCCGTTGTCGCTGAATATTTCCGCTGGCTTGCCTCGGCGAGCTATAAACCGTCGGAGAGTCATTACAAATGCCTCCTTTGTTAAATCACTGACAGCTTCTAGGTGAATACACTTGTACCGAAGACAAACAAAGAGGCATAAATAACATTTTACGATACGGCTACCACGGCCCTTACGATTTATAATAGGAAAAGGACCAGCATAGTCCAAGCCAACGGATAGAAAGGGATAGTCAATTGTAATGCGTTGTGGTGGCAAATTACCCATCTTAGGTTGCAAGGCTACGCCTCGTAGGCGCCTACATCGTACGCAATTATTGACGGTGCGCCTCGCGAGATTCCTACCATTAATCGGCCATACTGTTTCCCGGACAGAGGCCAACAACAGTTGTGGACCGGCATGCATATTGGTAATGTGTTCTCTTTTAAAATATAGCCTAGTTAACCTATGCGAAGCATGAAGTAAAATTGGATGCTTCTTTTCGAATGAAAGTGCTGACGCATCAATTCGTCCACCGACGCGGATTAACTTATGCTCGTCTAAGAATGGCGATAACGATAATAACTTACTATTATTATTTAAAGATTTATTTTTCAATAGAAGGTCGTACTCAGTAGAGAACACCTGCCGTTGAGCGATAACGCATAACGAGTAGAAGGACTTGCGCAGCTCATCAACGGACAATATACCTACGTGTTTATTATGCTTACTTTTAAGGTTAAATATAAATCTACGAACATAAGCAAAAACTCTTTGCAAATGAGTTAACGTGGAATATTTATCGAAGTCAATAATGGATTCATGAATTGTTACCGAATGTACCTTTAACTCTGGTAAAGCTGCAGACTCATTGACGTTTAACTTAGGCCATTCTGATTCATTTTTTAATAAAAGGCTGGGCCCTGTCCACCACAAAGCCATTGACACAAACCGTTTAGCGTCTACCCCCCTTGATATTAAGTCAGCAGGGTTCGAATTCGTCGGAATATATCGCCACGCTGAAGTAGACGTTAATTCCTTGATTTCAGTTATACGATTAGCTACGAACGTTTTTAACTTACTGGCATCACTGCGTATCCAACATAATACTACGGTGGAATCACACCAGTGCACCAGTTTACATGGCTTGCACCGGAGTGAGGTCATTACCGATTTAGTAAGTTTGGCAGCGAGCAGTGCTGCGCACAGTTCTAGGCGCGGTATGGAAGTAGGTTTTAATGGTGCAACTTTAGATTTTGCACACAATAGTCTGACCGTGACATTACCATTAGAGCTGATCGATTTCATATATATACATGCACCATACGCGTATTTTGAAGAATCACTGAATGAATGTAACTCAATAAATTCAGCTGATTCACCCAGCACTAACCTAGGCACCTGTAAAGTCGACAAATATTTTATGTTTTCCGAAAATTTTATCCAGTCATCCTTTATCTCTTGAGAGACAGGTTGATCCCAGTCCAACCTTTGCTGCCAAAGCCTTTGCAACATTATTTTCGGTTTCACTACGACTGGACTTAGTATACCTAAGGGGTCAAATATTTTAAACGCGTTTGACATAATAAATCGTTTTGTTATGGTTTGAGTGTTGTCATGTGAAAATCCTTTTATAGGAAAATTTAAAGTATCACTAGACGGAATCCAGCCTAACCCTAGTGTACTTGATGACTCGCTAAAGATTAACTTGTCTTGTTCGTTCATAATAATATTATTAAAAATAGAAGGATGATTTGTTTTAAACTTTCTTAAATTAAAACAATTTGATTTTAACGGTACGACAATAAGATGCGCCTACATAAAAGGTAATAGTTCCGTCACAGAATTCCATCAAATGTTTGCTCTGAGATTCTTCAAGGCGTCCAACGCCTGAACAATTCTTGCCTCAAATCTTTCAGCGGGAAATTTTTCAGCCTTCTGGAAGAATACTAACAGGCTGAACCCGAGGCCAAGTATACCTGTGAGCGTCGGTGGCATCAGTGATCCTAAGGGTATTGCCAATAATTTTAGAGATCACTTTAGGGCAAAATCTCCCCTGGGGCCAGCAATGACCGATACAGGCGGCGCTGGGGCCGTCGTGCCCGAGAGAAAAACACGCTTTTCAGCGAAAGACGTTGTTGCGGCAATTCAACGGATGAAAAAGGGTAAGTCTCCAGGGTATGACGGTCTCAGCATTGAGCATTTCAGGCATGCAGGTGTACATCTGCCGCGTGTACTGGCTATGTTTTTTACGCTGTGTATCGGTCATTCATACTTACCACAGTCGCTGATGAAAACCTTGGTTGTGCCCATTCTTAAGAACAGGACAGGGGATGTGTCAGATAGGACCAATTATCGACCCATCTCACTTGCTACTACAACAGCTAAGATACTTGACAGTTTGCTTAATCAGAATCTCAGTGGGTACTTACATTTACATGACGCACAATTCGGTTTCAGGGCGGGATTATCCACTGAGAGTGCTATTTTATGCCTTAAGCATACTGTCAGGTATTACACGGAGAGGAAGACACCGATATATGCCTGTTTCCTCGATGTGTCAAAAGCTTTTGACACAGTTGCATATGACATACTGTGGCGAAAGCTAGAGGAAACGGGCATGCCAAAGGAGTATAACAGTATTCTCAAATTCTGGTATAAAAACCAGACTAACCAGGTGAGATGGGGGGATACGCTATCTGACGAATATAGGCTGGAATGTGGTGTACGGCAGGGCGGCCTCACATCTACTGGCCTCTTCAGCCTGTATATGAACCAGTTGATCGAGGAGCTCAGCAGGACACATGTCGGGTGCTACATTGACGGAACATGTGTCAACAACATAAGCTATGCGGACGACATGGTTCTGCTGGCCCCCTCGGTCAACGCCATGAGGACATTGCTTGGTATCTGTGAACGCTATGCGTCTGAGCATGGTCTTAGGTATAATACACAGAAAAGTGAGGTACTGATTTTTAGGGCAGGAAATCAGAGAACTTGTACAGTGCCTCCGATCTTGGTCGAGGGCCGGTGCACCCTGGGTACAGTCAATATTCTCGAGAATATTGGCTGTGGCGAATTTCTGCGTGGGGGGGGGAGCTTCAGGCTCGTGGAGGTGGGGCCCAATCTGGGCCGAAAAGGGGCGTTTTTTCACGTGTCCCTCTGATTTAAGCAGAGGACACAGTGGTGAAGCATGGGCGGCGCTCGTAGTGCACTTACTCTGCCTACGGGCTGGCAGCGGGAGAACCTTTCTCCCGACTGCACCCGTCGAAATCGTAATCCGTGAAGAGCTCACATCTTGTGACTTGGAACGGGACGAGGGTCTTGGCTTAACCGCCTGGGCCGCGAGGAAGAGAACCTCTATAATAAATTCCTCTAATACCAAGTTTTGGTGCGTGGCGAGGTTATGGATGGCTGAGGAGTAGTGTCACTTGTAACTTTGTAGTTGTAGGTGGCGCATCAGTCGTTAGCGCACCCCCAGCCAGGGGCCAGTGGGACCTCGGGGTTGGGAAACAAATGACACCACTTACCTAGGGACAGGGGGTTAACTAGGTGGACTTTTTATATCCCCCATACTCGTGGGATCAAATATGGAAATGAATAATAAACAAAACACAACAAAAACTAATGATGATGAGGTGGATGCGGCGTCAGAGTCTGATGTCGCGTCGGAGAGAAGCGTGAGAAGCGCGGTGAATGGGAGTAGCGTGTGCAGGGAGCCACAGGTCAGCCTGGAGCGCTTGCACGAGTTGGAGGTCGCCTCTGTAAAGACTGCGACGGCGGAGAGCGCTTTTAGAAAGCGCCCCCGCGGCGAGGGCTCGAGGTCGGTGGACCTCTCTTCTAGTGAGGAGAATCTGCCGGCCCCGAAGGTGCCAGCGGCACGGAGAGGGAGAGGTCGCGCGGTGGCGAGTGGAGCCCACGCTCGTTTATCGGAGCGCGATAGGCGGGGTCGGTTCGTGCCGGTGTCCCGGCCCGATACGCCGGCTCCGTCAGACAACGTGGAGAGCATGGCGAGCGACTCCGGGCCCTCCATCGCGGACCTAAGTGACGGCTCCTTGGGGTTGGGGTCGAACAGGGCGGAGGCAAATGCTGCGAAACGGGCGCAACGAAAGGCTGTCGCGGAAGGCGAAGTCGCCGAGTTGTCCCGACAGGCACGAGAGCGGCGCGAAGTTCGGCTGGCGGCCGGCGAGGGTGTTTCGGCGATGGCGCTCAGTCGCCAAGTTCTGGACGGCGTGGATGTCGTCCTGAAGGTTGCCACCAAATCGGGCAACCTGAAGGGCACGTTCACGCGCGCCCTGAAGGAGGCGGCTGACGACATTAGAGAGGCGGTTGGGGTCCTCGTAAGTCGCCGTCTCGTCCGTGCTCGTACGGACGAGACGGCGAAGCTGTGGGAGGAGAACCGCCGTCTCCGCTCCGAGGTAGAGGACCTCAAGCGGCAATTTGCCGCCCAAAGAATGGCTTCCACGGCCGCCAGCACTGCTTCCGCTGCGGCCCCGTCGCCGGCCCCATCGTCGAGCCCTGCACTTGCGGATGCGGAGATCGAGAAGATCGCGCGCATCTGCATTATGCAGTGTGGGACGATGGTGGGGGCACGCCTCGAGGCCCTGGAGTCGAGGCTCTTACCACCCGAGACCCTCCGCCCACCGCTCGCTGCGGACCAGCGGAGAAAGGCGACGCCCGCTCAGCCGGGGCCGGTACCCGCTAAACCGGGGACGGCGCCCGCGACTTCGGCCGCGGTGGCGGCAGGGCCTAAGAAGCCCAGTAAGGCGGCGAATAAAACCGCATCTGCGGCCGCTTCGAGGACGACCGCGAGAGGCGCATCTGCGGCCGCTTCACGGACGACTGCGACGGGCGCATCCGCACCCGCTTCTCAGACGACGGCGGCCGCGGCGATCACATCCGAGCCCACCGAGAAGACGGAGGGCTGGACAGAGGCCAAGAAGCGCCGCCGTCGAAAAAAGAAGAAGGTGGCACCGCCGGCACCGGCACCACCGGCATCGGCTCCAAAGAAGGCCAAAAGACCGCCTAAGGTCAGAGCCCCTCGCTCCGCGGCTGTAGTGATTACGCTGCAGCCCGGAGCCGTCGAAAGGGGCCTCTCCTACAAGGCGGTCCTAATGGAGGCGAAGGCCAAAGTCGCGTTCCCTGACCTTGGCACGCCGTCCGGCTTCAAAATGAGGCCGGCGATCACGGGGGCGCGGCTGCTGGAGGTGTCGGGTGCCTCTAGCGCAGAAAAGGCGGACATCCTGGCCGCCAAGTTGAGGGAAGTCCTCAACCCGGAGGACGTCCGGGTGTCCAGGCCGACGAAGACCGCTGAGCTGCGCGTTGACGGTCTGGACGACTCGACTACTCCGGATGAGGTCGTGGCGGCCGTCGCCCGTGTCGGTGGATGTCCGCCTGCAGACGTGCGGACGGGCGAGATTCGCGTCGACGCTTCCGGGCTCGGCGCGATCTGGGTGCGGTGTCCGGTGGCGGCGGCCAACAAAGTCGCTGATGCTGGGCGTCTGTTGGTGGGGTGGGTTGCAGCGAGGGCGAAGCTGCTGCAACCCAGGGTTATGCGGTGCTTCCGCTGCCTTGACATTGGGCATGTCAAGGCTCGGTGCACCGGCCAAGTCGATCGCAGCGATCAGTGTTATCGCTGCGGTCAGCCCGGCCACAAGGCGGCCCAGTGCTCCGCGGCGCCAAACTGCAGCCTCTGTACAGCTGCAGGGAGGCCCGCTGGGCACACAGCGGGTGGAAAGGCCTGTGCGCCCCCCAGGAAGAGACGGGGCGCCAAGGCTGTTGGGGGCCCTTTACCCCCCCCGCAGGCTGGCGCCTCATCGGCCGACTCCCGGCCTAGGAATGGTGCGAACCCGGAGGGAATGGACTGCGCATAAATGGCGCTGTACCATTTCCTCCAGGGCAACATCAACCACTGTGCCAGAGCTCAGGACCTCTTCCTCCAGAGCATGGCAGAGTGGTCGATTGACGTGGCTGTGGTCGCCGAGCCGTACTTCGTCCCCTCCAGGGATAACTGGGTGGGAGACTTGGACGGCTTGGTGGCTATCATTGGCGGGGCTCTGGTCAACCCGTCCCGAGGTCACGGCTGGGTAGCCGCCCTCGCGGACGGCATTGGCATAGTTGGTGCGTATTTTTCGCCCAACAAGAGCCTCGCCGACTTCGAGAGGTTCCTTGTTGAGTTGGGTGCCGTCGTAGGCCGTCTTCACCCTCGCCCGGTGCTGTTGCTGGGGGATCTCAACGCCAAGTCTGCGGCGTGGGGATCTCCAGTGACCGATGCTCGGGGTGAGGTGCTGGAGGAGTGGGCGGTCGCGACTGGCTTGGCCGTTCTGAATCGGGGCTCGGTCCACACGTGCGTGCGGCAGCGGGGCGGGTCAATAGTGGACGTCTCGTTCGCTAGCCCTGCTGTCGCGAGCCGTGTCCGCGACTGGCGTGTCGCCGTGGAGGTGGAGACGTTGTCGGATCATCGATACATCCGTTTTGACGTCTCCGCCCAGACCACGGGCGGCCGCGGTTCATCGGCCCCGCAAACGAACGGTCCGCGGTGGGCGCGTAAGCGCATGAACAGGGAACTTCTCGAGGAGGCCGCCATTGTCCAGGCCTGGTTCCGGGAGTCGGAAACGAACGGACCCGTCGACGTCGAACTGGAGGCGCTGTGGTTCCGCGGGGCGATGACGCAAATCTGCGACGCGTCCATGCCCCGGGTCCACGCACAGTCAGCAGGGCGCCAGGTGTACTGGTGGTCGGCCGAGATCGCACGTATGCGCGTTGAGTGCGTAGCGGTCAGACGCCGGTACACCCGATACCGGAGGAGACGTCGTCGGGTCCCGGACGAAGAAGCCGCGCTGTATGAGGTGTACCGCGCGGCTAAGAGGACTCTGTGTCTGGCCATCGGCGATGCGAAGACGCAAGCCAGGGAGGAGATGTTGGAGACCCTAAACCGGGATCCGTGGGGGCGCCCATATCAAGCGGTTCGAGGGAAACTTCGGTCTGCGGCGCCCCCGCTCACGGGGAGTCTCCAACCAGAGCTGCTGGAGGAGGTTGTCTCAGCCCTCTTCCCGGCACGAGCGGAGCATACTCCACCGCCGATGGCTTTGCCCACAGACGCAGAGTCCACAGAGGAGAACGCCATCAGCGTCCCAGAGGTGACACAGGCAGAGATGGGGGCGGCCGTGCTGCGGCTCCGGGCCAAGAGCGTGGCTCCGGGGCCCGACGGCATTCACGGCTTAGCGTTGGCCCTCGCTCTGAAGGAGCTAGAGCCCCAACTGAGAGGACTATTTACAGCGTGCCTTGAGCGGGGCCAGTTTCCCACATTGTGGAAATCTGGTCGTCTGGTCCTGCTCAAGAAGGCGGGGCGCCCTGCGGACTCTCCGTCCGCGTACCGGCCCATAGTGCTGCTGGACGAGGTGGGAAAGCTGTTTGAGCGGATAATCGCAGCCCGCCTCGTCGGCCACTTGTGCGAAGAGGGGCCGGACCTGGACGAGAGCCAGTATGGCTTTCGGCATGGGCGCTCCACCATACACGCTGTATCGAGGGTGAGAGTCCTGGCGGAGGAAGCGGTGTCCCGGGGCGGGGTGATGTTGGCGGTGTCTTTGGACATTTCCAACGCGTTCAACACCCTGCCCTGGAGTTGTGTACGGGAGGCACTGCGCTATCATCGTGTGCCTTCCTACCTCCGCCGCATAGTTGGGGCTTATTTGTCCGAGAGGTGTGTCACCTACGTGGGACGTGATGGCGAGCACCAGCGCCGCATGTCGTGCGGTGTTCCGCAGGGTTCCGTCTTAGGACCGCCCCTGTGGAACATCGGGTACGACTGGGTGCTGAGGGGCGAGCTCCAGCCGGGCGTGGACCTGACGTGTTACGCTGACGACACGCTGGTCACGGCCCGGGGGAGTTCGTACAGGTAGGCAGCGTTGCTGGCGACGGCTGCGGTCTCACAGGTGGTGAGCCGCATCCGGCACCTCGGCCTGGAGGTGGCCCTCAACAAGTCGGAGGCCGTGATCTTTCACGGTCCTCGGCGGGCGCCGCCGCCGGGATCACACATCGTGATCGGGGGGGCCAGAATAGCTGTCGAGTCCACCATGAAGTACCTTGGATTGGTGCTCGACAGCCGATGGGATTTTGGCCCTCATTTCCAGCGGCTGGCGCCCAAGTTGTTGGGCGCGGCTGGGGCGTTGTCAACGCTGCTTCCCAATCTGGGGGGCCCGAGCGCCGCCTGCAGGCGGCTCTACGTGGGGATCGTGCGATCGATGGCCCTTTATGGGGCCCCGATCTGGGCGGCAGACCTGACGGCCGGAAGCATCGCCGTGCTGCGAAAGCCGCAACGAGCGATGGCCGTCAGAGTCATCAGGGGATATCGCACGATCTCCTACGAGGCGGCTTGTGCACTGGCCGGATCCCCGCCCTGGGACCTGGAGGCGAAGGTACTCGCGTCACTGTTCCGGTGGCGCGAGGAAGCGCGGGCGCGGGGCGAGCGACCGATGCAGCGACACATGGAGCTGCGTCGGTCTCAGCTTCGCGAGGTCCTGGTGGCGGAATGGCGGGACAGGCTTTCACGCCCTACCGCCGGCCTCGCCATCATCGAGGCGGTCCGGCCAGTGCTCGAGCGCTGGCTCGGGAGGAGGCACGGCTCCCTGTCGTTTCGGGTGACGCAGGTGCTCTCGGGGCATGGTTGCTTCGGGAAGTACCTGTGTCGCATAAACAGGGAGCCGGACGCCCGGTGTCACCACTGCGTCGACTGCCGGGAGGACACGGCGCGGCATACGCTGGCGGAATGTGCCGCTTGGGAGGGGCCGCGCCGTGCCCTCGTCTCAGAAGTAGGCAGTGATCTGTCGCTGTCGGCCGTGGTCGAGTCGATGGTCGACAGCGCAGAGTCCTGGGACGCGGTGGTTTCCTTCTGCGAAAATGTCATGTCGCAGAAGGAGGCTGCGGAAAGGGAGAGGAAGATCTCAACCTCCCACCCTGCCCGCAGCAGGCGCACCGGGCGTCGGCGAAGGGCGGATAACGCCCTCTTCCGGCCCCCCTAAATGGGTCCAGGGGAGGCAGACTCGGGGACGTCTGTCGCCCCCCACATACACCAGGACCCGAGGTGGCGGCGCGTAGTGTTCCACGCGCGCCCCTCTAAGACGTCCGGGGGGGAGTCTAACACCTCACTCCCCCCCCTGACCCGAGAAGTGGCCCGCTGCAGCGGGCCGGCACCAGCCGGGGGTTGCGGAAGTATCTCCAGTTCCCGCGACCCCCGACGTAGGTGTGAGATGGAACACCGGGGTGGTTTTTAGTCAGTAAGAGTCTGACAGACCTCTCCGCCCGCCCCAGGGCGGAGAACATCCATGAGGATTTTCCACCCCGTACCAAAAAAAAAAAAAAAAAAAAAAAGGGTGCCGTCGTAGGCCGTCTTCACCCTCGCCCGGTGCTGTTGCTGGGGGATCTCAACGCCAAGTCTGCGGCGTGGGGATCCCCGGTGACCGATGCTCGGGGTGAGGTGCTGGAGGAGTGGGCGGTCACGACTGGCTTGACCGTTCTGAATCGGGGCTCGGTCCACACGTGCGTTCGGCAGCGGGGCGGGTCAATAGTGGACGTCTCGTTCGCTAGCCCTGCTGTCGCCAGCCGTGTCCGCGACTGGCGTGTCGCCGTGGAGGTGGAGACGTTGTCGGATCATCGTTATATCCGTTTCGACGTCTCCGCCCAGACCGCGGGCGGCCGCAGTCCATCGGCCCCACGAACGAACGGTCCGCGCTGGGCTCGTAAGCGCATGAACAGGGAACTTCTCGAGGAGGCCGCCATTGTCCAGGCCTGGTTCCGGGAGTCGGAGACGAACGGACCCGTCGACGTCGAACTGGAGGCGCTGTGGTTCCGCGGGGCGATGACGCAAATCTGCGACGCGTCCATGCCCCGGGTCCACGCACAGTCAGCAGGGCACCAGGTGTACTGGTGGTCGGCCGAGATCGCACGTATGCGCGTTGAGTGCGTAGCGGTCAGACGCCGGTACACCCGATACCGGAGGAGACGTCGTCGGGTCCCGGACGAAGAAGCCGCGCTGTATGAGGTGTACCGCGCGGCTAAGAGGACTCTGTGTCTGGCCATCGGCGATGCGAAGACGCAAGCCAGGGAGGAGATGTTGGAGACCCTAAACCGGGATCCGTGGGGGCGCCCATATCAAGCGGTTCGAGGGAAACTTCGGTCTGCGGCGCCCCCGCTCACGGGGAGTCTCCAACCAGAGCTGCTGGAGGAGGTTGTCTCAGCCCTCTTCCCGGCACGAGCGGAGCATACTCCGCCGCCGATGGCTTTGCCCACAGACGCAGAGTCCACAGAGGAGAACGCCATCAGCGTCCCAGAGGTGACACAGGCAGAGATGGGGGCGGCCGTGCTGCGGCTCCGGGCCAAGAACGTGGCTCCGGGGCCCGACGGGATTCACGGCCTAGCGCTGGCCCTCGCTCTGAAGGAGCTAGAGCCCCAACTTAGAGGACTGTTTACAGCGTGCCTTGAGCGGGGCCAGTTTCCCACATTGTGGAAATCTGGTCGTCTGGTCCTGCTCAGGAAGGCGGGGCGCCCTGCGGACTCTCCGTCCGCGTACCGGCCCATAGTGCTGCTGGACGAGGTGGGAAAGCTGTTTGAGCGAATAATCGCAGCCCGCCTCGTCGGCCACTTGTGCGAAGAGGGGCCGGACCTGGACGAGAGCCAGTATGGCTTTCGGCATGGGCGCTCCACCATACACGCTGTATCGAGGGTGAGAGTCCTGGCGGAGGAAGCGGTGTCCCGGGGCGGGGTGATGTTGGCGGTGTCCTTGGACATTTTCAACGCGTTCAACACCCTGCCCTGGAGTTGTGTACGGGAGGCACTGCGCTATCATCGTGTGCCTTCCTACCTCCGCCGCATAGTTGGGGCTTATTTGTCCGAGAGGTGTGTCACCTACGTGGGACGTGATGGCGAGCACCAGCGCCGCATGTCGTGCGGTGTTCCGCAGGGTTCCGTCTTAGGACCGCCCCTGTGGAACATCGGGTACGACTGGGTGCTGAGGGGCGAGCTCCAGCCGGGCGTGGACCTGACGTGTTACGCTGACGACACGCTGGTCACGGCCCGGGGGAGCTCGTACAGGGAGGCAGCGTTGCTGGCGACGGCTGCGGTCTCACAGGTGGTGAGCCGCATCCGGCACCTCGGCCTGGAGGTAGCCCTCAACAAGTCGGAGGCCGTGATCTTTCACGGTCCTCGGCGGGCGCCGCCGCCGGGATCACACATCGTGGTCGGGGGGGCCAGAATAGCTGTCGAGTCTACCATGAAGTACCTTGGATTGGTGCTCGACAGCCGATGGGATTTTGGCCCTTATTTCCAGCGGCTGGCGCCCAAGTTGTTGGGCGCGGCTGGGGCGTTGTCAACGCTGCTTCCCAATCTGGGGGGCCCGAGCGCCGTCTGCAGGCGGCTCTACGTGGGGATCGTGCGATCGATGGCCCTTTATGGGGCCCCGATCTGGGCGGCAGACCTGACGGCCGGAAGCATCGCCGTGCTGCGAAAGCCGCAACGCGCGATGGCCGTCAGAGTCATCAGGGGATATCGCACGATCTCCTACGAGGCGGCTTGTGCACTGGCCGGATCCCCGCCCTGGGACCTGGAGGCGAAAGTACTCGCGTCACTGTACCGGTGGCGCGAGGAAGCGCGGGCGCGGGGCGAGCGACCGATGCAGCGACACATGGAGCTGCGTCGGTCTCAGCTTCGCGAGGTCCTGGTGGCGGAATGGCGGGACAGGCTTTCGCGCCCTACCGCCGGCCTCGCCATCATCGAGGCGGTCCGGCCAGTGCTCGAGCGCTGGCTCGGGAGGAGGCACGGCTCCCTGACGTTTCGGGTGACGCAGGTGCTCTCGGGGCATGGTTGCTTCGGGAAGTACCTGTGTCGCATAAACAGGGAGCCGGACGCCCAGTGTCACCACTGCGTCGACTGCCGGGAGGACACGGCGCGGCATACGCTGGCGGAATGTGCCGCTTGGGAGGGGCCGCGCCGTGCCCTCGTCTCAGAAGTAGGCAGTGACCTGTCGCTGTCGGCCGTGGTCGAGTCGATGGTCGACAGCGCAGAGTCCTGGGACGCGGTGGTTTCCTTCTGCGAAAGTGTCATGTCGCAGAAGGAGGCTGCGGAAAGGGAGAGGGAGATGGGGTTGCGGAAGTATCTCCAGTTCCCGCGACCCCCGACGTAGGTGTGAGATGGAACACCGGGGTGGTTTTTAGTCAGTAAGAGTCTGACAGACCCCTCCGCCCGCCCCAGGGCGGAGGACATCCATGAGGATTTTCCACCCCGTATCAAAAAAAAAAAAAAAAAGGGAAAGGCATTGAAAGTTGTGCAGAAGGTTAAGTATCTGGGTCATCTAGTCACGGAGGACTTAAAAGATGATTCAGATATAGAAAGAGAACGCAGGGCGTTGGCGGTAAGGAGCAATATGCTGGCCCGTAGGTTCGCTCGATGTACTAAGGAAGTTAAAATAACACTTTTCAGGGCGTATTGCCAATCTTTTTACTCGAGCGGCCTGTGGGTTAGGTATACGCAACGAGCCTACAACGTCCTGCGTATACAGTATAATAATGCTTTCAGAGTGTTGTTGGGGTTGCCGCGCTATTGTAGTGCGTCACAAATGTTTACAAATGCGCGCGTTGACGGCTTCCGCGCTGTAATGCGTAAGAAGGTGGCGTCATTATTTCAAAGACTGCGCGGTAGCACCAACAGCATTTTGCAGATGATTGCGTCCCGCCATGACTGTCCCATACAGGCACACTGGGTGGGAATAGTGACGGGACGATTGTAATTGTTTCATTTTCTCGTATTTACATTATGTACCTACTAACATAGATTTAAGAGAATTGTTACTAACACATTATATGGATTCTGTCCGAAATAAATGAATAATAATAATAATAATAAATGACCTCATTGTCGAGCTCAGTAGCAAGCGTGTCGGTTGTTCGATAGATGGCGTCTGCGTCAACAACATTAGCTACGCGGACGATATGGTGCTGCTGAGCCCGACGGTGAGGAGACTCGGAGAGTTATTACGAGTATGTGAGGCCTATGCTGGTGCCCATGGTCTTGTATACAATGTCCGAAAAACGGAATATATGGTCTTCAAGGCCGCCGGTGGATGCCCTGAGTATTCACACAATATTACCCTAAATGGCTTGTGCATAAATCGTGTCTCGAAATTTAAATACCTGGGGCATTTTAATCACCGATGGTCTTGAAGATGATCTTGATATGGAGAGGGAGCGCAGGGCATTAGCAGTCAGAGGTAACATGCTGGCCCGCAGATTTTCCCGCTGCTCTGAACAAGTGAAAGTAACCTTGTTTAAGGCCTATTGTCCAAGCTTTTATACGGGAAATCTGTGGGTCAGTCACACCAAAAGATCGCTGGATGTCCTGCGCGTCCAGTATAATAATATCTTCAGGATGATGTTGGGGCTGCCTCGCTTCTGTAGTGCATCGGGGATGTTTGCAATGTATCGCACTGATGGCTTTCATGCCGTCATTCGAAAGAAAACAGTATCTCTGATCCGCAGAATGCGTGGCAGCTGCAATGGAATTCTGAAGATTTTAGCTGATAGGATCTCTTCTCCCCTATGGAGATCCTTCATTAGGAGAGTAATTTAGTGTATTATGTTTGTTTTGTTTTGTGTAGTTTTCTTGTATTTTGTATTTTAATAGTGTAAGCCTATATGGATTTTGTTATCCGAAATAAATGAATTTTATTTTTATTTTATTTATTTTATTTAACATGCAAGACGTGTTACATTGTTCTCACATTGTACCCTTAGATTCAACATGAATGATGTAACCTAAATTTGTAAAATATAACTGATTTTAAAAGAGTGTTCATGATAAGATAAGATAAGATAGTTAGGTAGTTTCTTGCTCGTTCTTCTCCATAGAAACCTACTGTTTGGAACGAGCAACTAGCTTCAACTTTCTGACTGACTGACTCTGACAATTCAAAAGTTTGAGTTTGTATATTTTTTTGGGATTTTGTTGATTTTTCAAAAAGTACTGGATCAATTTCAATAAAATTTATTAAAGTTATTTCAATCTTGACATAACATACAATTTTTTTTATTTTTTTTTTTATTTTTATAGGCTTGCGTTTGACCGCAACTCACCTGATCTTAAGTAATGATGCGGCCTAAGGTGGAACACGCTTGCCTAGAATAAACCGGTTCACTCGTGCCTTGAAGATACCCAGATTATATGTATCGGGGAATAGAGAGGCGGGCAGTGAATTCCACAGTCTGGCAGTTCGCACAATAAATGTGGAGTCAAAGCGCTTGGTTCGAGACCGTGGAACTTCAACCGTATAGCGGTGACGCTTCGCCGTATCCCTGCTCGTCCGGTGATGGAATGGGGATGGGGGAATTAAGTTGTGCAATTCCAAAGCACACTCTCCGAAATGTACCCGATAAAAGACCGATAGGCTGGCAACGGCGCGGCGGTGTTCAAGGCTTTGGAGCTTAGCCTTAACCAGGAAGTCGTTGTCTATGAGCCTCTTGGCACGTCTTTCAATAACTTCCACCGCCTCCAGCTGGTACTTGGCAGATCCATCACAGAGGTGCGAACAGTACTCCATGCACGATCGAACTTGTGCTTGGTATAGGTTCAGCATCTGTTCCGATGTGAAGTACTTTCGCACCTTTGCGAGGACTCCTAGCTTTTTGGCAGCTAGTTGGGCCTTTTTTTATTACAATTGACATAGTTAACACGGCTAAATTTCTAGGCCTTACAATAGATTGCAATCTAAATTGGAAGGCACATGTAGAGACCCTGACAAAAAGGATAAGCAGTAGTGCGTATGCTTTATACACTCTGTCGCGCACTACTTACTGCTTACTACGGGCTAACTGAATCGGTTCTCAGATACGGTGTTATCTTTTGGGGTAACTCAACCAATAGAAAAGTAGTATTTAAAGCACAGAAGAGGTGCCTCAGAGCCATGTTTAATTTGAAAACTACCGATAGTTGTAAGCCCTATTTTATACGCTATAAAATATTGATATTGGCATCTCTTTATATTCTGGAATCAGTAATGTTTGTTAGAAATAATAGTAATTTATTTTCGCGATTGGCAGATACATTTCCTAGAAACAGGCGTGATCAAAATCAGCTAGCTCTGTTTGCATAGTAGTAGGACTGCACTTATGTGCAAAAGTGTTTTTTTGCATGGCTCCCATTATTTATAATAAGTTACCGAAAAGTTGGAGGGAGCTTTATAATGTACAATTGAAGGAGCAACTAAATTATTTTCTAACTGATGAAGCATTGTAAGATGTTAAGGAATGTCTGGCAGACCCATTCGTGTTGACATAGATATTATGTTTTATTTTAGCTGTTGACGTTTTTTAAATTTATCATCATAATCATCATCATTTCAGCCGAAAGAGGCCTTGCTGTGACTGCTGGACATAGGTCTCCCCCAAGTGTCACCACATTGACCGTTCCCGTGTGATTCGGACCCCTTGCCACGCCGTAACCTCGACCGCTACCATAGTCGAGGCTAGACGGGCTGCCGGGTACTAGGGGCAATTTATATTGTTTGCTAAATTGATAATTATATTGACTTGACTACCTAAATTATTAACTCTACTAAAATGTGGTAAACATGTCTGAACTACATATTTATAATTTCGATGTTATCTTGCATGCATGTATCATTCTTGTATGTGTACACATGTTTGAGCAAATAAATGTATCTTTATCTTTTAACATTTTTCTAAGAGTGTGAATGTCTTTAAGTTAGCTTTAAATACACATAGTGTTCTCGTGGACCGGACATACCCAGGCCAAACTCCCAGTTTACGCTCCGGAACCTTCTACAATCTCTCTCAACATACAAGTAAAATTTACTTCTACACAGAAAAGCAAGTAAGAATATTTTGCCTAAACAGAAAAATGTAATCCGACATACCTACCTAATACATACATAATGAAAGCAGGTAAGGCCTCGATCCTCGAGCCCAAAATCATCCAATCACGGTACCTATCAATTAAATTAAGTCCTAAACAAGCAGAGAATCAGGCAAATCGTTAGGTTGGCTTAGATGTAGGGATGGGCATTGCGGGACGTTCCGTGGTATTATATAAATATAACTGTGCTTTGATTTCATGCCTTGGATAAATGCGGCTTTCCGGGAACAACAGATGTAGGGGATTATCTTTGGGTCCTCTGAGTATCAAGCAGATATTTGCTTTTTGATGCGGTTAACCATGGTAGATTGATATACAATTAATTACGTATGTTTGTTGGTAAATTATAGATATTAATTATATTAATCTTTTCTTAGTTGAGATCAGCATTCACTTCAAAAATCTTGATCTTGATTATTCCTGTGCAAGAGTAGTGCTCCTGACTAGACGATAGCCCATTTATTACAGTGCCCAAACTGTCCCTACACCTGCATCCTGCGAAAAACGTGGCCAAATCTTTGGTTCTAGTACAAAAAAATAGGATGAGATATAACTACAACCACTGATTTTAAAAAAAGAAGATAAATTAAAAGATTAATCCGGTTTTCAGCCACGAACCTATTATTTTACAACTCTGGAACGTAATAGTGAATAGCCAAGTCACTAATTATCATCATCACCATCTACCTTGTATTTCCCGAACTAAGTCGGGATCGGCTACCACTCTAACCCAATTGCAGCTTAATACCAGTATTTTACATAGAGCGACTAACAATAATATATTAAAATTCGCTAGATATCAAAATGAACCAATTTCGAGACGTAAATCCCGCGAATAACATCACTAGCGTTGTTAGTACTAGTTCGCTACAGTTTGCCAATCCAGTACAATTGGGGTTTATCTTTGCGGCGACTTAATTGGTCTGCCATGTTTGCTCCAAAGATTTGCGTGTGGTTAAAATAGTTGTTTTGACGTATTTTATATTGTGTTAATGTTGACACTTTAAATGGGCATTTTATTAGATTTTTCCTATCCGCAAACCACACAGGTAAGTGTGATGGCCGTGTGGTGCCGGCCGCGAATAGCACCACCCCATTTCTACCCGCGGGTGTCGTAGAAGGCGACAGAGGGATATTGACTAAAGGATGGGCAGCAGCGTCTTTATGAGTATCATAACACTTACTGCGATCGCCCACATGTATCGGCCAAGCATGGCGATTACGGTTAAACCCCCCTTGGGGGAGACCTATGCCCAGCAGTGGGTGTCTAAAGGTTGACATGATGATGATGATGATGATGATGAAGTGTGATTTGTTGAAGGGATGTTGATGGGTCTCCCAAATTGTGAGAATTTCAAGATTTTTCGAGTGTTGGCTGAAAGACGACCTGCATTTCGCCCATCTGAAAAGTGAATCATCATCTGCTTAACCTTTTTCCAAATATATTGGGGTCGGCTTCCAGTCTAATCGGATGCAGCTGAATACCACATCAGCACATCAACCCATATTAATCTGTCCAATTTTCCTAATTCAATATGAACCTTACGTAACGTTCTTAACGTCCTTGTAATAAAGTTGAAAATCTACCAAAGAAATTTGACAGATTGTTGTAGCTGGATGTGCTAGCCTCTGTACATGGAGCGACTGCCCATCTGACCTTCACACCCCAGTTACTGGGTAACTCGATACCCGCTAATATGACTGGTTTCAGACTTTCTGGCTTCTGACTACCTAGTCAGTTGTGTGTTTCGTCCTGTGCGGGCCAATAAATGCTTTTTCTTTTCTTTCTTCTTTCTTTCTTTCAGTCAGAAGTCTGAAAGTCTGACAACCAGTCTACTTACTTACGTGCTTTTCAGATTGGTATACGAAAAGTAAATAATTAGCAACAATTCATTAAGTTTGACTGTTTTGTTCATCTGTTGATTGGGTACACTACATAAATACGAAAAACTTTATTCCGAAAGTCAGAAATACGAATTTCAAAATACCGATTTTCATAATTCCGAATAGTTCAAAATTCCTAATATGGCAACTCCGATTTATCATTCATCCTATTTGCATAATACTAAAATTTCAAAATTCCGAACGTTTATAATTACTATTCTCAAAATACCGAGTTTCAAAAGATCGAATAACAAAAAGTCCGACATAATGAAAATTCCGAACATCAAAAATACGAATTCCGATTAATAAAAATCCGATTATTAAAATTCCGATTATCTTTATCGTTATCGTGCAATCGTTTATCGTGCAAGCAAGCATGCAGCATGCAAGCAAGCATGCAGCGTGCAAGCAAGTATGCAGCATGCAAGCAAGCAAGCATGCATCATGCAAGCGAGCATGCAAGCGAACATGGAACATGCAGCAGGCATGGTTTCTGTCACGGCTTCGGCGTTGCGGGGCTCCGGCGGTACCACGCGAGCTTATCGTCGCAGATGGTATTCACGCTCACCACCGCAGCTTCGGCTTACTGGCCGGCTTTGCCGGCCAGCCTCAGCTGCGGCGGCGGGCGTTAAAACCACCTGCTCCTCAGCTCGCTGGCCGCCTCGCCCCTCCGCGCCTACGCGAATTTAAATTACACTCTAGGGGTAGGGCAGACAAGACTACGTGGAGTCGGTTTCACAGCAATTCGTTACTGTCATTAACTTTTGTAGCACAACATATTGACTTTTTAAGATTATTTTTGTTATTGTTTTCCTTTTTATATATTTTTGTTGAAATAAATTCCATAGAAAAATACACCGAATAAACAATATTCGTTAAAAAGTAATTCTACTGTTTGATAAGTTTGTTAAACAAAAAAATGTGATTAAAAATTCTTTGAATTGTGTTTCTGTGAAATATGTTTCATTCAAGTAAATAGTCTTTGAAACAATAATAGTCGAAATAAAAATACAAGAACCAAATATTATATGAAACATTTTCTGGGAAACGAAATTCTATGAAATTTCTGTCTGCGAAACCAGGCAAACAATTCAATATTCATTCAAGATTCAATTCACCATTTTGAATATATATGCGTAGCTGAATTGAATCAGAATCCTAATTTTAACAGTTTATTCGAAATATTGAAATTCGGAATTTCGTTTTTCGGACTGAGAACTCATCGAGCATTTGATTCTTCGAACATATGAAAATCGGAAAAAAAACAAATCGGATTTACAACATTCGGTAAAATAACTTTCGTGATTTTAAATAACAGAGATTATAATTTTTAGGTATTATGAAATTCGGACTTTTGAAAATCGGAATATCGAAATTCGGAATTAAATATTTCGGAATATTTGGGTGTTCCCCTGTTGATTACAAGTAGGTAAGGCTAAAACGTGAGGTACCTAAACTGTGTGTGTGATTTGTAGGAAGGAACGTTGCAACTGAAACCTAAATGAATCATACTTTAGTCATAATATTGCAAATTGTGGTTGTGACTCTCTTTGGGAATTAACACATAGATGATTGTAGTATTGCTGTAATAAGTTACTATTATTTAGTACAAAGATCTCAATCTAGTATCACAAAGCGATCGCTCTGCCTACCCTGCGTAGTGGAGGTGTGAAGGTGACGCAAAGCTTTGTCGAGCGCCCAATAGCCCTGAGTACACTAGATAGAGCGCCCGAAATAGTCTGAGTACCGTTCAAATGCGCTAGTTACTTGTACAAGTAAACACGGTAAAGCAGACAGTATAAATTTCTGCTAATTTACTTATTATAATATATAAGCGGTTAGTTTTCTTTCTGCTGCAACCATAATCTGTTAGAATTTAACCTTCCTGTGATATTTTTTTTCGTTCAGTCGCTGTGGTCTTTTATTTGACAGTCATTTTCACATGAGAATAGCAAAATGACATATGATGTCTATCAGATCTGTAAACTTTTAGTTGGGCTGGGTATATTTAAGCGGTAACAGTCCACTTACATACAAAGATAATTATTATGATAAGTTTATTTACAAACTGAAGGTAGTGTCTTGAAGTGCCAATAAAGAAGAAAGACAGAAGAATCTATTACAAGAATGGTGTATACAGTTCATGTCAGTAATGCTGTCTGTACAAAAAACCCTCAGTGAAATCAGGTGAAGTGGAGCTGTCAACCTTTATCAGGTGGGATGCAGCTCATCTTACACTCATTCACCCAATTTCAACAAGGGAGTAGAAGAAAGACATTTATAAAAAATAGACCGGCAGTATTCCTGACATAATTCAAGAGGTCAGTAGTTATAGCATAATTACTTGAAGTCTTAGCAATACTCATGCGTATCAGTAGGTATAATACTCCGTAGAGAATAACAGTCAGTGACTGTTCCTAGTGGTACGTTCAAACGCAGCATAGTTCATCAAAGTGATTATTTGAAACAGTCGTACATATAGGTAGGTATATACTGTAAAGCCTCTGTTAATAAAACTTTTGTTATATAGTACTAGCATTTGCCCTCGAATTCGTTCGCGTGAATGTCGATTACAGCGGATACAAAAATTACCTATAGCCTTTTCTGGGCTTCAAGATTCATCACCATCAATTCAGCTTAATAGCAGTTCACTGTTGGACATAAGCCTCCTCCATGGCGCGCCATTTTTCCTTGTCCTCAGCCTTTCGCATTCAGTCACCACCGGCTACCTTCTTCAAATCATCGGTTCAAATCGACTGGACTTTTTTGATGTTTTACGCTGCGCTTACCGATTTGCGGTCTCCACTCCAGGACAAGTTTATTCCATCAGCCATCGGTCCTGCAATAGACGTGACCAGCCCACTGCCATTTCAGCTTGCTGATTCTGCAAGCAATGACGGTGACATGACGGTTCCTTTCTAGATTATGTTTGTACAGCGGTCAGGATATCAAGCAACCCCAATCTGGCAAATTCTCTTGGTAGTTTTTCAAGTTTATTTCAAAAGAATAAGGCATGTCATAAAAGGTTTGTAGCTGAAAACCGCAATAATCAATGAATTTTTCTTATTTTTTTCAAATCAGTGGTTGTAGTTTTATCTCATCCTTTTTTTAAGCACTTGAACCTAATTTTTGGCCACGTTTCTCGCAGGGTACAGGTGTACACTTTGGGCACTGTAATAAACGGGTTATCGTCTAGTCAGGAGCACTACACTTTCACAGGCATAATCAAGATCAAGATTTTCGACGTTAATGGTTCAATTTGAAAAATTGGACAGTTTGGGAGAGTTTGATGCACTGGGGTGTGATTCTGTAAGAACTCATTCTAAACTTCGATTCTGAATCCGCTGTGAGTTTCTTGGTTGGTATTCTAAAAACTCGGTTGATAATTCGAATTTACACTAGCGCCACCCTTGCGAGCGTGTCAGCGAGTTGAACTAAATTGACAGGGAGATTTTGACAGATAAAGTATGAGATGACGTAAGAAGTGGCATTCTGTAAGGTAATTTCCCCGTCGCTTCGACGCTCACTCTGCACTCGAACCCGATTCAAAGTGTCAAATATATCAAGGTCATTTTGAACCTTATGCGAAGTGAGAGTGAATAGCGATGTGAGATGCGAGTTGTTGTTTGAATTTTACAGAATCGACCTACAGTACTGGCGTCTATACCAAACATCAAAATTTCCCACGTAAGTGTAACAAACAAACGAACGAACTCATTTTTTCATTTATAATATTAGTATGGATGAACACTTTCATATGTTGGTAGGTAGGTATTATGGATTTTGCAGCGTGGTCTTAAGTCCAATGCTCAGGGTTCCGACCACATCTCTTTAGAAATGCTGATGATGACACTTCCTCGTACACTCGCGGTCATTACGACTATCATTAATAAATCGATTGCTACCTCTTTCTTCCCGAATCTGTGGAAAATGGCAATAGTTAGACCAATCCCAAAGGTACCTAATCCCACCAGTGTAAAAGACCTTCGCCCTATTAGCCTCTTGCCATGTCTCTCCAATATTCTAGAGAAGGTGGTCTGTAACCAATTTAGATCATATTTAGAACGGAATAGTAGTTTGCCAGAGTTTCAATCCGGTTTTCGCAAGCGGCACAGCACAGCAACAGCCCTACTGGATGTGGTTGGGAACATACTGGAGGCTAGAGACCAGGGTATGGGAACCCTGTTGGTCCTGCTGGACTTTTCCCGCGCTTTTGACTCTATAAATGTGTCATTGCTTCTCTCTAAGCTGTCTTACTATGGTTGCGATACAAATACAATTAAATGGTTTAGCAGTTACCTTAATAACCGTTCGCAACTTGTACAGTTGACGAGGGATAGTGATGGCGATATTGTGTCCTCCAACCTTAAGCGCGTGGATAGGGCTGTGCCACAGGGATCAATCTTGGGTCCGCTTTTGTTTATTTTATACAGTGCTGATATCACCAAATGTCTGGGCGATGCAAAGTTTCACCTCTATGCTGATGACTTGCAAATATACCTCCCCTTTCGTCCCCAGAATACCGTTGAAACTGTGAACAGAATGAACGAAATTTTGGAAAAGGTCTCTGACTGGTCAAAAAGAAATTCTCTGGTTCTTAATCCAAGTAAGTCCAAATTTATTGTGTTGGGTTCCAGGAAATTTCTTAACAAAATTTTGGCTTACAGATTGGACTTGAGCATAGATGATTGTGGCATGGAGCAGGTACAAGAAGCACGTAACCTGGGGGTAGTCTTTGACGGCCAACTGCATTTTGAGACCCATGTCATGGAAGCTGTACGTAACTGCTTCTACCGACTGAAACTCTTGTATCGTGTTCGTCCTTACATAAGTGTGGATATGCGTGTTATGTTATGTGAGTCACTTGTTTTATCCAAACTTAACTACGCTGACACTGTGTATGGGACGTGCATTCTCGGTAGAAGTGAGAAACTGATCCAACGAGTGCAGAATGCTTGTGCCAGGTTCTCTTATAATGTCCCTCCCAGATCCCACATCACTCCTTTTTTAAACAAGGGTAATTTGATGAGAATGTCAGCACGGAGAAAACTCCATCTAGCTACCCTGCTCTTTGGCGTAATTCTCACTAAAACACCGGTTTACCTACATAATAAGCTAGCTTGGTCGCGTGATGTAAACAAAATCAAAACCAGAGCGTCCACCTACCTTATGTTAACTGGAACGCATCGAACGGCTGCCTTTCGCGGTTGTTTCAAATTTGCTGCCACTCGCTGCTGGAACGATTTGCCACCTCCTTTTCGTGCTATAAAAACAGTCCATACCTTTAGTTTAAAATATAAAAAACACCTACTACAAAAACAAAAGGACTATAATAGCTGATGTATTTTACCTTTGGTTTGCACGTAGCTGGGAATGCTGACCTCAGTGAAACTCGGCAGCGAGTGTCTTCTCTTCTTTTATTCCTTTTAATCATACAGATCACCGCATACCGCTTTATGTTATTAATATTACTTGTTGTTCGCTTTAACATAAGGAATAACTCTTTTCGCTTTAAAAACTAAAACGACCCACTGACCAAATTCCCTGTCGTGATCCACACCACACATAAGAGATTACAGTACATAATTATTATACATGAACTTATCATAATACTACATAGACATAATACACTTTTTTAGTTTTATTTGTTGTCAATTTGAGTCGTCGGTGTCCCTTTGTTTGTCACAAACTCACAACCACAGAGTAATATAAAATACCTCTCACAACGCCAGCGGCATAGACAAACAATGTGGAAACACATTGGCCGATAGTTGCGACATAAAAAAAAATAAAAAATAAAAAAAAAATGCTTTATATTATTCACTTTTATTTATATTGTATTTTATTTTATTGTATTGTACTTGTATTTAATAACTTTATACAATTAATAGTTATGTCGGGTTTACATATTACATATTTTTTACATAGGTAATGTTAGCTTGCATATTTTTGTAGATATTTATTATTACAACTTTTTTTTTTTTTTTTATTATTTGTTTACCTTAAGTCATGACTGGCCTTGCAGAGATGCCACGGGCGGGTGGCCGCCCGTGCAAGGCCCTGTCAGAATACCAGCGCTGCGACATTTCATGTCGTAGCATTGTGCTGTGTAGTGTATAAGTAAATCATGTTATAAATAAGTGTAAGATACTGAATAAAGTCAGTCCTTAGTAAGCAACCTGTCGTTTCACTTGTTCCGCCTTTGCATGGCGACCGTGACCATGGTGTCGTATTCGCACGTGGCGCTTCCGAGAAGCGCAGCGGACACTCCGTGTGAAAGTGAAAAAAACGAGCTAAGTGACAATACCGATTGCCTGTCTAACGAGTAAAACATCATTTTGTAAATTTAAAAAGTATTTTTGGACAATTTCACTATGGGAAAAACGCAGTCAAAAGAAGAGATAGTGATAGCACAGAATGCATCAGGAGGAAATAATAGTGCACATGCAGAACAGCTGAATTACCATCTCACCACAGTTAACATCCTGCTGATTATCATCGTAGTATTTATAGCACTTGTGGTATTTTATTACATTTATCGCCAATATAAGAAATGCCACGTCCAATGGATAGGAAGAGAATTTGAGGAGAGAGCGACGCGACGATCCTTCTTACGAGGACGTTACCTGAAACCCATTGAAGAGCAGCAGCAGACAGCGTAAGGTGGAAGGTATAAGGCGCTGGGCGTAAGAAGAATGTGCGTACGTTTAAAAGTGTTGTGTTGGTCAAAACCAAATAAAACCAGTGCGTGTTGGTAAAAGTGCAAAAAAAAAAAAAAATATATAAAAAGAAAAAAAACGCGTTATAAAGACACTAAAATATCACGTGAAAAAAGGCAGGTACTCATACGTCGTGCGTGCCAGGTATGTAGTTAATAAGATTTTCAGGTTAAGAAGAATCGTAAGAAATAACACTATGTTTAGAATTAACTAGAGACTTATAGAAATGTATTTTAATGGCAGATTTTCTAAAGAAATTGTGCGATGAATTATTGAAAATTAGAACGTACTTAGTTAAAATCGGACCAGCTAGGAGGCGAGAAAATATTCCAGCATGTAATTTAAAATTTACAGATGCTAATGAATTGTGTACTCAGTATAATAAGTATATAGAGGAAATCAGTCGAGTTAAGGCATTTAAAGAGCCAACTGAAAATAAATTAATCGACGACTTATGTGAAAGGTTTAATAAAATATATTTAGAAATTGTTGTTTAATGTCAGACTAGTAAAGAGACAAGCGGTAGCGAAATGGAGAAGTTCCACTTAAAAGCAGCACTTAGTTTGCTACCAGTAATGAATGACCAAGAGCAGGTCACAACGCAATTAATCGATTGCATTGAGTATTATAGCTCTATTTTAGAAGAAGGGTCTCAACGTAACTTAATTGAATTTATCGTAAAAAGCCGGTTATCACAGCCAGCTAAATTGCGGCTTGAATCTAGCTATAATAATGTCACTGAGTTAGTCAAAGCGATGACGAGGACAGAGCGAGACAGGAGCCTTTTTGGTCTCGTACAGGTTTTATAAGGCTTTTTTTATGTTTTATTGTTTTATATAACCCTTTTTTATGTTGTGTTTACCTGTACGAGGTTACAAATAAACAATTTTTCTTTCTTTCTTTCTTTCTTTATTTTCGCGAGAAGTACAGGCATCAGGCAAACTCATCATGATGCGATCTAGTTACGAACGATTTTAAAACCAGTCGAGTGGTGGTATTCTGTTCCTCGGTAAATGTAGGTGAGTTTGAGAGTAGCTGTGAATCGTTTTATAATATTCTGTAAAATTTCTCTCGATGTATTTAGGTAATGTGAGTTTGAAATAAAATGAAATGCACAATTCTAAAGCCTCATGTCATACGCGGAAGGCACAAACTTTCAAATTATTACCAGGTGTATGGTATAAGTCCACTGCAACGATATTTTTCTTGCATACATGAATCGTAAATGGTAAAACGGTAAAACCTGTCATAGCTTTATTTCTAATAAGTAGGCTAATTTTCTGAATAAAATTCAGAAGACAAATAAAAGTGAAAAAATACTTAATGTAAAATGGTGTGCAGCTAACTTTAGCCATCGAGCCAATTGCCAATCAACTCTAAAATGTTGCAGTCTATGGATGAAAACAAAACCAATACTTTATAGAAGCTCTTTTGTTAATTGAGATTTTGTTAATTGGGGTGAGATTTCAATCCCAAGAACCAGTCTTTTTATTTAGTAAAATCTCTCTCGATGTATTTAGGTGAAGCGAGCTTGAGGTGAACTATCATCCCACTTAACACACAATCACCAAAGAAGATATTTACATTTTAGCGCTGCAGGTTGGATAACATCTCACTCCACCTCAATCAAAGAGAATAGATTTAAGCTGTTCTTTTGTATATTCTCCTTCAGCAGTTAAGACGGACAGACGGACAGATGGATAGACGGAACAACGGACAAAATGACAAACGGACAGATGAACAGACGGACAGACGGACAGACGAACGGACGGGAAGACGAACAGTACAGTCTTAGTCCCTAATAGGATAATTTTGGATAGGGAACTCTAACAATCAAATTTGCCATATTACACCTGTCTTTCCACCAGTTTATGCAACATGTCCCGAACTGGTTACGTCACGTGGACGTGACGCGAATAGGGACGATGCTTGTTAACACTTATTTGAGCGTCATTAACGACTGATCTCGAAGAAAATTCGCCATAAACTGATAGTTGGCACGAAGTTATGATGAGTTTGTAACTGGGATCAAAGATAAAGGACTTGAAGACTTGAGATGTTATGGTAAAACTAGTTTTTTGACTTCGTCCGTGTGAATGTCGGTTATTTGCGAATGCAGACAAAGTCGCGGATTAATAAGTAGCCTTTATACTTTCTTGGTGTTCAAGCTTACTATATCAACCTTTAGACGCCCACTGCTGGGTATAGGTTTCCCCCAAGGGAGGGGTTCAGCCGTAATCACCATGCTTAGCCGATGCATGTTGGCGATTGCAGTAGGTGTTATGGTACTCAGAAGGACGCTGTTGCCCATCCTTTGGTCCATTATACCACTGCAGGGCAAGGGCCTCTTTACTCTCCCTCCAACTCTCCAGTCCAGTCTTTATTATTATTTGGGTCCAGTTTTTTTTTATATTGATATAGGCTTGCGTTTGGCCGCAACTCACCTGATCTTAAGTGACAATGCGGCCTAAGGTGGAGCACGCTTGCCTAGGATAAACCGGTTCACTCATGCCTTGAAGATAACCAGATTATATGTCTCGGGGAATAGAGAGGCGTCCAGTGACTTCCGCAGTTCGAACAATAATTGTGGAAGCAAAGCGCTTGGTTCGAGACCGTGGAACTTCAACCGTATAGCGGTGACGCTTCGCCGTATCCCTGCTCGTCCGGTGATGGAATGGGGATGGGGGAATTAAGTTGTGCAATTCCAAATCACACTCTCCGATCTGTATCCGATAAAAGACCGATAGACTGGCAACGGCGCGGCGATGTTCAAGGCTTTGTCGAAAGAGTCTAAACCTGTCATCCCGCCATCTCCACCTGGGCCTGCCGCGAAAAGAAATCCAAACCACCAATCGTTTGAAGTCCATTCAAACCATAGATATCCGAATTCAAATGATATTTATCTTGACCATAAAAATCGGTGATGGAAAAAAAATCTGACAAAGACATCCTTGCTTAACTTCGAATAGGTATTAATTTTCTGAAAAACATTCAGCAGAAAAATAAAAGTGAAAAAATTCTTCGTTCAAAATATTGTGTAGCTAAGTTTGGCCATCGAGCCAATTGCCAATCAACTCAAAAATGTCACAGTCTATAGATGGAAACAAAATCAATACTTTGTAGAAGCTCTTTTGTTAATTGAGATTCGTAAAGCGGCTAGTTATAATAATTAATTATTTGTTCATTTTGTTGATGGAGTCTGTTGTGGGCGTACCTATTGCTAAGACTTTTGCGTGGGATTAAATGTAACTTAAGGTCAAAGACCTTAAAGAAAAGTTTTGGTAATGGATAAGAAAATTATTATTAATTGCAAATGACAAGTTGAGAAGGAAGACCACAGAGTTGCTTGGTAGAGATTTGATTAAGAAAAAACTGGTCAAGTGCGAGTCGGACTCGCGCACGAAGGGTTTCGTACCGTCTAATGTTGTATAGATATACAACATTTGACATCGAGCAAAAAAACGGCATAAAATCACGTTTGTTGTATGGGAATTAAATATTAATTTTATTCAGTTGTTGTTATAGCGACAACAGAAATACATCATCTCTGAAAAATTTTAACTGTCTAGCTATCACGGTTTATGAGATACAGCCTGGTGACAGACAGCCAGCCAGACAGACGGACGGACAGTGGAGTCTTAGTAATCGGGTCCCGTTTTTACCCTTTGGGTACGGTACCCTTAAAAACACGGAATATAAGAAACAAGTAAAAGTACTCAGGTAGCTATGCATGTGTCACAAATATGTGGATAAATATTAAAAGTAATAACAACCATCGCCAGTTGTAATAAGTCTTACTTTGTATGAACAATAAATTCAACTTTGACGAAAAGCTTGTTTGTTGTTCACACAAACTTAAGACTTATTACAACTGACGAAGGTATTAATTTGAGGATTACACTAATGGATAGATAATTTTATTTTAAAATTAATATATTAAACGTTTTATTTACTATATACAAATCATAAAAATCAAAATAATAAAATTATTTACAATTCTAAGAAAAAGGCAGGGAGCACGCATGTATACCCTCCTCCTTTGAGGGTTTGGGACCTGGGGTGGTTCAATGAAACTACAGTTCACTCTGTTTCCGGGAGTGTGGACCATGACCCAGTGGTACCAACACTTGACCCCAAGTCGGATTTATTTGCTGTAGATGTAGTGGTTACTCCGTAAATTACAACTGCTTGTTTTGGATTGATTTGGATTAACAAATCTAGGGACTATACTAAACCGCGGAGAATCTTAACACCGCGATGCAAAATTCTATCTCAAAAGTACAACGCCATCTAGAGACGTGTAGATAAACAAATTATTAAATATACGGTTAAACATTCCGCCCACGAAGGTTGTTATTATTTTAAATATTTTTTGCCTAATTGTGACACACGCGGAATAGCTGCGTGGGCACTTTCACTTGTTTTTTTTATTCCGTGGAAAAAACATTGTGGTCGCCTTATACTGGGAATTTAGCCCAAGAGACTGGCGACATTGCCACGTCAGATGGCAATGCTTAGCCTCTGTCCAAGGTAAAAATAATAGTTAAAAAAAACTAAAACCACGCTTTTTATAGAAAACCAAACTAAAAAATAGAAAATAAATTTTAATAAATTATTTTATTTTAAAAAAAGCGTGGGGTGCTTTTTAAGATATTATCAAAATGATAATCACTCTACTCATATATTGACACCATGCACCCCACGCTTTTTTTAAAATAAAATAATTTATTAAAATTTATTTTCTATTTTTTAGTTTGGTTTTCTATAAAAAGCGTGGTTTTAGTTTTTTTTAACTATTATTTATTTTTTACTTTTTAGTTTGTTATATCTATATCTATAAATATTATGTACATTTATTCTACCAGGGGCGCTTGTGCAGTACCTTCCTAGTTTATAATAGCCGTTTTTTCGGCAACTAATTTTGAACGACTTATGTTTTTTTTTTTTGTTTTTTTTTTGTTTTTTTTTGTTTTTTTTTTATAATTTTATCAAATTAGTGTATTGTCATCGGTCCTCAATAAATCTACAAAGTTTGAACGAAATCTGGCCGTTTAAAGTGGGTCAAAATCGCGCCCAAAGAAGTCGGTTACAAACAAACATACAAACATACAGGTGAAGCTAATAAAAAGCTGGTAAACAAGCTCTTGGATCACGGAAAGTGTCAACCAACTTTTTGGAAATTTCCTTAAACAGTAGATGAGCACAACCAGAGGTTTTCAACCCCAAACGGCTCGAAAATATAGTTATCACTTAGGTTTAGGTTTTCTGCAGTCGCAGCAGCAGCACCAGCACAGCACATTGAACTTAGAAGATGGGATGGCGCAAGAGTATCTACCCACGTAGCGTCCCACAAAAATTATTGAATGAGTAATAATATTCTATACAATATTTATTAATTAATTATTAGCCATGAATAATTTTACTGTTTGTATGCTCTTCTTTAAAGTAACTTTTTGAGTCAGCCAGCATTTAAGTTTTGTTTCAAAGCCTGATCTCGTTATAACTGAAGTAACTTACGACGGCAGTTTAATAGAGCGCGGATACAATAATAATAAATAATTTATTTATTTACACTTATAAAATGTTAGTAACAATATACCTATCTTATAGCTTTTTTTTTTTTTTTGATAGGACCACTCACAGCGCAACGACTCTCTAAGGTTGATGCTGCTTAACCGGGCAATCCTGTGGTGGCCGAAAATTACTTTAAGGCCCCCAGCCAGGGCTTACAAACTAAGGATATTTATTAAATGAGCAGACACTAAGGGCACCCCCTGCGGGGTTCGAACCTAGGCTTAGTGCGTCATTAAGGGGACAGCAATGGTCAGGCTGGGTCGAAATTATTTAAGGGGTATTTAAAGCTACAGGCTCAGCGGCGCGGGCTGGCTCGTCGCAAGAATAGCTTATACACTATGTACTAAGTACTAACTTATACACTATGATTTTTTACTAACAATGTGGCTTATGATCTATTTTAGTACCTACTTATACACTACGAAAGACAGTGTTGTTTTGATGAGATGTTCCATTATTGGAATCTCATCATGCCTGTCAGCTATCACCTTCAGGAGACTGTTGTCACTGTCACGCAACTGGCGAACAAAAACGTACCTTCCTTCCGTTCAATGGCTGAAAAGCTGTCGACTCGAACTTTTGCGAATATTTCTGATGCAGCCGCATCATCGCCCTGAAGGCATTATTATATTGGACGCGCACAGAGCAGAGCAGAACATTTTTGGAGACCCCTGAAAAAAATACTTTAAGACTATAGCATCCCTACAGTGCATCTTTGCAATGCTGCAATTAAATACAAGCCCAAACTTGATGCACGACCATGTTCGAACCGCAAGATGCGTGTTCGAGTATCCCTGGCTGGACGTGTGTTTACTACCTACGGCGCGGCGGGTAGGTGGAAAACAACATCAAATTATGCCATCAAACTGGTCATGAACGCCCGCCTGGGAACCACGAGCATTTTTATGGGAGTTTGCTCACGGAGGGGCGACACGCCGCTTGCATGGTTGAGCAGTCAAAATTTTGATCGACCATGCGAGAGCCAAGAGAGAGTTTTGTGTGCGCTGGCCCTATGGTGTACAATGATATAATTTTTTCGACTAAATTTTGAAAGTTTTGGACGCAGACTGCGTCCGTTCTGCATCAGTTTTGCGTCCAAAACTTTCAAAGTTTAGTCGAAAAAATTAAATAAAAGTAGTATTCTTTCAAAATTTAAAAAAAGGCGTATACTAAAAGATAGATAATAAAATTGTCTGTAAGATAGTGTAAGTTTCGGATAATTATATCTGGTAGATTTTGTGTGATTGTCAATGTTTTGTCCGCGTCAGACACAACTTCACGAATTAATTAAACTATTTAATATGAACTTAATCAAAAATATTCACTTTCTACATGATTAAGAGAATGTTCTAGTTTAACATATATTTTTTTCAAATCATTTACACTACACATTTTGACGTGATTGTCAGTTTAAAATCTGTAAAAGTCGTTTAATAGCCCCTTAACAGGCTGAGAAGGGTCCAGACATTAGACATGTGTTGCTAACAATATTATGTTGTACTGTAACAAGGTTATCTGTGGTAAGCGGGAGGCTTCTCGGATATAAAGTAGATAGATATACTTGTTTTGGTGTTTCACGAGTACTTCGGTACAGATAAGAGAATTTAAACCTTGGTTATAGTAAGCCTCAGTAGTACTGCAGTGCAATACTTTCTCATTAGCGATTTCACTTACCTGAAGTGAAAAGTAAAAAAAATAGTTCGCTTCATCTATGTCCTCACTTAGTGGAGCTAGTGTAGTTTTCATTGAGTAAATAAAAGAATACCTAATTTTGTACTTTTGTGCATGAAGTATAAATAAATAAATAAATAATTGCGTATTCGGATAAGCTTCTACGAGTCTATTGAGCGCAGATAGAACGCGAGTGTTATATATGTACTTATGTGTAACGTACCGCGGCTGCGACCCGGCTAAGTAACCCGAACACAAATTAAACTTAGTGTGTCATTGACTAGCGTGTTTGATTGTTGTCCGTCCTATACCTGCATATATCTAACAGTGGCGACGAGGACGAATTTACACGAGTGCACAATGTCTACTTTTGGTGTTTCATTCGGAATAATTACGAACTTTGATCATTTATCCCAGGACTGGATAAGTTATAAATCTCGGCTACAACAATGGTTTATTGCCAACGATATTACGGACGAATCGGACAAGTTGAAGGTCAAACGGAGGGCAATACTCATAAGCGCCCTCATCGGACCTACTTATATGCTAGCGAGGGACTTGGCGCTGCCTAAGAAGCTGGAAGAAACTAATTTTGAAGAAATTCTAAAACTTCTAGACCGTCATTTTGAGCCGAAGCGGCTCGGATTCGCAGAAAAATCAATTTTCTACTCGGCAGGGCAGCGATCAGACGAGAGCCACACTCAATGGGCAGCCAGAATTAGGGGATTGGCGGCACACTGCGGGTTTAAGAACTTGAAGGAAGCTCTTCTGGACAAATTCATAATGGGTATGATACCAGGACCCGAGCGAGACAAGCTCTTTGCCCAGGAACAGACTGAGTTAACATTAGCCAAGGCGGTGGAATTAGCGGAGAGCGTGCGGTGTGCTCGGCGCGCCTCCCAGGCCACGCCGGTAGCACGTGGCTCGAGGGCGACCGCCGGCAGTGTCGATGAGGGTTCCGTGTTCGCTGTTAGGGAAAAGTGCAGTGTGTGCGGCTATGCTAATCACAAATCCAATCAGTGCCGGTTTAAAAACTATAAGTGCAAAAAGTGCAATAACAAGGGCCATCTGAGACGGATGTGTTCAAGTGACGCGAAGGTGAAACACGTGGAGGAAGGTAAAGTGGATGATGAGGGCGACGACGGTAAGTTGTGTTTAAATATACGTTGTGATAAGGGTCGACCGATGCTGGCGAGCGTTTTTATCGGTGGGCTAGGGTTGGAGTTCGAGATAGATAGTCCGCGGTTAGTATTATATCACACCAGATATACAACGAGCATTTCAGCAAAGTACCGTTATTAATTACAGATAAAAAACTTTACAGTTATACGGTGGAACTTTTAGAAACAGTTGGCGTAATTCATTTAGATATAGAATATTCCAAAGTGACGCGTAAACTTCACTTGTATGTCGTACGTAACGGCGGCCCGTCATTGTTAGGCCGAGATTTTATCAGCACGTTTGACTTAGAACTTGCACCAATAGTAAAATAAATTGGTAGTTCGAATGACAATTCAATAGTGAACTACTTAATAACAAGATTCCCCACCGTGTTCTCTGGGAAATTAGGAAAATTTAATAAGTACGCCGTGGAGTTGCATCTGAAACCACACTCGACACCAATTTATTTTAAAGCACGGTCAGTACCATATGCTTTGAAAGATAAAATTGATAACGAACTAGATCGACTCGTCGAATTAGGAGTACTGGAACCAGTAAAGTACTCAGATTACGCGTCACCAATTGTACCCGCTTTGAAAAAGGACGGTGGAGTGAGAATTTGCGCAGATTTTTCCGTCACAATTAACAAGCAACTTATTGTTGATAAATATCCGTTACCCACGGTTAATGACTTGTTTGCAAAGTTGCATGGTGGCGAAAAATTTAGCAAATTAGACCTGTCTATGGCGTACAACCAATTTTGTTTAAAAAAGCAATCACAAAGTATAACGTGTATCAATACACATCGCGGACTATTTAAATACACAAGGTTAGTATTCGGTTTGTCAAGCACCCGCAATATTTCAACGTGCCATGGAATGCATATTATCAGGGTTATATGGTGTAGTTTTTTTCTTGATGATGTTTTAATAACCGGCGTCGATAATAAATAACATATGAGTAGATTAGTTTCGGTACTAGAAAGGCTAGCGGACACAGGCCTCACAATACAACCAAGCAAATGTGAGTTTTTCAAAAATGAAGTAAACTATCTAGGGCATATAATAGACAAGAACGGTATAAAAAATCACCAGATAAAGTCACAGCAGTGTCACAAGCACCAACCCCACAAAACGTATCACAATAAAATTGCAATCATTTTAGGATTAACAAATTACTATCGCAACTTTGTCCTCAACGCATCAACCATACTAGCCCCATTATATAACTTGTTGCACAAATCAACAAAATGGGGATGGTCAGAACTACACGACAATGCCTTTAAAACTATTAAAAAACAGTTATCTTCGGATGAGGTACTGGCACATTTTGACCCCATGGCGAAATTAATCCTGACGGTAGACGCTTCTCCATACAAAGTCAAAGTCAAAAGTCAAAGTCAAAGCATTTATTTCAATTAAACCATTTACAGGCACTTTTGAATTGTCAAGGAGTCGGTCAGTTAGACAGAAAGTTGAAGCTAGTTGCTCGTTCCAAAACGTAGGTAGGTCTCTATGGAGAAGAACGAGCAAGAAACTCCACGGACACTCTTTTAAAATCAGGTTTTTACAAAATACTGCTTACATTATTCTTGTTGCTTCTATATGTGAAAACAATGAAGGTAATCTAGAAATACAAAATAAAAAAAATAATCAAGATAAAAACCATGGCAGTTAAGAGTTGACCAATCTCTACTGACAGCGCCCGTTCACGAACATGACGCGTGAATCAGCACCATTCAGCTCAACCATTTTAGAGGGAGCCGAATGACCCAACACACGCGCCACCACCAGCGAGACATTTGAGTGAGCATGACAATTCTCTCAACCGCCATGCTCATTTAAGTCAAACACATAATAATTTACTTAAAATATGGCTCCATGGTACTCACATTTACAAAATTGAAATAATGCTGCTAAATTATACAAAACTAAGGTTTACAATGTTTCTAAAATGTCGAAAAAGTAATTAAAATATATATTTGTGTATAATAATAACGATACTCGTTACTCATGTCAATAAAAAAAAGGGGTAGGAAACAACATTCCTCCAATTAGGAAATTCCCTAAACTGCCTGTGGAGCAGGACCAGCATTTAGCCAAGCATTTTTATCATTGATGTAGTCTTCTAATTTATAATATGCTTGTCTACACAGTGTGCGTTTAATACATGTTTTAAATTGTCTTTCATTTAGTTGAAGAATATCAAGAGGTATTTTATTATAAAATTTTACACAGTACCCCATAAAAGAAGTATGAACTTTTGACAATCTGAATCTTGGCTGATCTAATTTGTTCCTATTTCTAGTATAAACACAATGTCTGTCACTTATTTTATTAAAAAGATGAAGGTTTTTTCGAACATGCATAATGTTTTCATATATGTATTGACAAGGTACCGTCAAGATGTTAATCTGTTTAAACAATTCTCTTAGAGACTCGCGACTGCTGAGATTATAGATGGCTCTGACAGCCCGCTTTTGCAGAATAAAAATAGAAACAATATCTGCAGCCCGCCCCCAAAGCAAGATACCGTAGGACATGATGCTATGAAAATAACTAAAATATACTAGCCTAGCGGTATCCACGTCTGTCAAATGCCGGATTTTTCTGACAGCGTAAGCGGCCGAACTCAACCGCCCTGCAAGAGATGTTAAGTGAGGACCCCATTGCAGCTTTGAGTCAAGCGTAATCCCTAGGAAAACAGTCTTTTCGACGAATTCAAGTATATCCTTATTCAATACAACGTTACATTCACTACTTTTAACATTCGGTAAAGCGAATCTTATGCATTTAGTTTTCTTCTCATTTAATACTAAATTATTTACAGTAAACCAATTATGAACCTTAAGCATAGCGTCATTTACGTCGTCATGGTGCTGTGCCCGTCTATTAACTCTAAATATCAAGGAAGTATCATCAGCAAATAACACCATTTGTGGTTGATTTTTCAACAAATAAGGTAAATCGTTTATATAAACTAAAAAGAGGAACGGACCCAATATTGAGCCCTGCGGTACCCCCATTTTTACTTTTAAGCCCGATGAATTTACACCGTTTACTTGAACTTGTTGCAGTCTATCAGTCAAATATGATTTTACTAAGCTAAGCGCTAGTTTACCCAGTCCGTAATGCTCAAGCTTTAAGAGTAGTGTTTCGTGATTCACGCAATCAAATGCTTTGGAGAGGTCGCAAAAGATACCAATAGCATCTTGAGAATCCTCCCAAGCCTTAAATATATGCTTGATTAAGGTGACACCGGCGTCAGTAGTGCAACGTCCTTTGGTGAAACCATACTGCTGATCATGTAAAATTTTGTGACAGTTAAAATGACTGAGCATTTGATCAAGCATTACTTTTTCAAACACTTTGCTAAAAACCGGCAAAACCGAAACGGGTCTGTAATTATTAGAGTCTTTGCAGTCGCCGGATTTAAAAAGTGGTATAACTTTGCTGAACTTCATTAGATCCGGGAAAACCCCTTGGTCTACACACAAATTAAAAATGAAAGCTAAATAGGGCGCCACTGTCTCAATAATTGATTTACAAACATTAGTAGACATCCCCCATAAATCTTCAGTACCCTTAATCTTGAGTTGTTTAAAAGCTTTAATAACGATTGCAGGGTTTATATGTTTAAATTTAAATTCCGTGGGACATGCTGAAACATTCGAACTTAGTAAGTTTAAAGCAAGTGAGGGCGAAGAATCTAAAGTTTCAGTAGTTTTAATAGGAATATCGGTAAAGAATGTTGCAAATTCCTGAGCAACTTCTTTATTAGTACTTAAGAGACCACGGGAAGTCTCCAGAGTGTAATCAGTATTATGTTTTTTGTTCCTGTTTGTTTCATTATTAATTATTTTCCAAACAGTCTTAATTTTATCATCAGCTGATTTAACTTTATTGCTAATGTATAAGGCTTTAGCTGCTTTACAAGCAATTTTAAAAGTTTTAGAATAAGTCGAAACATACTTATTAAATGTTTCGGTGTTAATATAAGGCTTAAGGCCATACAACTCAAAAAGCCTTTCTCTACTTTTTCTGATACCTTTAGTTGCCCAGTCACTAAATAAAAACTTAGGGCAAATAGTTTTAATTTTTTTCTTAAAAATATTATCAAACTCTGTTTGCACAACTGAAAAAAAATCTTTATACAAAATATTACCATTATTCATATTAAGTTCCTGAACGGGTAACTTACTAATTAAAGTCTTATTAAATTTATCTAAATTACTAGATGTTATTGGTCTTGACTGTATCTGTATTTTTTGCAAGGGTGTGTTGGACTCAAAAGCAATGGTTTGACCGCTGTGATCTGAAGGGAGATAATTTACAATAGCTTTATCTAAATAGTCGCAGCTACAAAAAACATTATCAATACAAGTAGCAGTGGTTGCAGTTATTCGTGTTGGTTCTAAGAACACATTTGACAAATTAAACGATTTAAAGAGGCTTAATAATCTACTGCTATTTGCGTTATTTTCTAAAATATTAATATTAAAGTCTCCACAAATTATTATTGATTTATTACCAGTTGCAAGTTTAGTTAGAACATCCTCCATTATAGACTCAAATATAGAAAATGTTTGATAATTCGGGGGTCTGTAAACGCACACTATGACATGCCTATCTAGCTCAACACAGGACAGTTCAATAATATGTTCAACCGAGAGTTCAACTATGTCTTTGCGAGACTTAGATTTAATATTACTTTTTAATATAATTAGTGAACCACCACGCAGCATCGATTTCCGATTGAAACAACTGCTCACAGTATAATTTTCATAATTAATTAACATTTCATATGATTTCAACCAATGTTCAGTTATACAAATAATGTCGAACATTGTCTTCTCTAAAAACAATTCAATTTCCAATTGCTTGGAAGAAAATCCTTGAATATTTTGATGGAATAATTTCAAAGAATGTTGCTTAGCCCCTTTTTTTAAACTTGCTGATTGATTGCTAGAAGATACCTTGTTATTGATAAGTTGCATTAAATTGATACTGGTACCTTCTGTTGTCTTGCTAACTAGTTTAAACAATTTGGGCTTACCACCTTAATATTAGTATTATTACTAACTATTGTGGAGCTAATTACGGAACACTTCGACATATTAATTATGTCTGAGTTAATATTAAATGCTAATAGCCATGCTATCTGACGTCTAAACCTAATAGGCAGATACACTGTATCCCTAGTCGAATTCAATTTTTCAACAAAAGTGTTGGTGTCAAGAAACATAAGCTTGTCATTATAATGACTAGCTAATAAATGCATATGATTATTAAGCATATGTATGTTATTATTTGTCCTATTTGATAGGTGCCCAAAGTAAGGAAAAGCGCACAATATTATTTTCTGACAATTAATTTTCAATATTTCAGTGACACTGTCAGTGATATCATTTAATCTAACACTTGAGCTATTACCTACACATACTGTAATAATGGTATTCGGATCATACTGCTTCCTAGTTATGGATGACATTATTTCTTTATAAGAAGTCCCAGGCATGCAATAATTTAAAGCAGAACAGGTAGTCAGGTTGTTATTTAATAATTTTCCTAATCCTTTCCCTAAACTATCTGAAAAAATAATGGGACGATAACCAACCTCATCACAAGGTACACAACTACTATCTGTCTGAACAATAACCAATGAATCTGGTACAATTTCTGGTGTTACAATGTTCGTGGACAAACATTCCAAGTTCTCCACTATCTCCGGCTGTGAAGACTCAAGGTATGATTCCTTTTGTAAGGTACATGGAGTGGTGTTGATAGGAAGTGGGTCCACTGTGTCTACATTAGAGTTACACATACCCACCAACTCATTAGTGGCAAGGATATGCTCTTTTATTTGGTTTTGAGAGTGCACATACTTTGTATAAAGAGAATGTAGCGACTCTTCAAGAACCTGAATTTCAGACTGTAAGCGTTGAGTGTCAACCTCATAAATATTTGCACTGTCTTCTAACTTTATTTGAAAATTATTCAATTTATTCACAAGAAAAACACGTTCTTTCCTTAATTTAATGTTACTGGAATAATGTTTTTGTTGTTTCCTGAATTTCTTACATTTATTAATGATTTTATTTAGCTTAACATATTTTTTTATTTTGTTATGACTCAATTTATAATTACTATTACCATGTTTTATTAAAGAATCTTCTGTAAGGTCGATTGTTATCAAGGAATTTTGATTGCAATTACTACTTAACAATTCATTATATAAATGGTTGGTGTCCCTAACCTGAGTACATTCTTTTTTCTTTTGTAATTTTGTAATGCATACATTTGCATGAATTAGTTCATCCTCTAAGTCCCTAACCTTACACAATGCCTCCTCATATAAATTGCTACAGCTGGTGAAACCATCCGTGACCACCTGAAGTTTGTCCCGTTCATCAACAACATCTAGGTATTGTTGATGAAGGTCTACAAGTTCCCGCTTTAACTTTGTGTTTTTGTCAACAATTTTCTTAATTTCCTCTTCACCTTCCTCTCTTTCCAGTAATAATTGTTGACATTGGATGTTGGATGCCTTGAGTTCCTGTAGGGCTGTTCTCAATTTAAGCTCCATATCCTGAGCAGTAGCCTTACGGGTCATCACTGGCATGGTTTCAGGAATAGTTACTGAAATTTAGAATTGAAGAAACGGTGAGAACTAATTGAATAAAAAAATGAAAAAAATAGGAAAGGTGGAAATAACAGGAAAAGATGGGAAATTTAGCGTTTAAGGTGAAGCTATAAGTGTGGGAGGCTGCTGATTAAAAATCAGCTACTCTAAATACATTAAATGCGAAATTAAATTAATTTACAATTGACTTATGATTTTATTTTTTCCTATGTGGGTAGGAGACTTAGATTAAAATTATAGTTTTACATCAAGACTACAATGCAAATTAAGGGAAACACGATAATGCTATTATGTATTTAAATTTAGAGTAAGATTTATTCTGTTTGGAAACTAAGTTTTGTCTTTTGTATGAAAATCAATGTGACAATGGCCTATTGCAAAGTGTGAAATCTACCAGAATAAATGATGCAAAACGAGCGTGTTACAAAATAATTGACGATCGTATGCTAATGTATGGCTACGATAGAATAGAAATAAACAATACTCCCCGTTTAAATCCGCAGGTTGATATCAGCTGTTCGGTGTAGGTTACCGGTAACGGTGGATAACCCAAAACACTGTGTTTACTTTGTTACTTCGCAGGAAAACATTAATCCTGGTTTTTTATACAGTTATTTTACTTAAATATATGATATTACACCTTAATTATACTTATTTAATAATTAAAACTAATTTTTAAATCAACATACGGGTTAGGCGCTGTGCTATCACAAGTAGGAAGCGATGGACGTGAACGACCGATTAGCTATGCATCTAGGACGTTAACAGCAGCCGAGAAAAAATATGCTCAAATACATAAAGAGGCAACAGCTATAGTATTCGGGGTAAAGCGCTTCCATCAGTATTTATATGCTCGAGCGGTGCCTTTTACCTTGCGAACGGATCATAGACCGCTATTAACCATCTTCGGCCCACACCGCGGTATACCGGAGATAACAGCTAATCGACTACAGCGGTATGCAATATTTTTATCAGCTTATAATTATGTCATCGAATATGTAAGTAGTAAAAATAACAGTGCCGATTATCTATCGCGCGCACCGGTACGGAATGAGTCACCATCATCGGGCAGCGCAGGGCCGACCGCCGACACCGGCGGTGCGCGCGCGGTAGTGGGGCGAGAGCGAGACCAACCGCTTACCACAGCTGACCGCGCATCTTATGTTTACTTCGTCGTTGACGGAGGGCTGCCTGTAACGCTAACTGTTTTACAACGCGAAACCGAGCAAGATTCAACCTTGCGTAAAGTAAAAGATTATGTGGAGTTAGGTTGGCCAAGAAAAGTATACGACGACAAATTGAAACCATATTTTTACTGTCGTAACCAACTGTCGGTTGAAAGCGATTGTTTGATGCGGGGCCACAAAGTTATCATACCAGAATTGTTGCGAGAACAAATATGTAATGAACTTCATAGTTCACATTTTGGAGTGGTAAAGATGAAGGCAGAGGCACGCAAGCGGTTGTGGTTCCCGGGCGTGGACAGCGCGCTGGAGCGGCTTTCCGGCGCGTGCGCGGTATGCAGCGCGCTGCGCCCCGCGCCTCCCCGCGCCCCGCTCACGCCCTGGCCACATCCTCCCCACGCCTTCCATAGAATACATTTAGATTTTCTAGGGCCCTTTAATAACCAAATGTTTCTAATCGCAGTTGATGCTTACAGTAAATGGGTAGAAGTGTATATAATGACTTCATCATATGGCTCGAAAGTAGTTATTGAAAAACGGATAGATTTAATGTCACGAGTCGGTATTCCACATACTATTGTAACTGATAACGGTACTTCGTTTGTTTCGCTAGAGTTTAAAGATTTTTGCTCAAAGAATGGCATTATCCATACGCTCGCTCCAGTTTATCATCCGTCAAGTAACGGACAAGCCGAAAGCTACGTAAAAATTATTAAAAGGGGTCTCAAGGGCATAATCCTTAATAATAAAGGGAAACCATTAAATCGACAAAGTTTTTGTTCGACTATCGGAACTCCAGGCATAGTACCACCGAGAAATCACCCGCTGAGCTCGTGTACGGCCGGTCGCTTCGCACGCGGCTCGATTTATTGTCACCGACATCGACCTCGGCGACGTCCGCAGCGTCGACCTCCTCTTCCACTTGCCTCACTCAAACCGTTGCGCAAAACCAGTGCTTACAGCGTAAATACTATAAAGGAAAACAACGTAAGCAATTTCAAGAAAATGAAGTGGTGTGGATCATGAAAAATATAAATAATAAAAAGTTTGTATGGGTCGAAGGAACAATCAACAAAAAGATCGGAAACGTAATGTACGAAATTTATGTTCCTGAAATAGATCGGCTAGTAAAACGGCACTTGGATCAGATTCGGGCACGCGGACAGACACAAATGATAGACCCAACACAAACTGGGACTCAGACGTTATCCCGGATGTTCAAAGGAATGTACCAGGCTCAAACCAGACGACATTGGATGACAACGACCAACACCCGGTAAACATAAACAACGACGACCGGACCAGCAACAACACCAACTCAGATTTAGAGGAAATAGGGACACCGCCCCCACAACACATTACGTTATCGCCGTCAGTTACTAGCACACCGGTGAGAGGAGAGGGACAAGGTGAATGTGGCACAGAGCGACATGTGACCTTCGGGACGCCCCTAGCTGAGTCAGATGGCTCGGTCGACGCGCTGACGCCCATACCAGCGATAAATCCACGACGACTCGAGTTGTCTCCCGACAACTTTACACCTTAGCGTAGTTTTTAACCGACTTCAAAAAGGAGGAGGTTCTCAATTCGATTTGTTATATTTTTTATTATTGTTTAATAGGGTTTAACTTGTAATTGCAAAATAAAGGGAAGGGGATGTTATATATGTACTTATGTGTAACGTACCGCGGCTGCGACTCGGCTAAGTAACCCGAACACAAATTAAACTTAGTGTGTCATTGACTAGCGTGTTTGATTGTTGTCCGTCCTATACCTGCATATCTAACAGCGAGGAACAGGGGATGTTGCGGAAGCCACTGTGCTGCAAGCAGGCACGGCTGTAGACGGTGCTTGCGGCCGCGGAGATAGTATACTTGGTAATATATCGGTTATATACTCGGTAATATATCGAGATAGATATATATATAGAGATAATATACTCGGAGCGTAAAGACAAATCAGCTCACTGAAGAGATCTGTAGCCTCTGTTGTCCCCCTACATATTTTGAGCATGATGTTTAGCTGGTCATATGCTCTTCTGATTGCTAACATAAATTATATCCTAGACATCCTAAGAGAAACTTTGTTGGATACAAATATGGATAAAATCCTAAAGCGGATTTATCAAGCAATCTTGAAAAGTCATGTTAGGGCTATGTTAGCAACTAATTCAAAGTTCAAAGATACTCAAGACTTTATTACTTTCCATACTGTGAGCTTAGGTGATCTTATAATATAATAGATCATTATGGACCCTGTCGGGCACAATAAATAAGTAAGTAGGAGAGAGGAAGCTAAAATGAATAACATTGGGATGGTGCAAACAAACCTCAGTTATGTGTTACAACAACAACAGTGAAAATTCACGAAAGCAAAGGTACGAGAGGTATTTTGATATCCACATACTACAGATTACAGTACACTCGGCCAACGTAATTGATTTACAGGCCACACATACGGGATATTGTCACTGTGTGTGTAAATTAACTAGTCGGTTGGTCGGTTATGAAGTTAAACTGTTTGTGTGCGTATGATATACCCACGTATACCAATTTTAATTGAATGAAGTCCAATATTTCAACCTTTTAAATAAGGACCAGGTAGCCGGTCGGTGAAAGCACTTGGCATAGTGCCATAAGCCTCGTGTCGTAAGATCAAACCCCGGCAGGTGTTATGGTTTTGGGTTTTTATTTTTCCTTTGTCCTATAAAACATTAATATTTTGTGTCAAATAAAATTACTTAAACAAAAAAATAAAAAGGTAATTAAATAAAACCAATAAAATAAATCAAAATATTTTATTAAATAACCTAGGCGTTGGAATCATCGATCACTAATAAAAGATGGAATGCGGAATCCTATTGTTCCTTATCGCTATTGGGTCATTAGTGAATGAGCCAGCTCGTTTCGACTATTATGTTTCTTACAAGAGTTGGCTTAGGGTTCAATTTGGCATGGGGTGCGTGCAGAAAACCTCCTCGTGTGCCTGATTGCTGCTGGTTCCTTTCGAATACGTTCGGGGGAAAGAGCAGTGATCGGGCCGGTGCACCCTGGGTACAGTCAATAATCTATTATTGGCTGTAGTGAATTTCTGCGTGGGGGGGGGGAGCTTCAGGCTCGTGGAGGTGGGGCCCAGTCTGGGCCGAAAAGGGGCGTTTTTTCACGTGTCCCTCTGATCTAAGCAGAGGACATGGTGGTGAAGCATGGGCGGCGCTCGTAGTGCACTTACCCTGCCTACGGGCTGGCAGCGGGAGAACCTTTCTCCCGACTGCACCCGTCGAAATCGTAATCCGTGAAGAGCTCACATCTTGTGACTTGGAACGGGACGAGGGTCTTGGCTTAACCGCCTGGGCCGCGAGGAAGAGAACCTCTATAATAATTTCCTCTAATACCAAGTTTTGGTGCGTGGCGAGGGTATGGATGGCTGAGGAGTAGTGTCACTTGCAACTTTGTAGTTGTAGGTGGCGCATCAGTCGTTAGCGCACCCCCAGCCAGGGGCCAGTGGGACCTCGGGGTTGGGAAACAAATTACACCACTTACCTAGGGACAGGGGGTTAACTAGGTGGACTTTTTATATCCCCCATACTCGTGGGAACAAAAATGGAATCAATAAATAAAAACAAAAACCAAGATGGTGAGGTGGATGTGGCGTCAGATTCTGACGTCGCATCGGAGAGGAAAACTAACGACCAAACGCATACACAAAGGACCGAAGCCATACGATTGGAGAAGAATGACGACCCGACGAGGGGTAAGGTCAAATTTTGGACCAGGAAACGCACAGCTGGGCGGAATGAGTCTGGTTCCACCAGCGAGGACAGCCTGCCGGCTCCAAAAATACCGACAGGTAGGAGAGGACGCGGACGCACATCTGCGGGCTCGGCGGGGATGGCGACGCCTTCGCGGGATGCCAAAGGTCGCTTTCTTAAGCGACCGTTGGTCATCCCGACACCCAGACCCAGCGGCGAAAGTGGGGGAGACGCCTCCGGTGGGTCGCGCATGTCACTTGTCTCGGATGGTTCCGAGCAAGTGATGTCCGGAGCACCATCGGAGGAGAGTCGGACGCTCACAGCTGGCCGGAGCAGGGGCACGACACAGGTCAAGAGGGGCCAGTCAGCGGCAGAAAAAGCTGCTGCTGCTGCCGCTGCAAAGGAGGTGGCCGACATGACCGCATTGGAGCTGAGGTCGAGGCTCCAAGACGCCGTGGCAGCGATTAAAAGCGTCGCCAAGGCGTCCAAAGGGTTAAAGGGCACATGCCAAAAGGCCCTAAAGGATGCCTCGACGTTAATATTGGAGGCGACGGAGGTGTTGCTCGCGCGGACCTCCTCTGAGGAGACGGCCAGGCTGCAGGCGGAGAATACCCGTCTGTCAGCCCAGGTGGCACAGCTCCGTAAGGAGCAAGAGGAGATCCGCGCTGACGTAGAAAGTATGCGCCAGGAGAGGAGAGACGATACGGCTCCTTCTGGGCGGAAGGCCAGCGAAGCCGAGTCGGAATTGGCTCGCCTGTTCAAGAGGGAACTGGCGAGTCTCGGCGCTCGCTTCGCTGTGCTGGAGGGTCGAATCTTGCGACCGCCATTGGCTGCAGACAAGAGGCAGACGACGGTGCAAGAGTCTCCAGCGCCGTCGTTTGCAACCGTGGCTGCTGGTCCAAGCACGTCGGCCCCGTCTGACCAGCAGACTCCACCGCCAGCTCCAGTGGTGACGAAGAAAGGGAAGGGCAAGGGGAAGAGGAAGACATCTGCCCCTCAGCCCGCCCCTACCCCTGCCGAGACCTCACAGGCTCCCACTGCTGCCGATCCTAGAGAGGGTGAATGGCAGAGTGCCGGAGCCAAAAAAGCAGCCAAGAAAAGAAAGAGAAAGGCCAGGAAGGCGGCCAAACAGCAAAAAAGGGCAGCTGAAAAGGCTAAGGCCAGGCTCCGTATCCCTCGATCAACGGCTGTAGTTATTACGCTGCAGCCGGAGGCCCAACAGAGGGGCATCACATACGCCGGAGTTTTGGCCAAAGCCAAATCAGAAATGAATCTCGGCGAATTGGGCATCGCGGGCATTCGGTGCAAAGCTACAGCGACCGGTGCCCGCAGCCGGTGCTTGAAGTGGCTGGAGCCACCAGCGGCCCCCTTTTTTTTTTTTTTTTTTTTTTTTTTTTTTTTTTTTTTTTTTTTTTTTTTTTTTTACGTGGGGAAATCCTCATGGACCGTCCCCCGTCTGGGGAAGACGGGAGGGTGTGCCGGACTCCTACCGGCTAAAACCACCACGGTGTTCCTCGACTGACCTATGGGCGGGGGTACGGGATTCGCTCGCGCATGCACCGCGCCCCCGCCAGGCTATGATCCGCTTACATGGCGGATCCCGTCGACCTCGGCGGTCTGAGCGCCGCCGAATACTCTAGTGTGGCGCGCGCAGAACACGGCGCGCCGCCTACACGGGCCTGCATCTGGTCGGGTGGTGGACTGCCCCTAAGTCGACCACCCGCAGGCCGGCAACTCATGGAGGCCGGAGGTCGTTAAGCGCCCTCCGGCGCCCAGTGCGTCTTCTCCTGGAGGGAAGCGAGGCAGTTGCTTCCCTCACCCTCTCTGCCGCCTCTTTTGCGTGCATGACATGCTCGCAAAAAGAGGCGACAGCCTCCCACGCACTCTCGCTCCGGACCATCGAAAGAACGATGTTCGGGAGCGAGAGGTCACCTACTGCTGCGGAGAGTTCACGGCGCTGCTCTGCCCAAGCTGGGCACTCAGCCAGCGTGTGCTGCGCCGTGTCCTCCAGGCAATCTCCGCAGTGGTGACAACCGGGCGATTGTTCGCGGCCTATGCGACACAGATACTTCCCGAAACAGCCATGTCCGGTCAGTATCTGCGTCAGCCGGAACGTAAGGGCGCCGTGTCGGCGCCCTAACCAATCCTCCATGATGGGCCTTACCGCCGAAATTACGGCGTGCCCTGCGCTGGGGTTGAGAAGTCGTCCCTCCCATTCCGCCGTTAGAATTACTCGGAGTTCGGACCGGCGCCGCGCGTACTCTCGCGGCACTGGTCGTATGCCCCGCTCCCGCGCTTCCCCGCTCCAGTCGAAGAGTGAAGCGAGGGCTCTCGCTTCGAGATCCCACGGCGGAGATCCGGCAAGGAGGCTCGCTGCCTCAAAGGAGATCGTGCGGTATCCCCGAACCACTCTGACGGCCATCGCTCGCTGCGGACGTCGCAGCACTGCAATATTGCGGGCCGCCAGGTTCTCCGCCCATACTGGCGCCCCGTAGAGCGCCATAGACCGCACAATCCCCATATAGAGCCTCCGGCAGGAGGCGTTTGGTCCACCTAAATTGGGCAGCAAACGGGCTAGCGCACCTGACGCACCCATGAGTTTGGGTGCCAGCCGATGAAAGTGCTGCCCAAAGTTCCATCGGCCGTCGAGGACGAGTCCTAGGTACTTCATCGTCGACTCGACGCCGATGCGGACTCCTCCTACCACGATATGAGAGCCCGGAGGTGGTCCACGCCGTGGCCCATGAAAGAACAGGGCCTCGGACTTGTTGAGGGCCACCTCTAGGCCCAATTGCCGGATCCTTCCCACGACCTGCGCAACCCCAGCGGTTGCCAAAATCGTCGCCTGCTGGTGCGTCTTCCCGCGTGCTACAACGAGCGTGTCGTCGGCGTAACATATGACACCGACGCCGCGGAGAAGCACACCACGCAGCACCCAGTCGTAACCGATATTCCACAGGGGCGGTCCTAAAACGGAACCCTGTGGAACACCGCACGACATCTCTCGCCGACCCCAGCCATCCCGACCCCGGTATATGACGGCCCTATCCGTCAAGTAGGCCCCAATGATGCGGCGGAGGTAGTTCGGCACTCCGTGATAGACGAGTGCCTCCCTAATACAACTCCAGGGCATAGTGTTGAATGCGTTGGCGATGTCGAGTGACACCGCCAGCACCACCTCACCCCGAGAAACTGCATCCTCCGCCAGGGCTCTCACGCGCATGATGGCATCGATTGTGGAGCGCCCACGGCGAAAGCCAAATTGGCTGTCCGCCAGATCCGGCCCCACTCCAGAAAGGTGCTGGACGAGGCGGTCCGAAATGATCCTTTCGAACAGTTTTCCCACCTCGTCCAACAGCACGATGGGCCGGTATGCGGACGGCGTATCCGCAGGGCGCCCCGCCTTCCTCAGCAGGACCAGTTTTCCTGTCTTCCACTGGCGTGGAAACTGGCCCCGCTCCAGACATGCGCTGAAGAGCCCCACCAGTCGGGGCCCGAGAGCCTGCAAGGCCAGGACCCATGCACGGCCAGGGATGCCGTCGGGTCCTGGGGCGGTGTTTTTGGCCTGAAGCCGTAGTACCACCGCTCTCATTTCTACCGGGGTCAACTCGGGTATGTCGTCGTCGTCGTCGTCATTATCCGCGTCGGGCAACGCCGAGGGTGGAACCATCGGAGGCGGCGTGTGCTCCGGTCGTAATGGAAACAAGGAGCACATCACATCTTCCAGGAGCTGCGGTCGGAGACTCTGTGACAAGGGAGGCGCCCACGGGCGAAGTTTGCCCCGTACCATACGGTATGGACGCCCCCACGGATCGCGGTCCAGAGTCGACAGCAGCTCCTCTCGGGCCCTTATTTTCGCAGATGCAATGGCCGATTGAAGGACCCTCTTCGCCGCCTTGTACTCCTCGTACAGTTCCGCCTCTCTGGCCGCCCCAAGCTGGGTACGGCGACGCCTCCTGCGGTGCCTGGCGTACTGGCGTCTAGCCGCACTGCACGCGGCGCGCAGATGCGCTATGTCCTGAGACCACCAGTACACCTGGCGTTTGGCAGGTATACTGCTGACGCGTGGCATCGCCGCATCGCAAATCTGCGTAAGCGCCTCCCGGAACCACTCGGCTTCCTCGTCGATGTCGACAGGCCTGACCGGCATAGATACCCAGGCCTGGACGATAGAAGCCTCCAAGAGAGCTTCCCTATTGAGGCGTTTTAAAGCCCAACGCGGACCGCCCCCTCCTGGGGCGGTGCGACCAGCTGAGGCTGGGGGGGAGACATCGAAGCGAATGTATCGGTGATCCGATAGCGTCTCCACCCCCGCCATTACGCGCCATCCCCTGACACGTCGCGCTACAGCAGGGCTAGCAAACGAGATGTCTACTATTGAACCGCCCCGCTGACGCACGCACGTGTGAACCGAACCTCGGTTGAGGAGGACTAGGCCGGTTTCAATGGCCCAGTCTTCCAGAACTTCTCCCCGTGCAGTTGTCGTCAGGGAACCCCAAGCCACAGATTTGGCGTTGAAGTCCCCAAGGACGAGCACGGGCAGAGGACGGCAACGTGCGACGACGACGCCCAAATCCCCGAGTAATCCCTCAAAGTCGGCGAGAGTCCCGTTGGGTGAGGAGTAAACTCCTGCGACCACCATTTCTCCTAAACGGGCCGCCACGAATCCCCGTCCACGTGTGACGCCTTCAAAAGAGGGGGAATCTGTGGCGGCCCGCAAAATGAGGGCCACGGTGCCAGATAAGTCGTCCACCCAGTCGTCCCTGGGTGGCACATAGTACGGCTCGGCGACCGCGGCGATGTTGATCGACCACTGCGCCATGCTCTGGAGTAGCAAGTCTTGAGCCCTGGCGCAGTGGTTGATGTTCGCCTGGAGGAGGCGGAGATATGAAGCCGTTATTGACAATCCATACTCCCCCCCTCCTCTTCATCCTGGCCCGGCCTTGATTGGGCCATAGGCGCTTTTGCAGCCGGTTTACCCGACCCCTTCTTTTGTTTGGGCGCGGCGCAGGATCTCGCGCCCATCCGGTGCTCCGCTGGCTTGCCAGCCGCCGCGCACAGGGTACAGTGCGGCTCAGCCTCACAAGATGCGGCCTTGTGACCGGGTTGACCGCAGCGGAAACAATGACCGCTACGATCCACCCCAGAGGTGCACCGTACACCGACGTGCCCGTCCATAAGACATCGGTAGCACCTCATGGGGCGGGGCTCCAGGAGTTTGACCCGCGCCGACACCCATCCTACCAGCAGGCGGCCGCCCTCGGCGAGTTTCTTTGCCGTCGCTACGGGACAGCTTATAATAGCTGCCCCCAAACCGGCGAAGTCCGTGCTGATGGCACCGGACCTCACCTGTTCAGGGGGGCAAGTTCCTACCCTCGCGACGGCTGCCACCAGCTCCTCGGTAGTGACTGAGTCGTCCAGACCCGAGATGCGCAGTTCAGCGCTTTTGGTGGGCCTGGACACTTTCACTCCTTCACTTTCCAAGGACGCCCTCAGTCTTTCGGCGAGGGCATCCGCTAGGGGGCCGCTGGTGGGGTGCGTGCAGAAAACCTCCTCGTGTGCCTAATTGCTGCTGGTTCCTTTCGAATACGTTCGGGGAAAGAGCAGTGATCGGGCCGGTGCACCCTGGGTACAGTCAATAATCTATTATTGGCTGTAGCGAATTTCTGCGTGGGGGGGGGGAGCTTCAGGCTCGTGGAGGTGGGGCCCAGTCTGGGCCGAAAAGGGGCGTTTTTTCACGTGTCCCTCTGATCTAAGCATGGTGGTGAAGCATGGGCGGCGCTCGTAGTGCACTTACCCTGCCTACGGGCTGGCAGCGGGAGAACCTTTCTCCCGACTGCACCCGTCGAAATCGTAATCCGTGAAGAGCTCACATCTTGTGACTTGGAACGGGACGAGGGTCTTGGCTTAACCGCCTGGGCCGCGAGGAAGAGAACCTCTATAATAATTTCCTCTAATACCAAGTTTTGGTGCGTGGCGAGGGTATGGATGGCTGAGGAGTAGTGTCACTTGCAACTTTGTAGTTGTAGGTGGCGCATCAGTCGTTAGCGCACCCCCAGCCAGGGGCCAGTGGGACCTCGGGGTTGGGAAACAAATTACACCACTTACCTAGGGACAGGGGGTTAACTAGGTGGACTTTTTATATCCCCCATACTCGTGGGAACAAAAATGGAATCAATAAATAAAAACAAAAACCAAGATGGTGAGATGGATGTGGCGTCAGATTCTGACGTCGCATCGGAGAGGAAAACTAACAACCAAACGCATACACAAAGGACCGAAGCCATACGATTGGAGAAGAATGACGACCCGACGAGGGGTAAGGTCAAATTTTGGACCAGGAAACGCACAGCTGGGCGGAATGAGTCTGGTTCCACCAGCGAGGACAGCCTGCCGGCTCCAAAAATACCGACAGGTAGGAGAGGACGCGGACGCACATCTGCGGGCTCGGCGGGGATGGCGACGCCTTCGCGGGATGCCAAAGGTCGCTTTCTTAAGCGACCGTTGGTCATCCCGACACCCAGACCCAGCGGCGAATGTGGGGGAGACGCCTCCGGTGGGTCGCGCATGTCACTTGTCTCGGATGGTTCCGAGCAAGTGATGTCCGGAGCACCATCGGAGGAGGGTCGGCCGCTCACAGCTGGCCGGAGCAGGAGCACGACACAGGTCAAGAGGGGCCAGTCAGCGGCAGAAAAAGCTGCTGCTACTGCCGCTGCAAAGGAGGTGGCCGACATGACCGCATTGGAGCTGAGGTCGAGGCTCCAAGACGCCGTGGCAGCGATTAAAAGCGTCGCCAAGGCGTCCAAAGGGTTAAAGGGCACATGCCAAAAGGCCCTAAAGGATGCCTCGACGTTAATATTGGAGGCGACGGAGGTGTTGCTCGCGCGGACCTCCTCTGAGAATAATAGTAGACACTCAATAGTAGACATCTCGTTTGCTAGCCCTGCTGTAGCGCGACGTGTCAGGGGATGGCGCGTAATGGCGGGGGTGGAGACGCTATCGGATCACCGATACATTCGCTTCGATGTCTCCCCCCCAGCCTCAGCTGGTCGCACCGCCCCAGGAGGGGGCGGTCCGCGTTGGGCTTTAAAACGCCTCAATAGGGAAGCTCTCTTGGAGGCTTCTATCGTCCAGGCCTGGGTATCTATGCCGGTCAGGCCTGTCGACATCGACGAGGAAGCCGAGTGGTTCCGGGAGGCGCTTACGCAGATTTGCGATGCGGCGATGCCACGCGTCAGCAGTATACCTGCCAAACGCCAGGTGTACTGGTGGTCTCAGGACATAGCGCATCTGCGCGCCGCGTGCAGTGCGGCTAGACGCCAGTACGCCAGGCACCGCAGGAGGCGTCGCCGTACCCAGCTTGGGGCGGCCAGAGAGGCGGAACTGTACGAGGAGTACAAGGCGGCGAAGAGGGTCCTTCAATCGGCCATTGCATCTGCGAAAATAAGGGCCCGAGAGGAGCTGCTGTCGACTCTGGACCGCGATCCGTGGGGGCGTCCATACCGTATGGTACGGGGCAAACTTCGCCCGTGGGCGCCTCCCTTGTCACAGAGTCTCCGACCGCAGCTCCTGGAAGATGTGATGTGCTCCTTGTTTCCATTACGACCGGAGCACACGCCGCCTCCGATGGTTCCACCCTCGGCGTTGCCCGACGCGGATAATGACGACGACGACGACGACATACCCGAGTTGACCCCGGTAGAAATGAGAGCGGTGGTACTACGGCTTCAGGCCAAAAACACCGCCCCAGGACCCGACGGCATCCCTGGCCGTGCATGGGTCCTGGCCTTGCAGGCTCTCGGGCCCCGACTGGTGGGGCTCTTCAGCGCATGTCTGGAGCGGGGCCAGTTTCCACGCCAGTGGAAGACAGGAAAACTGGTCCTGCTGAGGAAGGCGGGGCGCCCTGCGGATACGCCGTCCGCATACCGGCCCATCGTGCTGTTGGACGAGGTGGGAAAACTGTTCGAAAGGATCATTTCGGACCGCCTCGTCCAGCACCTTTCTGGAGTGGGGCCGGATCTGGCGGACAGCCAATTTGGCTTTCGCCGTGGGCGCTCCACAATCGATGCCATCATGCGCGTGAGAGCCCTGGCGGAGGATGCAGTTTCTCGGGGTGAGGTGGTGCTGGCGGTGTCACTCGACATCGCCAACGCATTCAACACTATGCCCTGGAGTTGTATTAGGGAGGCACTCGTCTATCACGGAGTGCCGAACTACCTCCGCCGCATCATTGGGGCCTACTTGACGGATAGGGCCGTCATATACCGGGGTCGGGATGGCTGGGGTCGGCGAGAGATGTCGTGCGGTGTTCCACAGGGTTCCGTTTTAGGACCGCCCCTGTGGAATATCGGTTACGACTGGGTGCTGCGTGGTGTGCTTCTCCGCGGCGTCGGTGTCATATGTTACGCCGACGACACGCTCGTTGTAGCACGCGGGAAGACGCACCAGCAGGCGACGATTTTGGCAACCGCTGGGGTTGCGCAGGTCGTGGGAAGGATCCGGCAATTGGGCCTAGAGGTGGCCCTCAACAAGTCCGAGGCCCTGTTCTTTCATGGGCCACGGCGTGGACCACCTCCGGGCTCTCATATCGTGGTAGGAGGCGTCCGCATCGGCGTCGAGTCGACGATGAAGTACCTAGGACTCGTCCTCGACGGCCGATGGAACTTTGGGCAGCACTTTCATCGGCTGGCACCCAAACTCATGGGTGCGTCAGGTGCGCTAGCCCGTTTGCTGCCCAATTTAGGTGGACCAAACGCCTCCTGCCGGAGGCTCTATATGGGGATTGTGCGGTCTATGGCGCTCTACGGGGCGCCAGTATGGGCGGAGAACCTGGCGGCCCGCAATATTGCAGTGCTGCGACGTCCGCAGCGAGCGATGGCCGTCAGAGTGGTTCGGGGATACCGCACGATCTCCTTTGAGGCAGCGAGCCTCCTTGCCGGATCTCCGCCGTGGGATCTCGAAGCGAGAGCCCTCGCTTCACTCTTCGACTGGAGCGGGGAAGCGCGGGAGCGGGGCATACGACCAGTGCCGCGAGAGTACGCGCGGCGCCGGTCCGAACTCCGAGTAATTCTAACGGCGGAATGGGAGGGACGACTTCTCAACCCCAGCGCAGGGCACGCCGTAATTTCGGCGGTAAGGCCCATCATGGAGGATTGGTTAGGGCGCCGACACGGCGCCATTACGTTCCGGCTGACGCAGATACTGACCGGACATGGCTGTTTCGGGAAGTATCTGTGTCGCATAGGCCGCGAACAATCGCCCGGTTGTCACCACTGCGGAGATTGCCTGGAGGACACGGCGCAGCACACGCTGGCTGAGTGCCCAGCTTGGGCAGAGCAGCGCCGTGAACTCTCCGCAGCAGTAGGTGACCTCTCGCTCCCGAACATCGTTCTTTCGATGGTCCGGAGCGAGAGTGCGTGGGAGGCTGTCGCCTCTTTTTGCGAGCATGTCATGCACGCAAAAGAGGCGGCAGAGAGGGTGAGGGAAGCAACTGCCTCGCTTCCCTCCAGGAGAAGACGCACTGGGCGCCGGAGGGCGCTTAATGACCTCCGGCCTCCATGAGTTGCCGGCCTGCGGGTGGTCGACTTAGGGGCAGTCCACCACCCGACCAGATGCAGGCCCGTGTAGGCAGCGCGCCGTGTTCTGCGCGCGCCACACTAGAGTATTCGGCGGCGCTCAGACCGCCGAGGTCGACGGGATCCGCCATGTAAGCGGATCATAGCCTGGCGGGGGCGCGGTGCATGCGCGAGCGAATCCCGTACCCCCGCCTATAGGTCAGTCGAGGAACACCGTGGTGGTTTTAGCCGGTAGGAGTCCGGCACACCCTCCCGTCTTCCCCAGACGGGGGACAGTCCATGAGGATTTCCCCACGTAAAAAAAAAAAAAAAAAAAAAAAAAGGTTAAATTTTGGATCAGATAACGCACAGCTGGGCGCGGTGAGTCTGGTTCCACCAGCGAGGACAGCCTGCCAGCTCCGAAAATTCCGACGGGTAGGAGAGGACGCGGCCGCACATCTGCGGGCTCGCCGGCAGGGTTGACGACGCCATCACGGGATGCCAAGGGTCGCTTTCTTAAGCGACCTGTGGTCGTCCCGACACCAAGGCCCAGCGGCGAAAGTGGCGGAGATGTCTCCGATGGGTCGAGGATGTCACTTGTTTCGGATGGTTCTGAGCAGGTGATGTCCGGGGCACTATCGGAAGAGGGTCGGCCGCCCACTGGTCGTCGGAGCGGGGGCGCGACACAAGCCAAGAGGGGCCAGTCTGCGGCAGAAAAAGCTGCTGCTCGTGCCCAGCGCGAGGCGGATGACATGACCGCAATGGAGCTGAGGTCGAGGCTCCAAGACGCCGTGGCGGCGATTAAAAGCGTTGCCAAGGTATCCAAAGGATTGAAGGGCACATGCCAGAAGGCCCTAAAGGATGCCTCGACCTCAATATTGGAAGTGACGGAAGTTTTGCTCGCGCGGACCTCCTCCGAGGAGACGGTCAGGCTGCAGGCGGAAAATGCCCGTCTGTCAGCCCAGGTGGCACAGCTTCGTAAGGAGCATGAGGAGATCCGCGCGGACGTAGAAAGCATGCGCCAAGAGAGGAGAGACGACACGGCTCCCTCTGGACAGAAGGCCAGTGAAGCCGAGTCGGAACTGGCTCGCCTGTTCAAGAGGGAACTGGCGAGCCTCGGTGCTCGCTTCTCTGTGCTGGAGGGCCGAATTTTACGACCACCACTGGCTGCAGACAAGAGGCAGACGGCGGTGCAGGAGTCTCCAGCGCCGTCGTTTGCGACCGTGACTGCCGGTACAAGCACGTCAGCCCCGTCTGGCCAGCGGACTCCAACGCCAGCTCTAGCGGTGACGAAGAAGGGGAAGGGCAAGGGGAAGGGGAAGTCGTCTGCCCCTCAGCCCGCACTCACGCCTGCCGAGATCCCACAGACTCACACAGCCACCAGTTCTAGAGAGGGTGAATGGCAGAGTGCCGGAGCCAAAAAAGCTGCCAAGAAGGCGAAGAAAAAGGCCAGGAAGGCGGCCAAAGAGAAGAAGAAGGCGGCCGAAAAGGCTAAGGCCAGGCTCCGTGCCCCTCGGTCAACGGCTGTAGTCATTACACTGCAGCCTGAAGCCCAACAGAGGGGCATCACTTACGCCGGAGTTTTGGCCAAAGCCAAGGCCGAGATTAACCTCGGCGAATTAGGCATCGCGGGCATTCGGTGCAAAGCTACCGCGACCGGTGCCCGCATGCTTGAAGTGGCAGGAGCCACCAGCGGCCCCCTAGCGGATGCCCTCGCCGAAAGGCTGAGGGCTTCCTTAGAAAGTGAAGGGGTGAAAGTGTCCAGGCCCACCAAAAGCGCCGAACTGCGCATCTCGGGTCTGGACGACTCGGTCGCGGGTGAGGAGCTTGCGGCAGCCGTCGCGAGGGTGGGAACCTGCCCCCCTGAACAGGTGAGGTCCGGTGCCATCAGTACGGATTTCGCTGGTTTGGGGGCAGCTATTATAAGCTGTCCCGTCGCGACGGCGAAGAAACTCGCCGAAGGCGGCCGCCTGCTGGTGGGATGGGTGTCGGCGCGGGTCAAACTCCTGCAGCCCCGCCCCTTGAGGTGCTACCGATGTCTCATGGACGGGCACGTCGGTGTACGGTGTACCTCAGGGGTGGATCGCAGCGGTCTGTGTTTCCTCTGTGGTCAGCCCGGTCACAAGGCCGCGTCTTGTAAGGCCGAGCCGCACTGTGCTCTGTGTGCGGCGGCCGGCAAGCCAGCGGAGCACCGGGTGGGCACCAAATCCTGCGCCGCACCTAAAACAAAGAAGGGGTCGCGCAAACGCGCCGCAATGACGGCTTTGGCCACATCGAGGCCGGACCAAGTTGATAGGGAGGGGGGAGTATGGATTGCCAATAACGGCTTCATATCTCCGCCTCCTCCAGGCGAACATCAACCACTGCGCCAGGGCTCAGGACTTGCTGCTCCAGAGCATGGCGCAGTGGTCGATCAACATCGCCGCGGTCGCCGAGCCGTACTATGTCCCACCCAGAGACGACTGGGTCGACGACTTGTCCGGCTCGGTGGCCCTCATTGTGCGGGCCGCCACTGATTCCCCCTCTTTGGAAAGCGTCACGCGTGGCCGGGGATTCGTGGCGGCCAGGCTAGGAGACATCGTGGTCGCAGGAGTATACTCCTCACCAAATGGGACTCTTGCCGATTTTGAGGGATTGCTCGGGGATTTGGGCGTCGTCGTCGCACACTGCCGTCCTCTGCCCGTGCTCGTCCTTGGGGACTTCAACGCCAAGTCTGTGGCTTGGGGTTCCCCGACGACAACTGCGCGGGGAGAAGTTCTCGAGGACTGGGCCATTGAAACCGGCCTAATCCTCCTCAACCGAGGTTCGGTTAACACGTGCGTGCGTCAGCGGGGCGGCTCAATAGTAGACATCTCGTTTGCTAGCCCTGCTGTAGCGCGCCGTGTCAGGGGATGGCGCGTAATGGCGGGGGTGGAGACGCTATCGGATCACCGATACATTCGTTTCGATGTCTCCCCACCAGCCTCAGCTGGTCGCACCGCCCCAGGAGGGAGCGGTCCGCGTTGGGCTTTAAAACGCCTCAATAGGGAAGCTCTCCTGGAGGCTTCTATCGTCCAGGCCTGGGTATCTACGCCGGTCAGGCCTGTCGACATCGACGAGGAAGCCGGGTGGTTCCGGGAGGCGCTTACGCAAATCTGCGATGCGGCGATGCCACGCGTCAGCAGCATACCTGCCAAACGCCAGGTGTACTGGTGGTCTCATGACATAGCGCAACTGCGCGCCGCGTGCAGTGCGGCCAGACGCCAGTACGCCAGGCACCGCAGGAGGCGTCGCCGTACCCAGTTTGGGGCGGCCAGAGAGGCGGAGCTGTACGAGGACTACAGGGCGGTGAAGCGGGCCCTTCAATCGGCCATTGCCTCTGCCAAAATAAGGGCCCGAGAGGAGCTGCTGTCGACTCTGGACCGCGATCCGTGGGGACGTCCATACCGTATGGTACGGGGCAAACTTCGCCCGTGGGCGCCTCCCTTGTCTCAGAGTCTCCGACCGCAGCTCCTGGAAGATGTGATGTGCTCTCTATTTCCTTTGCGACAGGAGCACACGCCGCCGCCGATGGTTCCGCCCTCGGCGTTGCCCGACGCGGATGACGACTACGACGACGACATACCCGAGTTGACCCCGGTAGAAATGAGAGCGGTGGTGCTGCGACTTCAGGCCAAAAACACCGCCCCAGGACCCGACGGCATACCCGGCCGTGCATGGGTCCTGGCCTTGCAGACTCTCGGGCCCCGACTGGTGGGGCTCTTCAGCGCATGTCTGGAGCGGGGCCAGTTTCCACGCCAGTGGAAGACAGGAAAACTGGTCCTGCTGAGGAAGGCGGGGCGCCCTGCGGATACGCCGTCCGCCCTGCGGATACGCCGTCCGCATACCGGCCCATCGTGCTGTTGGACGAGGTGGGAAAACTGTTCGAAAGGATCATTTCGGACCGCCTCGTCCAGCATCTTTCTGGAGTGGGGCCGGATCTGGCGGACAGCCAATTTGGCTTCCGCCGTGGGCGCTCCACAATCAATGCCATCATGCGCGTAAGAGCCCTGGCGGAGGATGCAGCTTCCCGGGGCGAGGTGGTGCTGGCGGTGTCACTCGACATCGCCAACGCATTCAACACCATGCCTTGGAGTTGTATCAGGGAGGCACTCGTCTATCATAGAGTGCCGAACTACCTCCGTCGCATCATTGGGGCCTATTTGACGGACAGGGCCATCATTTACCGGGGTCGGGATGGCTGGGGTCGGCGAGAGATGTCGTGCGGTGTTCCACAGGGTTTCGTCTTAGGGCCGCCCCTCTGGAACATCGGCTACGACTGGGTGCTGCGTGGTGCGCTTCTCCGCGGCGTTGGTGTCATTTGTTACGCCGACGACACGCTCGTTTTAGCGCGCGGGAAGACGCACCAGCAGGCGACGATTTTGGCAACCGCTGGGGTTGCGCAGGTCGTGGGAAGGATCCGGCGATTGGGCCTAGAGGTGGCCCTCAACAAGTCCGAGGCCCTGTTCTTTCATGGGCCACGGCGTGGACCACCTCCGGGCTCTCATATCGTGGTGGGAGGCGTTCGCATCGGCGTCGAGTCGACGATGAAGTACCTAGGACTCGTCCTCGACGGTCGATGGAACTTTGGGCAGCACTTTTAGCGGCTGGCACCTAAATTCATGGGTGCGGCTGGTGCGCTGGCCCGTTTGCTGCCCAATTTAGGTGGACCCAACGCCGCCTGCCGGAGGCTCTATATGGGTATTGTGCGGTCTATGGCGCTCTACGGGGCGCCAGTATGGGCGGAGAACCTGGCGGCCCGCAATATCGCAGTGCTGCGTCGTCCGCAGCGAGCGATGGCCGTCAGAGTGGTTCGGGGATACCGCACGATCTCCTTTGAGGCAGCGAGCCTCCTTGCCGGATCTCCGCCGTGGGATCTCGAAGCGAAAGCCCTCGCTTCACTTTATGAATGGAGCGGGGAGGCGCGGGAGCGGGGTATACGACCGGTGCCGCGGGAGTACGCGCGGCGCCGCTCCGAGCTCCGCGTGATCCTAACGGCGGAATGGGAGGGACGACTTCTCAACCCCAGCGCAGGGCACGCCGTAATTTCGGCGGTAAGACCCGTCATGGAGGATTGGTTAGGGCGCCGACACGGCGCCCTCACGTTCCGGCTGACGCAGATACTGACCGGACATGGCTGTTTCGGGAAGTATCTGTGTCGCATAGGCCGCGAACAATCGCCCGGGTGTCACCACTGCGGAGATTGCCTGGAGGACACGGCGCAGCACACGCTGGCAGAGTGCCCAGCTTGGGCAGGGCAGCGCCGTGAACTCTCCGCAGCAGTAGGTGACCTCTCGCTCCCGAACATCGTCCTTTCGATGGTCCAGAGCGACAGTGCGTGGGAGGCTGTCGCCTCTTTTTGCGAGCATGTCATGCACGCAAAAGAGGCGGCAGAGAGGGTGAGGGAAGCAACTGCCTCGCTTCCCTCTAGGAGAAGACGCACCGGGCGCCGGAGGGCGCTTAATGACCTCCGGCCTCCATGAGTTGCCGGCCTGCGGGTGGTCGACTTAGGGGCAATCCACCACCCGACCAGAAGCAGGCCCGTGTAGGCGGCGCGCCGTGTTCCGCGCGCGCCACACTAGAGGATTCGGCGGCAATTAGACCGCCGAGGTCGACGGGACCCGCCTACGTTATTGGCGGGTCATAGCCTGGTGGGGGCGCGGTGCATGCGCGAGCGAATCCCGTACCCCCGCCCATAGGTCAGTCGAGGAACACCGTGGTGGTTTTAGCCGGTACGAGTCCGGCACACCCCCCCATCTTCCCCGGACGGGGGAAAGTCCATGAGGATTTCCCCACGATAAAAAAAAAAAAAAAAAAAAGGGTTCAATTTGGCATGGGTTATAATATTAGCAAATAAAAAACTACGTGTAACCAATACAATTAATTATATAACGCAAACTATTGTAAAAATATTATTATATCGCTATTGATACCTAACTTTTTTATGATTAGAACACTATTGGCAACTTCATTAAGAGTTTATAAGACAAGACAAAGTTTTCTTTTTATTGAATATGAATGGACGTAGGTAATTGTTTTTTCAATGTATACAAATTTAAACAAAGTGGAATTGAAAGTGAAGTGAATCAACATGTTAGATAGTATGAAATTAATTTAACTTCTAACTGAATAACAATAACATCACTTACACTTCAAAATATATACTGTAAATAACTGTCAACTACGGACTATACATAATAACTTAGGTGTTTATAAGAGAATCACGGCAACATGAAGTAGCTTTTAAACCTAAGTACCTATATTAATAGTAATTCGGCTTCGTTTACAGTATTTTAACGCCATCCATAAACGACTTTAAACATTTCTCATCACTAAAATAAACACATTGTTCTCCCAATTAAAATGAATATAATAATATGACCTAGCGAATAGAATTTGTTTTTGCCGGTGAGCGTTGGACAGAAAAATCTTCCGTGGTGGCTTACTGCAACTTAAACCAGCTTCATGCCGGTCAGCAGGTGATATCGCACTGTTTATAAGCACACATGTCATTATGTGTTGATGCAGTTATGCGGGTGGATAAAAACGGATTAGTCCCGTAAACAGCCTTGCCACGATATCGTGGTAACGAGCCGAAGAATTCGCCTTCGGTTTTGGCCCACGTCGATGATGGTCTATTTCTTCAGAATACGCACTTCGATGGACACATAACTGCACGGTTCTCCTTAATGAATAAAAACAAAATAATATTTAAAAGAATGCAGATAAACAATGGTGAATTGGTGGATAATTAATCATAGATAAATTAACTGACTGTCTTATATTGCCTCGTTGTAATAAAACTTAATACCGTTATTTATTTATTAGATAAATAATAAACGTGTTTCATGACTATTTTAATTACATAATTTAAAAGTTTTTCTTTATTTCGACTAAAAGTTTTATGTTAGACAAAAACAGACTGGCATAAGTAAATTTTATCAGAATCAAATTCTGATATATTTAAATATTATTTTACATTAATTTAGTCATAGGTCAAAGGTGAGATAAGTTAAGAATTTGAGTTGGAATATTACAAACGTAATGAAAACATTGTCACGAGTAGCTTTGTTACTCACCGATATTAATAATCACCTTGCAATTTCACTAATGAAAACGTTTTGCTCATGCAAAACAATGAATTGCGTCTTGTTGCATGGTTGGAAGAAGTTGAAGCACAATTGGATCAGAAACAAAGAACGCACAGAAATATGTGTGTTCTATATACTTAGGATTGCAATTTATATTCGTAGACTGACAACTAAGAATGCTCATTTTTTATAAACTAAGGTGGAAGTATAAAAAAATAAACAAAAATTGTGGGTAGTTATATCCTAAACGGTCAAAATAAATTGGCTGAGAGTTCCGTGCGCACTTCTCAAACGTTATTTTACTCATCTGTGAACGGAATTGAATTGTTAGCAATTCAACTAGGTAATGAAAGTTTTACGAAAATTATGTTTACAAAACAAAAAGAATGTATTGCAACCGAGATTTAATCTTAAGACTTCTTAATGACTAACCAGATACGTTAGCCATTGCGCCAAACCTGTTACAATGATTGGGTGCGAAATATTATAACTTATTCAATTACACAGATTACTGATGACGATACATACATTGATATTATAGTTACTGCTTAGTGACGCGACATACGCACACTAATAAAAAGCAGAACTCGTTCGTTTTATTTAACGTTTGTGTATGTAACTCTTCATACCGCGTGTGCGTGCAATGTGTAAACTAATTACGTTGTTCCACTGTACACTATTACAAACGATGCCTTTGAAATTCTATCTCAAGTGAAGGTATGCTGATAACCGATCAAACGCAGTACCATAATTTAAATAACACAAATTCATTAACATACATATACACAACCAATATTCATCACTAATACCTTTCTTTGTTCAACATCAAAGCAGAATTGAGCTTAAAGCAATAATTAACAATGACATCTGTATACCAATCTCACCTTTATACCAAACACACAAAGACGACAATTCCATACACACAGTCAATTTTATAATCATTACATAGTGCTTATAGGAAATCACGCATGTTATTTTAACAAAATAGTTGATGTGGTAAACGACAGGAAATCGATCCGTATTGAATCGTGTTAGGGTTGGTTGCGATAGCAAATTTGATTTGATGGTCGTATGGTAGTCATTTAATGATGTCGTGAATGGCGTGCTTTGATCTCTTTTATGGCGTATGGTGTAAGTGAAAAAAGCTTTAGATTTTTTGCTGAAGTGTGCAGTGGCAGATTAGCTGGATCGCTGCGTGTCCCCTCCATGACCCCAGCTTGTACAAGTTGGGGTCTTTGAACGCTAGCTTTAAATGCATCCCTAAATAACTTTCTTATCAGATCCGCCTAATTAAAATTTTATTTTTGATAATGTTTAATCAGTCACAATGCTACCCCTGTAAATTATATAATGCTTGGTATTCAATCGTTTGTATAAATAAAATAATTACACTACCTAATCTCACTTTGACCATAGGTTATGTATCCTGTTCCTATTTTAATTTAAATAATTGTAACTTGATTGTCTTAAATTCATTGTACGTCGTTTTTTCTTGTAACCTTACAGTTCTCATATTATGCAAAATAACAGTTATGACACTCGTTACGTTATATTTTTTGTCATTACACAACTACATCAAAACACAATTCAACACATACACAAACACCGGCACACATACACAAATACCTCAAACATACATCGAATTACCAATGTCGTCTTTACCTCATTACTACTTGCAGTTCTCGCAAAGGCGTGTTACACAAACTCTATCTGTTAAAAACGCGGCTTTAATTAGTTTCATGATGACTCTCACTCTCAAATTAAGTCTTGATTATGGATAAAACTGATGTATTAAATGAAATAGACGAGACCATGAGCATACCATGCCGCACTGTCGATCAACTGGAGCTCTGCGAGAACTTACTCCTCGAGCATAACTTTAGGGTATTGACTTCAAATATCAGGAGCTTGCACAAAAACTTCCTCAGCCTGCAGGCATCGTTGTGCCGACTTGACTTCCAACCCGATGTTATTGTTCTGACAGAATGTTCGTTAAAGGAAAACTCCGTTATCTACCAATTGCCCGGGTACAAAAGTTACCATACCACAAAAATAATTAACAAGAGTGGCGGAGTTACTGTCTACATTAAGGAAGCCTGGACTGCGTTAGTCTCAGAGCCAATTTTTGACGATGCTAATTGTTTGCAGGTTAATATACACAACAAAATTACACTGCTCGGCATATACCGCTCACCTTCATTTACTAACGTCGATCGTTTTTTGAATTGTTTAGATGATTCTTTGGACAAATTAAGGAGCGAACCCTGTGTTGTTGTGACAGGTGATATCAACATTGACTTACTAAATGACTCAACGAATGCAGTCCATACCACATATCAGTGTTTAATGGCAGAACACGGGCTCTTACCAGCGATCACTCATCCAACTCGAGGAAAGGCTTGCCTGGACCATGGCTACATTAAACTTAAAGGCACATCTGCCCAGGGAATTGTTTGCAAGGCTTCGGTGACCGATCATGATCTTGTGATGCTAGGAATCAACTTCGATAATCCTGAAGTCAAAACCAAAATTAGGCTAAAACTCAAAACTGACTACTCCAAGGTTGTGGAAGAAGTACGCCTGCTTGACTGGGCGGATGTTACTTCCACCACTAACATTGAAGAAGTAGTATTTCTTTTTAACAAGACCCTGTTAGACATTATAAATAAACACACAACAAAAATCAAGGTCAGCCGTTCAAAATTTAACTTAAAACCATGGATCACACCTGGACTCATTAGATGTATGCGTCACCGGGACTTTCTTCACGCCCAAACAAAACAACAGCTGGACAATGATATCCAAAAAACTATATACTTAAGATATAGAAACCACTGCAACGAAATCTAACGCCAGCGCAAGGCTGACTATGAGAGGCAAGAGTTGGAAAGAAATAGCAAACAACCAAAAAAGCTTTGGCGAACTATCAAAGAAATTTGTCAAATCCCTAAACGAACCAGCGACAACCTGGAACTGCTGAGATATAAAGGAAATAGCGATACCTCTATTGACAAATGCAATGAGTACTTTGTTTCGGTCGGTCAGAACCTTGCTACCAATATTTTAGATGGGCGACTGGCACAAGGAGATAAAGTGAGTTCCGGGATTGAAAGTGGTGGCCTGCCTAAGGACTCACTGTTCCTTCATCCAACTGACAACCAAGAGATAAGTAACATTATAGATAATCTTAAGGACGACAGTGCTCCAGGCCTCGATGAACTTCGGCCTCTGCTCCTAAAACACATAAAGAAATACATTTTGGAACCCTTAAAATTCATTTGTAATCTGAGCATGCAAACTGGAACTGTTCCCACGTGCTGGAAAACGGCTGTCATCACGCCTATTTACAAAAGTGGGACCAAAAACTCTCCCGATAACTACAGGCCAATATCATTGCTCTGTGCCATCCAAAATCCTCGAAAAACTGGTAAACAATCGTCTTGTTAATTTCCTAGAGAAAAACTCTTTACTTTCGGAGAGGCAGTTTGGCTTTCGACGAGGTAAGTCTACAGAACAAGCCGTGGGTATGCTAACTAGCATTATCGCTGCAAACGCAGATAAGGGTCTCCGCTCAGCTGGTGTCTTCCTCGACCTTGCCAAGGCCATTGACACCATCTCAATTTCTACACTGCTAAAAAAACTCGAATCCTTTGGTGTCAGAGGCCTGTCTTTAGATTGGTTCAACAGTTACCTGTCTGATAGAAACCAGCTTGTTAAGATTGGGGATAATGTCAGCAGGAGCCTTCCGGTGGTCTTCGGGGTGCCGCAGGGGAGCATTTTGGGGCCTACCCTCTTCATCATGTACATGGATGACATTCTGAAGATCGAAATCGCTCAGTCGGATGTCATCTGCTATGCTGATGATACAGCTGTCATTTTCCACGGAGCCACATGGGAGGAGGCTATGAATGCAGCGGAGAAAGGAATGCGCTTAATAACAAAATGGCTTGAACTAAATCTGCTGTCACTGAATTTTAAAAAAACAGACTTCATGACCTTTTACGCTGCCCAGTCTAGTAGGCCAAGCGTGGACTCACTAAAAATACACAACCACCACTGCAATGTATCAACTGCAGCACCAGTCTCAGCATCTAAATGCAACTGCGGTGCCATCATTAGAGTAGAGGCTACTAAATATCTGGGTGTCATTATTGATCAGAACCTGTCTTTCAAAGAACATATCCGTACACTCGCAAAAAAGACTCGTAAATTCATTTACGTTGCGAAACTCCTACGAGCTAGTGCCCCTAAGGATATACGCATTCAGGTATTTAACTCTCTATGCCAATCTGTTTTGCAATATTGTGTAAGTGTCTGGGGCAGTGCCGCCAAGACGTGCATGTTGGGTTTGGAGCGGGCCCAGCGGGCTGTCCTCAAGGTTCTTTTGGGGAAACCAAGGCGCTACTCTACCGACGAATTGTACAAGGAATCGGGGGTACTACAACGAAACGGAAAGGCTACTTTGTAGTACCACTTAGTACCCACACATACACACACGCTCAAAGTACACTTTTTCACATACCTACACCACACACTCACCATAACTGCTTCTATCGAACGCTTGTTTAATCACGTACCTCACTTTTTGAGCAATCTTTGTTAAAATAAAATGTTAAATGTTGTAATGTTAAAATGTTAAGTAAATATTAAAATGATAAAATTTTAAAATTTTATAAAATTATATTATTGTTAAAATGATAAATGTTAAATTTTGTCAGCGACACAAACCTGCGCTAGCAGAACTCGACAAATGAATAACTAAGTTGTTTTGTAATTGGGTCACCAAGATACAGGCTGTGCCTAGTTTGGGACCCGCTGTGTCCTGTGTCAGTTAAATGTCATTGCGTGTCAGTTGCATCGGTATAATTTTGTGCAAGTCAAATAAAGAAATTTATTATTATTTATTTATTATAATAATGGAAATCCAATCCAGCCTGTTTCTTCGCTGTCCTCCCCCAGCGAAGCCCTAAGCCGAGGCTCGTACCCCACAGGTAGTCGCTTTGTAAGTTTTTTTTTTGCCGTGGCTGGGGGCCCTAAAAATAATATTTTTAAGGCACCATAGGAAAGTCCGGTCAAGTAACAGACATCCCCCAAGGTTGTCCTGCGAGATGCCATTCTGAAAAAAAATCCAGGTGTTATTACAGCACATAAGACATTTCAACTTTATTTCTGGGTTGGCAACTCAACTGCAAGGCCTCTGGCATTACAGTTGTCAAATAAATAAAGCAGAGGTGACTTTATTTTATATGGGACAAGTTGTGTATCAGAAATAACAGTGGCGACCACCAGAAAAGCGCCAAAGCAATGAAGCTCGATGAGTCCTTAATGATTCAACTGTCTTGGATCCCGCAACGAAATTAATCAAAAAAGAACAGCGGAGGAGCAGGAAAAAAATATATTTTCCACTTTCCTTAATATCCAGCAGGAGACACAACAGAACTAGGCTAATAGGCACCAATGGACGTTTACATTTGGGAGAAGCCCAGTGGCCAAGCACCACGGATCCACGGTCCTAAAAAGCGGTACGCAGGCGCGGTGCGAGACGTAATACGATTGATGCTCTTGAGATGTGGTGCTGTGTGTGTGTGTGTGTGTGTGCGTGTGTAGTGTGACGTTTGCTGAGGATTAAATGGACTGATCAACGCACTAACGTTTCCATCTTGAAGTTGTTTCGCGTCTAACAAAGACATTCCTCGACAGTGCAAGTGCGTGTCCTGAAGATGTTTGTACATGTCATACGCAATAAAAGCTCTATGGTACGTGGGAAAGTAGAAGGTCAATGTTCTCGCGGCCAATCACCCACAAGATAGACAGACCTCATTAAATCGAAGACGGAGTGTTCCCTGACTGAATGTACACGTAGTGCCGCGAACAGAGAGAGATGGAGAAGGATCGCAAAAGCCGCAACCAACCAAACAGACGATCCATGACCACGATCACTCCGCCAAGAGTGTACGACTGAGAAGAAGAAAAAGCGGTGACCACTAAACTTTATGACTCGATCATGGGTTTGATTGACATCAAATGCCATAAAAAAAGACCTTAAACATCTCTAGGCTTGCACCATACATCCTACCCATGGCGAAACTTATCCGCTACCAATAGTTGCGGCCCATCAAAGGGGCGCAACTTCGGCCAACTTCGGCAACTTTCGTTAACTCCCGACTCGGTAACGAGATTCTTTTTAGATTAGTTGAGTTTCGTTTAATAATGAATAGGTCTAATCAGAAGATGAACTTTTTTAATTTGCCAAAAGTTTCTCATAGGTTTTTTTTTTAAAATGATCGCATTACGCCAAAGATTTTTTGGGGGCCGAGTCACCCGCGTCCGTAGGAAAGTTAATAGCTAGTCCCTACACGTGGTCCCTGGGTGGTGCTAATCAGGTGACACTAACTGGTGGTAGGTTTCGGCCGTTGGCTTGCGACCACCCACTGGGCAAAGATGTACCGCCAAGTGGCTTTGCCGCGTTCCGGTACGATGCACAGTGTAGCCAATTCAGAGGAGTTGGGTCGAAATAGTTGTTCCAATGCAGGCAGACCGACCAGGCACGCGCTGATATGGGCGTATCGGGAGACTAGTCGCGGAGGGTAGCGGGATCCGAGGCACGGTGCGCCGCTGGCCGACCGCAGGTAGTTGGGGGCCCAAGTAGTGTGCTAGCCACACATGAAAGGCTGCCCCGCCAACTGTTGAAAAATCCCGGAATGCACCATCGTGCTGGTTGGCGACCAGACGAGAGGGCCCGATGGACATTCCCGGGGGGGCTCGGGCGTCCCCGCAGTCTCCAGACTAGTCCCCCAATGATGCCGTCCTGTCAGAGCGTACCTGAGGGATAGCAGCATGGAACCTCATTTTACTTCCTTCTCCTCTTCCTTCTTCACTCAAACTCATGACCAAGAGGAACAAAACGAGAAAAACTGTACAGCGGCAGCACTCCCTCTCACACAAAGTGCACCTCAGTAACATACGAGGTCTGCACTCAAATCTCGCCGCAGTTCATCACCACCTAGAGACAGAGAAACCAGCGCTCTTGTTCCTGTCGGAGACGCAGATCGGGTGTCCGTCTGACGTGTCATACCTTACCTACCCAGGGTTTACCCTGGAGCACCACTTCAGACCACGCGCGGGCGTATGTATGTACGCCCGGGACGACATCTGTTATCGGCGTCTCCGCAACCTTGAAGACTCCAGGTTCTCAACGCTGTGGGTTCTAGTGGACATAGGCCTGGACAAAATTGTCTACGCCATACAACACCTCAGTGAGGCGGCGGATGCGGCTCAGCAGCGGTACCCGCCCAATTGGTGTTACTGGGGGACTTCAACGCCCACCATCAAGAGTGGCTCTTCCCATACCAGCACACAGACCATGCTGGACGAGAAGCGCGAAACCTAGCGCTATCGCTAAATCTCACCCAGCTGGTCCAGGGGGCAACAAGGGTGCCAGATGTTGATTCGCACACAGCCAATTGCTTGGACCTTCTGCTGACAACAGATCCAGACCGCTACTCGGTGTCGATTTCTTCTCCACTGGGTAGTTCCGACCACTGTCTGGTGAAATCTGTATCCGTCTACTCCCCACCCGATCATTGCCCTAGAGGCACCCGGCGGGTATGGCGATACAGGTCAGCTGATTGGGATGGCATGCGATCTTTCTTCGCATGTTATCCTTGGCAGCCTACTTGCTTTTCTTCGACTGATGCTTCGTCGTGCGCGGACGCCGTGACGGATGTGTTGCGGAGGGGGATGGAGTACTACATTCCGTTCTCAGACGTAACAATGTCTGGCGAAGCTCGCCCATGGTTTGGTGCCGAGTGCAATCGCGCTAATGCGCTAAAACATTCAGCGTACCTAGCATGGGTTGACGCCCGCACTCGCAAAGCAAGTGACCTTTTTTTTTTTTTTTTTTTTTTTTTTTTTTTTTTTTTTTTTTTTTTTTTTTTTTTGAGCGGAGAAAATGCTTGGCGCATACCACGCCTTCCGGGGAGATGACATGGTTATGTGGGGCTTGCACCCACTAAAAACTCCGCCTGTGCACCTACTTTCGCCTTGATGGTTGGGCCGCGAGAACTGCTACGCATGACATTCGCGACCCATCCAGCGTGGCCACTTCAGGGCTCCCTCTTCTTCGCCCGCCTCCGGGCTCCCACCTCCTTCAGCGATGTCCGGATGCACTGGGACATCACCACTGCTCCAGGGACCGTGTAGCGTAGACGATAGAATCCCCGATCTATCGTCCGCTGGTCCCTCTTATGGGGGCATCAAGTCGGCATTACGCCGCCTGCGCCTCCCTGCCCTCCTGCGACGAATCGGGTCAGCGAGGGAGTTCGCTTCCCTGACCCGCTCCGCCGCTTCCTTCTGCGAGATTACGTCCTCGCAAAAAGATGAGACCGCTTCCCATGCCCTTTCATTGCCGGCCATAGCCCTGACCACGACCGGCAGCGACAGGTCCTCTCCAATTTCAGCCACCAGAACACGTCGCTGCGCCTCCCAGGCAGGGCACTGCTCGAGAGTATGCAGGGCCGTGTCTTGGTCGCAACCGCAGTGGTGACACATGGGGGTCGCCTCCCGTCTTGCCACTGTGTGCAAATATTTGCCGAAACAGCCATGCGCCGACAATACCTGCACTAAACGGAAGGACAAAGTCCCGTGTCGCCTCCGTACCCACTCCTGTAGGATTGGTTGGATAGCCCCAACGGTCCAATGACCGGCACTCGGACTCTCCAGCCTCTCCGCCCATTGCCTCATGATGGCAGTCTGTGCCTCTCTGCGCCACCTTTTCACCACTTCAGGTGGTGGGCCGCTGCCGCTCTCCGCTCGAACTTCCACGATTTGTTTGTAAACTTCGGCAAGCACTCGTGCTTCCAGATCCCACGGGGGTGTTCCTGCCAGTGCGAACGCCGCCTCAGCTGAGATTGTGCGGTACCCGCGAACTACCCTGACAGCCATGACTCTTTGCGGTCGCCGCAGATGAGCCTTGTTCTGGGCAGTCAGAGAGTCCGCCCACACTGGAGCGCCATATAGCGCCATCGAACGCACCACCCCCGTGTAAAGCCGTCGGCAGCTGGCGCTTGGTCCACCCAGATTTGGCAGTAGCCGACTTAGGGCGGAAGCTGTGCCGATCAGCTTCGGGGCAAGTCGGCAGAAGTGCTCACCGAAGTTCCATCTGCGGTCTAGGACGAGACCCAGGTATTTCATGTGCGTCCGCACCATAATTCGCTCACTACCTAAAGTGATGTGAGCGCCCGCCGGTGGTCGGCGGCGAGGTCCATAAAACACCAGGGACTCCGTCTTCTCGAGCGCCACTCTGAGACCCAGCATTTCGATGCGGCTGATGACCAGAGACGCGCCCTCGGTGGCCAAGCGCGCCGCCTCCTCAAAGTTTCTTCCTCGGGCTGTGATGAGAGTGTCGTCAGCATAACAGATGACGCCCAGTCCGGGTGGAAGGTCACCGCGAAGGGCCCAGTCGTAACCCAAGTTCCACAGAGGAGGCCCTAGGACCGACCCCTGTGGAACACCACACGTGATAGGCCTCCGCACGATTTGGCCATTGCGTCCCTGGTAGCTGACACATCGCCCCCTCAAATAGTCTGCCACCAGCTGCCTCAAGTACATGGGTACCTTGTGGAACCGGAGCGCTTCTTCGATGCAACCAAATGGCAAAGTATTGAACGCATTGGCGATGTCTAATGATACCACCAACATAACTTCCCGTTGGGCTACCGCATCTATCGCCTGGGTCTTGAGCCGCATAATGGCGTCCACGGTCGAACGCCCGACGCGGAAACCAAATTGGGCATCCGACAAATTTGGGCCCACTGTTTCCAAATGTCGGACGATGCGGGTAGCGAGAATCTTCTCTAGCATCTTCCCCACCTCGTCCAGTAGCACTATTGGCCTGTAGGCCGAAGGGGACTCTGGAGGCCGTCCCGCCTTTTGCAGCAGAACCAAACGACCTTCTTTCCAAGGTTTAGGGAACCGACTCGACGTCAGACAGGTATCGAATAGTGCCCTAAGCCTATCCTCCATCGCATCCATCGCTAGGGCCAGTACCTTTGCAGGCACCCCGTCTGGTCCAGGGGCGGTGGTTTTTGAACGCGCTCGCAAAATCACCACCCTCATTTCCGCATCTGTGATCACAGGAGTCTCCTCTTCGACCTCCCGGTCATCAGCCAACGGAGCCATCATCGGAGGTGAGTACCCCGCCCGACCCGGGAAAAGTGCCTCCACGACTTCGCCAATGAACTGAGGTTGGAGGGATTCCGTTAATGGGGGACCTTGAGCTCGGAGTTTATTCCGTGCCATACGATACGGGCGTCCCCAGGGATCGCGGTTTAAACCGTCCAACATCTCACCCCTTGCCAGTTCTTTCGCTCGGAAGATCGCTAACTGTAGAGCTTCCCGGGCGCTTCGGTAATACTCATAGAGTTGGGATTCCAACTCCTCATTACGGCGGCGTAGTCTGCGCACTTGTGAGTAGGTCCTCCGTGCGGTAATACAGGCCTTGCGGAGGTCCGTCAACTCTCGGGACCACCAATAGACCTCCCTTTTGAGAGGCCGACTACGCGTACGAGGCATGGAGGCATCGCACACAGCTGTCATGGCATCGCGGAACCGGTCAGCCTCAGCATCAGCCCCCGTAATGGAAGACGGTGGAGACAGCCATGCCTGGACAATAGCTGCCTCCTCCAATAGGTCCCTATCAAGCCGTTTCATTGCCCAGCGTGGAAAGTGTCGAGTTTCAGAGCGTGGAGATACTCCCGACCCCTGAGAAACGGAGACATCCATGCGTATATACAGATGATCCGATAAGGTCTCCACCCCCTCCAGGACTCGCCAGCCCTGGACACGTGCGGCGATGGCAGGGGTAGCAAAAGAAAGGTCCACTATCGAACCCCCTTGCCGTCGCACGCACGTATTAGCAGAACCTCTGTTTAGGAGACAGAGACCCGCGGCTATCGCCCACTCCTCGACTGCTTCTCCTCTGGCATCCGTTCTTGGGGAACCCCATGCGTTAGATTTAGCGTTGAAATCCCCCATGACCATTACTTGGCGCGGCGACATTCGCCGAACTGAGGCTCCCAATCGATCCAGGAAGTCCTCGAATTCGGCCAGGCTCCTGTTTGGGGAGAAATATACTCCGAAGAATATGATATCCCCCCGTGCGACCGCAACATATCCCGGGCCCCTCTCTCTGAGCGAGAGGGGTGGGGAATGATAGGCTGTAGAGACAATGATGGCGACAGAAATGTCCACGTCGCTCACCCAATCAGGACGGGGTGGGACGAAATATGGCTCCGCCGCAACGGCCACGTCGATCGACCACTCCGCCATAGTTTGAAGGAGTAAGTCCTGTGCAGCGGCAGAGTGGTTTAGGTTCGTCTGGAGTAGATAATGATTACGGCCTGGGTCCATAGTTAGTCTGCAATCATTACCTCCTCTTGCGACTGCTCCAGTCGCAACACACTAGGGGCAGCCGGGGTTGAAGCGGTCGCCTCTTTCCTTTTTGATGGGGCTGGCGGCTTGCAGCCCTTACCTCCAACGACATGGTTAGCCGGTAGCTTTGCCACTTCGCATAATGGGCAGTGAGGGTCGGCAGAGCATGTCGAAGCTAGATGCCCCAACTTACCGCAGCGGAAACAGTGCCCACTGAGGTCTGTGTCAGAGGTACACTTATAACGGGTGTGTCCGCTCTTCATGCATTTGAAGCATCTCATGGGCCGAGCTTCCAGGATAATTACTCTGGCAGAGCTCCAGCCTACGAGGAAACGGCCAGCGTCAGCGAGTTGTTTTGCGGCCTCTACAGGGCATTGGGCCCAAACAGAGCCGACGCCTCCCGGGCCAAGACGTATAGGACCTACTCGGACCACTTCTACAGGGCAGCCAGTTCTCCGAGCGATTGTCTCCTGCACATCTCGTCCAGTTATGGAATCGTCAAGGCCGCATATGCGCATTTCAGCACATTTTGTGGGTCTAGAGACTTTGACATCTTCGGCAAAAATTCCCCGTAGCTTCTCCGCAACAAGGTCTGCTCCTTTGGTACCCTCAGTTCCTGGAAACTCCAGCAGACGCGCTCCCGTCGCTGCTTGACGAAACCTTATGTCGGTGATGCCCAGGTCTGCCAGGTTCACGTTTTCCTTGGCCCTTGATATCACCGCCGCGTAGGTCAGCCCCCTCTGCACTGCTTCAGGCTGCAGTGTCAAAACTACTGCAGCCGACCTAGGTGCGCGAAGTTTCCGCTTCCTCTCTATACCAGAACTGGATCCAGTCCCAGCTCCTGTAGCGGATGCCACAGTGTTTGCTGCTAGAGACTTTTTCTTTTTCTTCCTCCTCTTCCTCTTCCCTTTGCCAGTGGTCTGCCAACCTACATTAGCAGATGTCGACAGCTTAGGATCCGGTTCCTGCGTGGTTGCCACATCCCGACTAGGAAGCGGGGCGCTCGGCTGCGTCTCAGCCGCTTGGGACACCGCTTGAGATGATGCCTGGAGTGCCTCCCGAGAGGCCATAGAGGACTTTTTAGACCTTCTGCTGGTAGTGTTGGCAGCATTCCCAGCAGCATTTCTGACGTCTGCCGCTAATGGTGGACGGTTACTTTTTGCTGGCAGGAGGCGATCCTCAATCCCAGCGAACCGGGCGTCCATCATTTTCCCGATTTGGGAGACAGCCGCTCGCAATACCTCATCTGGCGAGGAATTCTCCACAGTTGAGGATCGCACAGAATGCGGCTGTGGCTGCGTCAGTTCGAGCGGTTGCCTTCCCATGGAACGAACTTCTTCCCGAAGAGCCTCCATTTCTTTACGGAGGGCTCCTACCTCTTTTCGCAACCGGTCGTTTTCCAGTTGCAGCCTCCGAGTCTCTTCCGAGGAACTTCTGCTAGCGAGCCCCTCTATCGCCATTCTAACGCGCTCTGCTGCCTCTTTAATGGCCCTTTGGCACGTACCCTTCATATTTTTGGATTTCCGTGTGGTATCCAGAACAACCTGGATATCCTGAAGGGCTTCTTTCTCCAGAGCCTCCGCTGAGCCAGCAGAGCTCTCTCCAATTGCAGAGGAAGGACGGCTCTGGGTGCTGACTTGCACATCCATTCCTTCCTCTTCACTCGCTTCGGTGCACGTTTGGCACGTCAGCGGCACGCTCTGACTGTCCGACTCACTGTCTTCGGTGCATGGTGCACTGGAGCCATGCGGCGTACTCGGTCGAATAAACCGACCTTTCCTATCACGCAGGGCACCTCCTCCTCGAGCAGTCGTCGCCTTCAAGGGTACTTTCGAAGGCGGTAACAGCTCCCCATTCGATGCTGCATCACGTTGCCTTTTGTGACCGTCACGCCTCCGGGAAACGGAGGGTTGGATAGAGGTCATCAGCACTATTGGCAGCCTTTCCTCTGGTGCGCTCTGCGCCACCGTCTCCTCTATCGGCTTGGAGCCGGAGGGTCCATGGTTATCATGTAGTTGTGATTGTATCGTTGTCCGGTTATCGCGCGTGTGGTTGTCGTTGTTGTCCGAAATAACAGACGAAAGACTGTTGTTGCCCACCCCAGAGTACGGAGGGCAGCCCGCCGAAGCGGGGTGGGATTCCCCGACCGCTGAGCAGTCGGGACCCACCTGGGGACGTTTTTCGCAAAAGTCTTTTTCCATAGTTTTCCTTTAAAGGGTGAGGTCCCTATTCCTCCTTGCCTTACATCTTTTTTTTTTTTTTTTTTTTTTTTTTTTTTTTTTTTTTTTTTTTTTTTTCCCTACAACCTATTTGTATGCCCAATAAGACTACACAAACCATTTTTTCCCCCACTATGCCATTCAGGGCATAGTAAAACAAAAAAGGCAAACCCGCAAAGCCCAAAAAGACTTAAAACGCTCCCCCTCGGTCATATTTCGCCACTGTCAACAATGCCCCCCATCAGAAGGACATTATTGCCAGTGCCCAGGGTGCACCAGCCCAGCTTCTACCCTTCCCCACGGACGTATCCGAAAGGACGAATAGTTGCCAGGCACGCGTGGAGGTATATGACCATTGCTGATGGTGACACTGAAAATCGATACGACGAAGCCCAGTGCCACCACCAACAGCACCCCAAAAGCAAGTGACCTGCCAAGTCTTGCAAGAAGGTGTTGCGGAGAGCTCGGTTTGACCACATTAGCCGAATAGGGAACAAACTTGCTTCATACCCAGCAGGTAGTAAGGCTTTTTGGTCCCTGGCTAAGTCGGTCGAATCGAACTTCTGCCGCTGCTCACTACCTCCACTGCTGAGACCCGACGGGTCGCTGGCCCACTCCGCTGAGGAGAAAGCAAACTTGCTCGCCTCTATTTTTCGGAATCGTCACGTCTGGATCCTGGTGGCGCGAGACCCCCTGCTTCTCTTGTTAGATGCGAGTCGAGCATGTCAAACATAAGCATCCATCAGAAGGACGTTCTTAGGGTACTGCGTAACCTAGACGTGAACAAGGCTAGTGGCCCCGACGGGATTCTAGCAATTGTACTGAAGACTTGTGCGCCTGAGTTGTCTCCGATCTTGACACGCCTATATCGTCTGTCGTTTGAGACCGGGAAAGTGCCGATGGGTTGGAAGCAAGCTAACGTGCAGCCCGTGCCCAAAAAGGGTAGTCGGGCCGACCCGTCGAATTATAGTCCCATTTCAGTAACGTCCATACTTTGTAAAAGTAAGGAACGGGTGCTGAATCGTAAGCTCCTGGCATACCTAGAAGCGAATGATATCCTCAGTGACCGACAATACGGCTTCCGCCGAAATCGATCAACTGGGGATCTACTAGCGTATGCCATTCACATCTGGAGTGAGGCCATCGAGAAGCACGGGGAGGCACTAGCGGTCTCCCTTGACATCTCGAAGGCCTTCGACAGGGTCTGGCACGATAGCCTTATTAATAAGCTTCCTTCCTTCGGTCTGCCCGCCGGTTTGTGTGATTGGATTGCAGATTTCCTGAGGGATCGGTCTATTCGAGTGGTCATAGATGGCTGCTCGTCCGGACTGCTGGATATTAATGCCGGGGTTCCTCAGGGGTCGGTGCTCTCAGCAACATTTTTCCTGCTGCATATTAATGATCTGCTAAAACCCAGTACCTTTGGGTATGCAGACGACAGCACTGTTGCTGAGAGATACGTATCCGATGCACGAGCTGGTGGGTCGCAGATCCGGTCTCTCCGGGAGGCAATGGTTGAGCGTGTTAGATTTATATCGATGTAATTAATACATAACTACGTAATTCGTGTTATAATATAAAGTAATAATTAATTTCTGATTAAATGCAGTACAAGTATAGTAAATAACATCATTTTAAATAGAATAAAGTGTGTTTAAACTTTGGATAGCAAATAAGTATGAATCATATTTGCTTGTCACCGTTTATGGAAACATGAATCATACTTGTTTATCGCCGCTTATAAAAGCGAGTGTTCCGACTTCATTGGATCACTTTTGATCGAAACGTTAATCGGTACGGAGCTCCCGAAGAAAATAATAGATAAGTATAACTATTATGATAACTATGAAATGCTATTTTAATCAACAAATGTGTAGTTATATGTATAATTTTAATATTAAATTATATATACCTACTTGTTATGACATTGAATGATGTAACCTAAATTTGTAAAATATTACTGATTTTAAAAGAGTGTTCATGGAGTTTCTTGCTCGTTCTTCTCCATAGAAACCTACCGTTTGGAACGAGCAACTAGATTCAACTTTCTGACTGACTCTGACAATACAAAAGTACCGGTAAATGGTTAAATTGAAATAAATGATTTTGAGTTTGAAATATTACAATAAAATATATGTTTCCTAAACAAAGTATTTTCATTTCACTATTCTGTTCTAAAATAATAATATTCTTTGAGTATATAAGTATGTGTGTTTAATGTAGAGCTATTAATTGCTTTTTAATGTTGCTCTTTCATTCCTTTTATTCTAACATCAGAAGTGAGTGAGTGAGTGAGTGTGATTATGATTATGATTATTATGATACCATGTGCTAAACTAATCTTACTATATTTTCAGGGTTATTGTTGCTACCGAAATGGAACCAGAGATTCAACTAAAGCTGCTTACTACTATCAAACAAGCGATGTCCAGTAAGAATCGGCAGGATGACGTGGCTCTCCCGATATTCGATCCCGCCACCACTGACAGCGGCGTAGTGGCGTGGTGTGCAGACAATGACAAGTTTGGAGAAGAGTTTGGTTGGAGCAACTTAACTAAAGCCGCAAAGGGAGATAAGGCCCCCCAAGGGCTCTGCTTTAATATGGTACGAGTCCTGGCAACCCCAGGAAGGTCGATAATAGGAAAATTTCTGTGCTGAATTAACTTGAATGTACCCACACGAAAAAAAAAAAAATCTTGGTTTGATTGTATAAAGCTGTAATTTATTGTTCAGACTCGTCAACATCAGAATTTTAGTTTAGTTTTCTGCTTACGTAGAGACTAAAAAGCGACCATTAGATCAATTACCTGAGAAACGTTTTATGCCAATCCCAAAATTGGATGAGAAAACTCAGAAAAAGAAATGTTATACTTCCATGTGATGAAAAAAAAAAAGAAATAAAAAAAATTACAGTTTATAAAAAGATACATGATGTAACAACTTGTATTTTTGAACGTGTAAATTCGACCAAACAGCAATTAAACTTTCAAAGATCAATTACTAGATGTTCGAGTCAATACTTTATGCAATGTTTTAAACTTTAAGCCTACTGACGTTACCATTCGCAAAATGTCTATTGACTCTATTGTCGACACAGGAGTAAGTTGTAGCATTATACGGGAATCTATTGCCAAATGACTAAATTATATATTTTTCCATACTCAATATAAGTACATTAGTGGAATAGGTAACGGTAAAATACATATTTTTGCAACTATCACAGTGACAGTTAAATTTGAAGATATTTGTTTATAACTATATTTACATGTGGCCTGTGACCAAGATTTTCATATAATCTTCTTATTGGTAGGAATGTGGTTAATCATCCTGACATTCAAGTTACTGTAGATTGTAAAGGGTTAGCATGGAAAGTGCTTTCTCCTGTTGGCACTGAAAAACCTGATTAATGATAATCCATATGGTGCTTTGATGAACTTCAATCTCCTATACAGAATTTAGACACGGTTACCTTACTTTGCACTCCGTCATTAATAATCACTGACCGCGGCACTAACTTTAGCCCCAATTTAGTTTGTTCGTTATTTAGAGCATTACATAGATACGAAAGATACGACTTAACCGTAATCAATATGTTAGCTACTAGGTGTGGTAATGTGTCAGACTGACCGAGCGTTTTGTGGAAAATCCAATTGTCCTTAAACACTACTGTACAGCAATCAACTGGCTTTTCACCTATTAGGCTGCTTATAGGCAGAAACTCGAACATCCCGTGAATACAAGCTCGATTAGATGAAGTAATACTAGTTAGCACATCAACGTCTTAAAATTGTTGCCGATACATTCAAAGACCGCTTTGACCAAACGCGTATAGATAACATAAATTATAGCGTAGGTGATACTGTTATGTAAATCAAGACCATAGGCGATATAACAAACTAACAGCAAAGAACAATGGCAGCCGCCCATACATTGATGTAGTTGAGATTAAATTCCTACGTATTTAAATGAAAAAAATCCTATTTAACTCAGAACTAGTTTGTGCAAGATTTTTTGTTCGAGAAGGCCGAGAATAATAGATGTTTGGTCATGAACTTTTGTAGGTTATGTCTATGGTAACTTTTATAATCCAAATTGACGTAGTAAAAGGGCAATATCGCAATAGTATTTTCTTTACCTAGTTAATTCGGAATGAAATATCTTGTACAAATATTGTATAAGGTTGGTAATCCCAGTCAAAGTCAAAGCATTTATTTCAATTAAACCATTTACAGGCACTTTTAAATTGTCAAGGAGTCGGTCAGTTAGTCAGAGAGTTGAAGCTAGTTGCTCGTTCCAAAACGTAGGTAGGTCTCTATGGAGAAGAACGAGCAAAAAACTCCACGGACACTCTTTTAAATAAAGTTTTTACAAAGTCTGGTTACATGATTCTTGTTGCTTCTATATGTGAAAACTATGAAGGTAATCTAACAATACAAAACACAAAAAAGAAGCAAGATAAAGTGGCATCTAATCCATGGCAGATAAGAGCTGACCAATCTCTACTGACAGCGCCCGTTCACGAACATGACGCGTGAATCAGCACCATTTAGCTCAACCATTTTGAAGGGAGCCGAATTATCTAACACACGCGCCACCATCAGCGAGACATTTGAGCGAGCATGACAATACTCCCAACCGCCATGTTAATTTTTGTCAAACATAAAGGTACTAATATACTTAATAAATGGCTCCATGGTATTCACATTTACAAAATTGAAATAATGCTGCTAAATTATACAAAACTAAGGTTTCCAATGTATATTATTTTATCATATGAAGTGTGATAAGTTAATAATTTAAAAAATCTATATATAAGAAATAACGATACTCGTTGCTCATGTCAATAGAAAAAGGGGTAGGAAACATCCTTTTCTTCCAATTTGGAAATTCCCTAAACTGGCTGTGGAGCAGGACCAGCATTCAGCCAAGCATTTTTATCATTGATGTAATCTTCTAACTTATAATATGCTTGTCTACATAGTGTGCGTTTAATACATGTTTTTCATTCAATTGTAGAATATCAAGTGGTATTTTATTATAGCATTTTACACAGTACCCCATAAAAGAAGTATGTACTTTTGACAATCTGAAGCTTGGCTGATCTAATTTGTTCCTATTTCTAGTATAAACATTATGCCTGTCACCTATTTTATTAAAAAGATGAAGATTTTTTCGAACATGCGTAATGTTTTCATATATATATTGACAAGGTACCGTCATGATGTTAATCTGTTTAAACAATTCTCTTAGAGATTCGCGTTTGCGGAGATTATAGATTGCCCTGACAGCCCGCTTTTGCAAAATAAAAATAGAATCCATTATCTGCAGCCCGTCCCCATAGCAAAATACCGTAAGACATGATACTATGAAAATAGCTAAAATATACTAGCCTAGCGGTATCCACGTCTGTCAAATGCCGGATCTTTCTGACAGCGTAAGCGGCTGAACTTAACCGCCCTGCAAGAGATGTTAAGTGAGGACCCCACTGTAGCTTGGAATCAAGCGTAATCCCTAGGAAAACAGTCCTTTCGACGAATTCAAGTATGTCCTTATTCAATACAACGTTACATTCATTACTCTTAACATTCGGCAAAGCGAATCTTATGCATTTAGTTTTCTTCTCATTTAATACTAAATTATTTACAGTAAACCAATTATGAATTTTAAGCATGGCGTCATTTACGTCGTCAAGGTGCTGTGCCCGTCTATTTACTCTAAAAATCAATGAAGTATCATCAGCAAATAACACCATTTGTGGTTGATTTTTCAGTAAATGAGGTAAATCGTTTATATAAACTAAAAAGAGGAACGGACCCAATATGGAGCCCTGCGGTACCCCCATTTTTACTTTTAAGCCCGATGAATTAACACCATTTATTTGAACTTGCTGCAGTCTATCACTTAAATATGATTTTACTAAGCTAAGCGCTTGTTGACCCAGTCCGTAATGCTCAAGCTTTAAGAGCAGTGTTTCGTGATTTACACAATCAAATGCTTTGGAGAGGTCGCAAAAAATGCCAATAGCATCTTGCGAATCCTCCCATGCCTTAAAGATATGCTTAATTAAGGTGACACCAGCGTCAGTAGTACAACGCCCTCTAGTGAAACCATACTGTTGGTCATGTAAGATGTTGTTACAATTAAAATGACTGAGCATTTGGTTAAGCGTTACTTTTTCAAACACTTTGCTGAAAACCGGCAAAACTGAAACGGGTCTATAATTATTCGTGTCCTTGCAATCGCCGGATTTAAAAAGTGGTATAATCTTGCTGTACTTTATTAAATCCGGGAAAACCCCTTGGTCTACACACAAATTAAAAATGAAAGCTAAATAGGGCGCCACTGTCTCAATAACCGATTTACACACATTAGTAGACATCCCCCATAAATCTTCAGTAGCCTTGATCTTGAGTTGTTTAAAAGTCTTTATAACGATTGCAGGGTTTATATGTTTAAATTTAAATTCCGTGGGGCAGGCTGAAACATTCGAACTTAATAAATTAAAAGCAAGTGACGGCGAGGAATCTAAAGTTTCAGTAGTTTTAATAGGAACATTGGTAAAGAATGATGCAAATTCCTGCGCAACTTTTATATTAGTACTTATGAGACCACTGGAAGTCTCCAGAGTGTAGTCAGTATTATATCTTTTGTTCCTATTTGTTTCATTATTAATAATTTTCCAAACAGTCTTAATTTTATCATCAGCTGATTTTACTTTGTTGCTAATGTATAACGCTTTAGCTGCCTTACAAGCATTTTTAAAAGTTTTAGAACAAATAGTAACATACTTATTAAAAGTGTCAGTGTTAATATAAGGCTTAAGGCCATACAGCTCAAAAAGTCTTTCCCTACTTTTCCTGATGCCTTTAGTTGCCCAGTCACTGAATAAAAACTTAGGGCAAATTGTTTTAGTTTTTTTCTTAAAAATATTTTGAAACTCAGTTTGCACAACTGAGAAGAATTCTTTATATAAAATATTACCATTATTCATACTAAGGTCCTGAACGGGTAACTTACTTATTAAAGTCTTTTTAAATTTATCTAAATTACCAGATGTTATTGGTCTTGACTGTATCTGTATTTTTTGCAAGGGTGTGTTGGACACAAAAGCAACGGTTTGACCGCTGTGATCAGAAGTGAGATAATTTACAATAGTTTTATCTAAATAGTCGCAGCTACAAAAAACATTATCGATACAAGTAGCAGTGGTCGTAGTTATTCGTGTTGGTTCTAAAAACACATTTGACAAATTAAAGGATTTCAAGAGACTTATAAATCTACTGCTACTTGAATTATTTTCTAAAATATTAATATTAAAGTCTCCGCAAATTATTATTGATTTATTACCCGTTACAAGCTTAGTCAAAACATCCTCCATTATAGACTCAAATAAAGAGTAGTTTTGATGATTCGGGGGTCTGTAAAAGCACACTATGACATGCTTATCTAGCTCAACACAGGACAGTTCAATAATATGTTCAACTGATAGTGCAACGATGTCTCTGCGAGACTTAAATTTAATATTATTTTTTATTATAATTAGTGAACCACCACGCAGCATAGATTTCCGATTAAAACAACTGCCCACCGTATAATTTTCATAATTAATTAACATTTCATAAGGTTTCAACCAATGTTCAGTAAAACAAATAATGTCGAACATTGTCTTTTCTAAAAACAATTCAATTTCTAATTGCTTGGAAGAAAAACCTTGAATATTTTGATGAAATAATTTCAAGGAATGTTGCTTAGCCCTTTTTTTAAAATTCTCTGCCTCTGCATGATTGCTAGAAGATACCTTGTTATTACTAAGTTGAACTATATTGATACTGGTACCTTCTGTTGTCTTATTTACTAGTTTAAACTACTTGAGCTTACCACCTTAACATTAGTATTATTACTAACCATGGTGCTAGTTATAGAACACTTCGACATACTAATTATGTCTGAACTAATATTAAAAGCTAATAGCCATGCTATCTGACGTCTAAACCTAATGGGCAGATACGCTGTATCTCTAGTCGATTTCAATTTTTCAACGAAACTGTTGGTATCAAAAAACATAAGCTTGTCACTATAGTGACTAGTTAATATATGCATATGATTATTAAGCTTATGTATGTTATTATTTGTCCTATTTGATAGGTGCTCAAAGTACGGAAAAGCGCATAATATTATTTTTTGACAATTAATGTTCAATAGTTCAGTGACACTGTCTGTTATATCATCAATTTTAACCTTTGAGCTATTACCTACACATATAGTAATAATTGTATTAGGATCATATTCCTGTCTAGTAACTGAAGATACTATTTCTTTATATGAATGCCCAGGCGTGCAATAATTCAATACAGAATGACTCAGGTTGTTATTTAATAATCTACCTAACCCTCTCCCTAAACTATCTGAAAACAAAATAGGACAACAACAATCTTTATTATAAACATTATTGCAAGTGAGAAAACTGTTGTCTGACTGTGACTGTACAACAGAAGGTGAACCCTGCACAATATCAGTTGTTGCATTTTTTTTGAGCATACGCTCCCTAGCACTTTCAGATTGGGACAGGACTTCTGTATCATCAGGTTGAACAACCTCACAGCTTGGTTCCGTTTGGAAGGTATCTGGAGAGGTGCTGAGAGGCAGTGGGTCTACTCTGTCTGCATTGGAGTTACACATATCTACTAACTCATTTGTGGCAAGGATATGTTCTTTTATTTGCTTTTGAGAATGCACATACTTGGTATAAAGCGCATGTAGTGACTCTTCAAGTACCTGAATTTCTGACTGAAGCCGTTGAGTGTTGTAATGCAACATGAACATCAATATCAACTATTCAACTAATCAACAGTTGTCAATAATATTATTTTTACTCTGTGTGTCACTGACAGATCTGTCTACGACTCTTGGTCAATTACCAAGCTATTTGTTTTAGATTTTGGTTACTAGTCTTTTGCCGGTCATCAATCAAAACTAATTTATTTATCTTACACCACAGTATTTTTACCTACCTGCAAAAAACAATTACACTTATAAATAAACTGTATTGTTAATTCAATTACCCCGTTTAATTGTAATAACAAACTGATTACAATACTTTTATACTGTACTTGCTGTCACTTGGCAGAATAAATATAAAATGGCTACACGAAACTTTAATGAAAAAGTCAAATAAGTTTTCATTTAATATAATTTTTTTTATCCGGCCCTAACTGGTTAATGTGATACTTTAAAAAATCGTAGAAAAATGAAGGAATTTCTTTCGTATATAGTCACTTTTAGACGCTCAAATTTAAGTCAGCTAAGATTTCGCCATTGTTCTTTAAGGGATGTTACGAAATTATGAACATATTAGATAATGCCAGGTTCTCATTAAGGGGTATTGGAAATCAGAGAAGTATAATAGTTGCAAAAAAAAAAAAAATCGCCTATGGCCTGGATAGTGGACTGAACAAAACGCTGTAGTAGATTTATTATAATGTTAGTTAGATATGATTGTATTTTTATGGATGGATTAAAACCTTAGCTGTGGTATATTATGACATTCACTGGCTGCGGGTGATTAAGCTTCACTGACTGCGGGTGTTTGGTCTACCCAGTAAGGTGTGATTATTGATTATACCATCGAATAATGTTACTTTTGTGTAATAATTCATATGAATTTATGTATTAATGTCTAATGTGACAAATAGAATGAAGGAAAATTTATGTGATTGGAACTGCTGAAGTCAGTTTTTGGTCTAGCCCGTCTCATGTGCAGCAGGTGAGGGGTTGAGATTGATGGCAAAGTACTGACCGTTGTTATTTTGTCCTCTTAATGTGATGAGTTGGACTATAACAATGAATAAAATGTATTAACATTAGGTTTCCCTACAAAAGTGTATTTATTTATGATTAGTATTAAGTTTTTATTTTATGTAATCCGAGAGCGAACTACAAGTCAGCATGGCCGTGACAAAATAGGTTAAAGTTTAATCAATAATTGTTGTGCATTTGACTACTTCAAATGTTGCTAACTGTTAACGGAAGTAATAGTAATTTCCGCTTGATAAAAATTGTTATTAAAATTAATTAGAAATTCTTTAATTCTTTATGTATATTCTCTGTACATTCCTATTTCCTATTTAGTTATCTACTAATATTTTTACATATTATTATTGTTGATTTTTATATTAACATAGTTTGTTATTAGTCGATCAGTTGACTTGACTTAGAATAGGGTATATAAGCCAGGCACAATGTCTGTCCGGCCACTTCTTGTTGAGCCGCCGACCGGATCACATTATTTACAAAGTCAAGTACCCTTATTTTTGTTTTGTTGAAATTATTATGTAATAATTGTGTTACTTATTATTATATGAATTTGTGATGATGATGATGATGTGAATATTATGAATTTGTGATTATGATGATGATGTGAATATAATGAATTTGTGATTATGATGAATTTGTGATGATGATGATGTGTATATTATGAATTTGTGATTATGATGATGATGTGAGTATTATGAATTTGTGATTATGATGATGATGTGTATATTATGATTATTGATTATACCATGATGATTATGAAAACGATTACTGATGTTATGTAAACAAAATGTACCTTTATGTAATAAGAATATTGTGTTTGTACTTCGAGAGCGAAGTACTTGTCAGTATGGCCGTGTTAGATTTATATCGATGTAATTAATACATAACTACGTAATTCGTGTTATAATATAAAGTAATAATTAATTTCTGATTAAATGCAGTAGAAGTATAGTAAATAACATCATTTTAAATAGAATAAAGTGTGTTTAAACTTTGGATAGCAAATAAGTATGAATCATATTTGCTTGTCACCGTTTATGGAAACATGAATCAAACTTGTTTATCGCCGCTTATAAAAGCGAGTGTTCCGACTTCATTGGATCACTTTTGATCGAAACGTTGATCGGTACGGAGCTCCCGAAGAAAATAATAGATAAGTATAACTATTATGATAACTATGAAATGCTATTTTAATCAACAAATGTGTAGTTATATGTATAATTTTAATATTAAATTATATATACCTATTTGTTATGACATTGAATGATGTAACCTAAATTTGTAACATATTACTGATTTTAAAAGAGTGTTCATGGAGTTTATTGCTCGTTCTTCTCCATAGAAACCTACCGTTTGGAACGAGCAACTAGATTCAACTTTCTGACTGACTCTGACAATACAAAAGTACCGGTAAATGGTTAAATTGAAATAAATGATTTTGAGTTTGAAATATTACAATAAAATATATGTTTCCTAAACTAAGTTTTTTCATTTCACTATTCTGTTCTAAAATAATAATATTCTTTGAGTATATAAGTATGTGTGTTTAATGTAGAGCTATTAATTGCTTTTTAATGTTGCTCTTTCATTCCTTTTATTCTAACAAGCGCTTGAACTTGTCCTTACAGGCTGTCTCTGAATGGGGCGATGCCAATCTGGTCAAGTTCAATGCAGCTAAGACCCAAGCGTGTCTCTTTTCCGCTAAAAAGAGCCAATTCCACCCAGCTCCATCTTTCCGAGGTGTAACCGTGCCGATAACCGACCGACTTGAACTTCTTGGTGTTACGTTGACATCTACCCTCAATTTTGGCCCTTTCATAGAGGCAAAGGCTCAAGTGGCTGCCAAAAAGTTGGGGATCCTAGCAAAGGTGAGACGGTACTTCACGCCAGAACAGCTACTTAAACTTTATCAGGCGCAAGTTCGATCGTGTATGGAGTACTGTTCTCACCTTTGGGACGGATCTGCTAGATACCAGCTTGATGCCCTTGAGTCAATTGAGAAACGAGCCAAGAGGGTCATTGGCAATGATAGGCTCGTCGAGTCAAAGCTCCAAAGTCTTGAGCATCGACGCCGAGTTGCTGGCCTGTCGGTTTTCTATCGGTTGCATTTTGGGGAGTGTGCGATGGAATTGCATAATTTAATTCCGCCGAGCCCGTTCCATCATCGGACCACAAGACCTACGGCGATGCGCCACCGGTACATGGTGGACATCCCACCCACACGCACAAAACGTTTTGGGAACACATTCATTGTGCGTACTGCTAAGGAGTGGAATTCCCTGCCTGAGTCTGTGTTTCCTGATAGCTACAACTACAACGAGTCTTTAAGTCAAGAGTGAATAGGTTACTTCTAGGCAAGCGTGCTCCATCTTAGACCGCATCATCGCTTCCCATCAGGTGAGATAGTGGTCAAACGTATGCCTATCAAATGATAAAAAAAAAAAAAAAGATGTCTTTTGAAGAGACACGACTTTAGATATTGGTTTTTGAACAGTTTTATGAAGCTGAACTTAACTTTCAACGGTCTTCAGAATTTTAATATGTCTATGCCCATGTGAAGATAATTAATATTAAATTAGAACTGCATATTTTATTAACTCAGATAACTTAGGTTCACAATATTTGTTCTAGTGCTTAAAATTATATTATGATAAACTTAGAAAAAGCCACTTTGGCACTTGCATGAGAAGCATCATGTATCATGAATTTAATTACATAAAAAAGTTCAATAAATTACCTATAACTATTAAAGAGGAGAAACTACTAGAAGAAACTATGAAAGACGGAGGAAGATCCAAGGGTCGGTCGGTCCAAGGGATCCCCATCAGGAAAAAAGTTCCATATCGCCAATGCAGACGAAGTCGCGAATAAAAAAGTAGTCTATGTCCTTTCTTGGTGTTTAAGCTTAGTCTATCATTCGGTTCAATTAGTGTAGCTGCGAAATAGTATCAAACTGATTTTCGTAAATGTAATGTTAGTATGCATTCATATTCATTTATTTTCTTCCCAAAATGAAAGATCATCAGACATTAGGCTATTAGGCTTAAAGTTAAGGTTTAGTTATGGACCCTGTTAAGGCACATAGCAACATATTAAAATTTCAAACTCAACTAATAAAATTTAGAACATAACCATTTTGTCAATTTAAAGTGCTTGTTATTGATCTAATTCATCATCATCCTCCTGTCCTTATCCCATGTTACTAGGTGTCGGTGCAATACGTTTTTTTCTTCCATCCCGTTCTGTCAACCATCATGCTATCACAGACATCCTACTCTTTCATATCATAATCATCATCATCTGCCTAGATTTTTCCCAACTATGTTCCCAACGTGCTATGGAGCGCAGTATACTTGGTGTTAAATTTACCGATCGCATTCATAATACCATACTGCGCTCCAAAACACAGATCGTTGACGTAGCTCAAAAGGCTGCCCAGCTTAAATGGGACTGGGCTGGACATGTCTGCCGCATGCCGAACGACCTATGGGCCCGTAAATTCCAAAATTGGTGCCCTGAAATGGCGAGACGGGGCCGCGGTAGACCACGTAAGAGATGGCGGGATGACTTGGATAGCTTCCTTAAGAATTGGCAAGAAATAGCTAAAAGTCGAGACCGATGGAAGGAATGGAGGGAGGCCTTTGCCCTGCAGTGGGACAGTACAGGCTAAATATTGTAACAAATCTACTTCTTTTATGAAATAAAAAGCTATGTAGAATTGTACGATAGAATTTAATAGCTCTCACAAGAAAGATTTTAATGCGATGAGTATCAAAAACAGATATATAAAAAGCACTAACCTAAACGCACTAAGATTAGGCAGAGATTTCTAGGCTCTTGGTTCCACAGCCTGGCCGGCAAACAGGATCGGCCGAAGATAAGACTGCCGCGATCGGCTCCTAGCTATGGGAGCAGCAGGCACGCGACAGCACGACGGCACGACTTAGGACCGTTACCAACTTTTGATTGTGAACCGGTAGACTTTAAGTAAGTGAAGTATAAGTAAATCAGCGTGTTACTTAAGCGACAGCGAGATCTAGACTGACCCATTTGACAGGTTTCTTTCCTGTCCGCTCTTCCGAAATTCATAACACTTTCCAAGTATGAATTCCATTTCTAGAACGCCCGTATTGGTCTTATATAGCGGGGTATTATAGTACCGGTCAGACTCAATTATTGTAGACTGCCAGTTATTTTTATTTGATTAGTGCTTTTAAGAGTTTAAAGAACACCAAATACATTAGCGGGTGTCCAGCTGTTTAGTATAAAATACAGCTAGCTATAGCTATAGCAAATACAGCAACTTAAAACCTCCAAACTGATGTATGTGTGTATTACATATATTCGACATCAGTTTGGAGGTTTTAAGTTATCTATGCCGTAAACTAATTAAAAGTATTACTGACAATTGTCAAGATTGACAACTGTCATTGACAAACATGTCATAACAAAAACATTATTTATTTTCCAGAATTATAAATTAAATTAGCTTTATGCTCGAAGGAATATAATGTAAGTAAAACTAAAGGGAACTATTTTTTTTTTTTTTTTTTTCCATCTTTATTGATTTAATCGGGGTTTTTATCCCAATGGATACGCCAACCCCATCGTGCCTTATGCAAACTACCACCAAACCAAAAACTAAAATAAACTTAAACTAAAAGAAGAATCTTAATCAATATGATACACCAACTCACTAAATCTTTTCGCCACATCTGACTTCGGTTGTGCTAAAATCGATTGAATTAAACCTATCTGTGATATATTTAAATTAAACTCATTGATTAAAATTCTTCTTTTCTCTTGGTACTTGACGCAATCCATCAGCAAATGATGTACATCCTCAAGTACATTGCATGTGCTGCAATTGGGAGAACTTACTTTCTTCATGAGGAATGCAAACTTTGCCGATGGATAGTGTCCAGACCGTAATCTTACAGCTAACTTTACATAATTTCTACTTAACCTGCTACTGTCAAACCAGGGCACTTGAGGAAGCTCATTTTGAACTGTTTTGTACCATATTCCTTTGTCTACTGACTTAACGTTAAAATGTTGTTTCCAATTGTTAAAACTTTTTATTTTAAATTTTGACACATATTCTATGTAATCTGGTACAAAATCCAGTTCGACTCCTTCCTTTGCTGCCAATTTAGATGCACAATCAGCTTCCTCGTTACCCCGTAAACCAACATGCGCTGGAACCCATTGCAACTTCAACTCTATGTTATTTCTAATGAACTTAAAAATTTGTTTTAAAATGTCGTAAGCTATCGATGTACCTCTGTAGCCAGAGGCGCATCGAGCTACGTGGTGCAATGCACTTTTGCTATCCGTAAATATAACAACCTTGTCAATTTTTTTCTCTATTGCATAGGACAAAGCTTGCAAAATTGCAATGAGTTCCAACGTCATGATGGACACATCTGATATTATTTTAAAACCGGCTGTATAATTACAACTTGGATCGTAAAACGCTGCACCTAATCCATGAGCGCCCTTAGACCCATCAGAATATAATTTCTGCCACCCACAATACTTAATACCCAATTCTCTCACAACTTCGTTAACTAAAGTATTAGACTCGTATCTTGATTTAGCTAGTGATATACATTCTAAACTCGTAATTAAACATTTATGAAAATCAACAGCTGATAACCAAATTTCAAAAGTAAACATTGAAAGAATATCCACCGAAACCCCTTCCGTCCGTTTTACATCCTCGATTGTTTGTGTGAGTAAAGGTTTTTTTTTATTAACCCAATAACTAATGTGTGTAAGAACTCTCATTTCAGAAATTAAATTAATAGCACTATTATTTGACCAAGCACTGATTTTTAATAAATACTTATAGGCTAGATATTGTCTTCTAATAAATAAAGGGGCAATATGTAACTCGCTCTCCATGACGTGGATTGGAGTACTTTTGATAAATCCACCTACTACTCTCAAAGCTTGATTCTGAATTTTATCAAGTTTACAAATATGACTTTTAGCACTACCATCGTATAAAACCGATGCGTAATAATAATAATAATAATAATAGAATTTTGAGCATTTGTTGACCACTTCGTTAATGTGTTTTCCTCAGTTTACACTCCTGTCTAGCCATATGCCTAAATACTATACATTTTCGGAATAAACTAAAGGTTTTTCTACTGTTAGAACAGGCAGATTCTTTCTACGACCTCTACTGAAAAGACAATATTGTGTCTTGTTTGCAAATAGTACCAACCCTAGTTCATTTAGCAACTCCACAACTAAGTTTAAACCATTCTGAACATATCGTTCACATATTTGAATGTCCTTATTACTAACATATATTACAAAATCATCTGCGTATTGCAAAACTGACACATTTTGAAGTCTATGACATATTTTGTAGGTAATCAATTAAAAAGTAGCGGAGAGAGTGGGTCTCCTTGTGCTAGACCTTTATTTGTGAACCTGCTTATTATATTACCGTCACTCAACTTTATCTTCAAGTGTCGCTCATTGAGAAACCTCCACAGATACTTACAAAGCTTGGAACCGATTCCTAGACTATCTAGCACATATGACGCTGCATCGATTGAAACATTGTTATAGGCGTTCTCGATATCCAAAAAACAAGCTAATGTTGGTATATTCTTGGAAAATCCAATCTGGATATACGTAACTATATGGGTCAAGCAGTCCAAACAGGATTGAGATTTCCTGAAGCCCACTGTGAATGGAGACAGTATTTTTTCTTTCTCGGTAAACCATTCTAAGCGTTTAAAGATCATTATATGAAAAGTTTTACAGATACATGACATTAAGGATATGGGTCTTAATTTAACTTCACTGTTATTATTACTACTGCTTTTTGGAATAGGGACTATTTGAATGTTTCGCCACTGAGAAGGAATAACACCATATTTATAAATGTTATTATATAAATTAAGTAAATATTTTTTTGCTATGTCCGGTAAATAATAGAGCATTGTATATGATATATCGTCTTCACCCGGGGATGAGTCCTTTTTTTTTAGAACGCTGTGCAACTCTTGGATCGAAAACTTAGATTCTAGGAGTTCATTTTCCAATGTGAAGGCCGGTTCTATGTTAGACGCATAATCTGCAGTAAGAGAACATAATAAATCGTGAGATTTCTCAATGGACGGATATACTTTTGGTTGCTTAAAACCTTTGACCCATTTCATACGCTGCCAGACATAGGAAGCCGAAACTTTTTCATCAAAGGAATCACAAAGCTTATGCCAAGCATCGGATTTTGCTTTTCGAATTAACGTCTGAGATTTATCTGTTAAATCTTCTAATTTTGTAAGATTATCAGGCGTTGGGTTTTGTCTGAAGTTAGCCAAAGCTAATCTTCTCTGCGCGACTATTTTAGACAGATCAGGACGCCAATAATCTTTTGGTTTGAATTTTTTATCGGGTTTGTTATACATTTTAACTAAAGGAATATGTTTGTCCGCCGCAATGTTAATAATACCTACTAAATTGTCATAATTTTCTTGAATATTTTCGGCATAGTCATTATAAAAACTAGGATTTTCTGAAATAGTTTGTGAATACTTATCCCAATTTGCACGTTTATAATTGCGTTTTTTTATGTACCTGAAATCATCTACGATATCAATTGTCAGCTTTATTATTAGGTGATCGCTCCTTAAATTTTCGTTTAAGACTTTCCAACAAAAATTGATGGCTACGTCAGAAGAGACAAAAGAAATATCGGGCGAAGTTTGTTGCAAGTGCCCGTTTACCAGCTTAACTCGCGTGAAGTCACCATTATTAATGGAAATGAAGCCATATTCTAAAGAAGAATCCCTGATTTGGGAACCTCGTACATCTGATTTCACTGACCAATTGGTGTGGTGCCCATTAAAATCTCCAGTTATCAGAGCTTTCGATGAAAAATGTGAAAAAATATTATCCCAATCGTAAACTTGAGTTTGTATACTAGACGGATAGTATATAGACGCCACGTATTCTAAGTCCTTGCAGTTAATTAACTTTACACAAACTACCTCAATACCTGTATTATTTGCTACAAATGGCTCTAAGCAGGACTGTATCGACTTATGAACAATAATATCGACGCCGCCGTATGAATCCGCTCTGTCTTTCCTATAAATGTTGTAACCATTAATATTTATGTTGGATTCAATGTCTAGCCATGTTTCGCTAATAATCGCAATGTGTATAGTTTCACGTGTTAAAAGGTCTGTAAATGATACTAATTTGGGGCAAAGGCTCTGAGCATTCCACTGTACTATGTTAAGTCTAATATGACTGGTTGTATTATCCATTAGTAAAGTTCGAAAAACTTAATAACTTATTAATAACATAATGCTTTAGTTCTTCCCATATGATTTTAAATACTGCCGATACTTTTTTCTTCTAATTTGCTTTCTGACGTAATAATAGGTTTAATTTTAATCCAAAACTGCTTAAATTCAAACTTATCCTTTATGTTCTCATCTCGCTCTTTGTTTTCCTTTGTATTCTGCAAATCCTGATGTTGAACCTCCATATATACTTCCTTAAAACACTCCACCTCTTCCACCCTCTTAGCCACGCTTTCCGCTTTATTTATCGTATTTCGAACTGGTTTTCTGCTAGGTCTTGTTATATTTTGTTCATAAGTGTTATGGACTTCTTCTTCCTCTCCCTGAATAGCGGCCTCTGACGTTCCTCCTGGAGATCCTTGTTGATATACTGCATTCTCCTTGACTACACTGCTGTAGGTATTTCTTACGTTTATGGCAGTCGATGAGGCGCTGTTAGCTGCTGTCAATAAACTGTCTCGAGTTGGTATCTTCTTATTTATTCTTATTTCTGTGTATAACTGAAGGGCCTTTCTATAAGTAACTTGTTCTTTACTCATAATGTCTCTTACTTCTTTTTCTCTAATAAATAAAGGACAAGTTTTGTCCAAAACAAAGTGATCCCCTTTACAGTTCAAACATATATACATGTTGATATCGCAGCTATCATGTTCTGAACTACCGCATTTTGGACATAACGATTTTTTTTCTAAACAAAACTTTTTAATGTGTCCGAATTGCCAACACCCTGTGCATTGGGAAACGGGGAAATGATAAGCCTCTACTTTAAAACGGCACTCGTATGCGTATATATATTGTGGCAATATACCGCCCTTAAAGCAAATTTTGATAGCTTCGCTCGGTATCCATGAGCCATTAGTTGACATTCTATTCATTCTATTTAAATTTATAATTTTAACGTCACATTCTATAATGTTAATGAGGTCTTTTTCACTCAAATCTAGATCGATACCTTTTACTACTCCATGAGTCATGCTTAATTCACTTGTAAATTGACAGCGAAACCCCATCTCTTCAAACTTTTTGCATTCCACCAATAATAGGGCGTCTTGTTTCTTGAAAAATGTTATGATTGCTTTGTTTATGTTTTTATATTTAATTTGATCAATACCTGTAATGTTTTGGGATCTTAACAGCTTAGCCATTGCGATTTGTTTAGGCAAACCTTCTAAAGCAGTGATGCAAACTTGGTGATTCTCCACAATTTCTACCTCATCGTCCTTTTTTTCTCCATCTACCCTCACATTTCTTTGTGTATCTAAAGAATCACTCCTGATCAACCGTTTCGGTTTCCTTCGAGTAACCGTAATAAAACCTTCTTCATCGCTTTTTAGAACATCTCTTTCACTACTTTCGTCTCTTTCTTTTCTTTTTGCCACCTTCTTTTCCAAACCTTCATCACTTCTTGTTTTTGTATTTTCACCAACTGATAATCCTAGCTCTCGTTGAACGTTCTCTAAAAAATCCGAATCACTCATGTCCTCTTCACTCTTACTCTCCTCCATTTTGAAGTCGAGACTTCAAATGGAAGAAAAACAATACCGTTAATCGCTGCGGCACTAGGTAGCTGTACGTGTACGTGTCTACTGTACGACCGCTCGCGCGCAACTGAAAGGGAACTATGATTTGAGACACACATTATAAAGAAAGAGACGTAGACAAGACGAGCATAAAGACTGTAAGTACATTTAAAGTATAAAAACAAGTACTATTGTAATATTAAGACAGCAAATATGAAGAATGATTGCATGTTTATAAAAGTAAATATAGCATGTGTAAACATAATGCTATAATATAATAATAATAATAATGAGGTTGTCGACATGTGGGATGTGGACTCAGCGATCATTGTGCCGATTGTTGTTACAGCCAATGGCTTAATTGCCAAGAGCCTCGACCAACATCTAAGGAGGCTCTCGTTAGGCGGCTGGATCAAGGGCTTGATTCAGAAGGCAGTACTTCTGGACACGGCTCGCATTGTCAGGAGGTTCCTCTCTCTGGAGCCTTGACCGCCGGTAGCTTGGACCCTGTTCCCGATACCGGTGGGCTACTATTTTTATATTTTTAAATGTTTTTTTTTATTAATATTTAAAAATGTAAATTATGTGTATTTAAGATAAATAAATGAGAATAATAATAATGTTGGGGTCGGTTTCCAGTCTAACCGGTTGCAGCTGAATACCAGTGTTTTACATGGAGCGACTTCCTATCTGACCTCCGCTACCTACTAGTTACTATGTAACATGATACTTCTTGGTAAGACACTGGTTGTCAGATTTTCTGGCATCTGATTACCTATAACGACTGTCAAAGTTCTACAAAGGACAGCTGGGACCAGCTTTACGTGCTTTTCGAGGCACGGAGGGGTCTCGGTATGAAAGGGAGGAGCACCCATCCACAGACCAACTGCGGCAAGCGTATCTTGACCATCATTCTTCACATAATCCATCAACCCGTTATTGGCCTAATTAAAATGTTGCCGCATACGTCACCTAAAGGTACCAGAAGGCGACAATGGACATGAAGTTGCAGATGACTCGGCGCTGCGGTACGTGTCGACCAATCAGTGTGTGGTATGCGTGCCAGCCAATCCACGCGAATCGTCATCATTGACTATATTCACGCTGTTCAATTTTGCAATTCACCTTTCGCGCGGTTAAGTGATATTAGAAATTAAGAAGTGCCAAATTATGTACACGTTTTTATGAGACCAATATAAATATTGAGTTATTATCGAATAATAAACAATTCATTTTGAGTACTTCCTATACGACTACCTACCCACTACACTCGCATCCAGAGAAGAACAGAGCTGGACAAATACACCCTGACTCCCGAGCATCGTATTCAACATTGGACCTTCGAGCCCGATCTTCGCATCGCATCGAGGATCAGCAAGAAACGGTCAGGCCAGTCGTTCCTGTTCTTCCCTTCTCATAAAATATTTCAATTCGCTGATACCGTTCTGTTATTCTGACATTCCAGTCGTACATCGTGTAAGTTTGCAACACGTGGCGCCTACCAAACTGTGTTTCGCCGTTGGTGTTTAACCGTGAGTAACCCTTTGTTTCCTACTAGACCGCTAAAATGAGTGACGACGAATATTCTGAAGCTGGTGATATTTCGAAATTAGGGGATCTTAAAAAGCAAAGGGGTACACTAAAAGGGCGATTGACTTTATTTGAAAAGTATGTAGGCAAGTACGAAAAGGTTAAGATGTCGGAACGACAGCAGGCAGAACTTCTTTTACGTATGGAGTCGGTCTCTAATGTGTTGATAGCATTTACTAAAATTCAAGATAAAATAGAACAAATAATAGACGAAAATGAGTTAGATAAACAACTAGAGTACAGGGAATCTTTTGAGGATCAATATTTTAGTATAATGTCCGTTGCAAAGTGTTTAACCGATGTTGGCAAACTTAAGGATGACAGTGATAGCTTAAAATGTTCAAATACGCATCATAGTGCAAGTTCCATTAAGTTACCACAAATAACACTTCCCTCTTTCGACGGTTCATATGATCATTGGCTCGAGTATAAGAATTCTTACTTAACTATGATTCATAAAAGACTTGATTTAGATGCAATTCAAAAATTCCACTACCTGAAATCATCACTTAGCGGCACAGCACTCCAAGTTATTAGCTCTTTAGAGTTTACTGCTGCTAACTATAACCACGCATGGGAGTTACTAGAGAGCAGGTACCATAACAACCGCCTTCTAATCCACAACCATGTGAAATCTTTATTTACGGCACAATACATTAACAAAGAATCCCCAGCGTTAATTAGAAAACTAATCGATGTGGTATTGTGAAACCTAAGGGCGCTTAAATCGCTTGACGAGCCCACGGACACGTGGGACACACTGGTCATGTATATTATTGTAACGAAGTTAGATGCTTCTACAGAGCGCGAGTGGGAGAATTACATAGGCACGATTTCTTCTAGTAATCACAAGACCAAACCAAAATTAGTTGATTTGTTAGGATTCTTACGTAATCGTGCCGATATGTTAGATATTATGGTTCATAGTAGCAACACGCGAACTACACAAAATAAACCTAACAATACGTCTGATAATAAGCGGCACACGGGTGGTGCGCAAGCACATCAATCCCACAGTTACGTATCCACGCGTAACAGTACCGGTAAACCCGATGGGGCAAAAACAAAACATTCATGTTTGATGTGCGGGCAAAATCACCCGTTGTTTATATGCTTTAAATTCTTTAATTTAACAGTTTCGGATCGAATTAAATTTATTGATAGTGCGAAGGACCTTTGTCGTAATTGTTTACGTACAGGTCACCTAATTTCAGAGTGTGTGTTCGGACCGTGCAAGCAGTGCAACGAAAAACACAACAGTTTACTGCATAGCGATAATAACCATAACCATGTGACAACTGTGCCGGCCGCGTCAGCGGCGAATGCTGATAAGAAACCGGTCTCTGTTGTATCATGTGCGAATAATTCGTTAATCGATAATGCGTCTTCCGTCCCGTTACCACAGGTATTATTATCCACTGCACTAGTCGAAGTTATGGATAGTAATAACCAATATCATTCAGCTCGAGCGCTGATAGATAGTGGTAGCCAAAATTGTTTTATTTCAGAAAAGCTTTATAAACATTTAAACGTATCAGTAATACAGTCCACTATACAAATATCGGGTGTGGGACAATCGGTCTGACAGTCGAATAAATCATGCGATATTAACATGCGATCAAAAACGAGTAATTTTAAGGTTCAACTTAGATGTTTTGTTTTACCGTGTATTACAACGAGTTTACCGGCCACTCATGTTGTCTATGACACACTACACATCCCGGACAACGTATGTCTCGCGGATCCTACGTTTAACGTGCCATCAGAGATCGACTTACTGATTGGTGCAGACGTATTTTGGGATTTGTTGGATGTGGATCGTATTCGATTACCTAATGGGCCGTACCTACAGAAATCAAAAATAAGGTGGTTAATTTCAGGACCTATATTTAATAAAGCACGCGATATAAATAGTCAATGTCATTTTGTTCAGCGGTCGAACATAGATATCGATACCCAACTGAAGAAATTTTGGGAACTGGAAGAGGTTGTAAGTTCGAGTTCCATACTCACCGAAGAAGATCGTAAGTGTGAAGATCTTTTTGTTAGCACTACGACGCGAGACAGCAGCGGTAGATTTTCGGTACGAATTCCATTGAAGGAAGCGGCTGAAACGCTCGGTGATTAATATGAAAACGCAAAATCTCGTTTTATATCACTAGAACGCAAGCTAGATCGATCTCCTTCTTATAAAAGGTTGTATAGTGACTTTATGCGGGAATACATTGAACTAGGGCATATGTCTCAAATTAACGAATACGCATGGCCACACTATTTTCTCCCGCATCATGGAGTACTCCGCGAACACAGCACGACAACCAAACTGCGTGTCGTGTTCGACGCTAGTGCCACAACTTCTACCAATAAGTCACTTAACGATATCCAAATGATAGGACCTCCTCTTCAAAACGATATTTTTTCAATTTTACTCCGTTTTCGGTAATTTAAATATGTTACTTGCGCTGACGTGGAGAAAATGTACAGGCAAGTACTCGTGCACCACGATCAGCGCAACCTTCAATTAATTTTATGGCGGGAAAATTCATCTGATGAGTTAGGTATATACCGACTCAACACTGTTACGTATGGAACCGCGTCGGCTCCATATCTTAGTATGCGTTGTTTACGTCAACTCGCACAAGAAACGGAAAACAACGACATTGCTAAAGTCATAAACGAAGATTTTTTTGTTGATGATTTAATTACCGGTAAAGATGATCCCCACCTTTTAGTAAATGTATGCGAAAAGACTTCGGAGGTTTTAAAATCGGCCTGTTTTCCTTTACGAAAGTGGACTTTCAGTCATGACGTAAACGTAAAGGCATCTAAAGAGTTAGCAATTGGGGACCATTGTCAAAATAAAACTCTCGGTTTAGGTTGGCAAGTCGATAAAGATGAACTTCATTTTACTACCAACTTAGAAAATAAAGTTAAAATTACCAAACGAAGTATGATGTCGGTCATTTCTCAAATCTATGACCCGTTAGGTCTGCTATCGCCGGCAATAATTACAGCAAAAATATTGCTTCAAAAGTTGTGGTTATGTAAAATCGATTGGGATGATGCGGTTCCCCATGATATCGAATGTTTGTGGAACCGATTCATTCAAAGTTTATCATCATTAGGCAATATTCGCGTTCCTCGTTACGTCATGAGTGAATGTACACAAAACTCTGAGCTTCATATTTTCACTGACGCATCACAAGACGCGTACGGTGCTTGTGCGTATGTACGTACTTATTCGGACGATTCTTCTGTTGAAACGAAGTTGTTATGCGCTAAAAGCAAAGTCGCACCAGTTAAAACTGTATGTACCATCCCGCGACTTGAGTTATGCGGTGCTTTGCTAGGCGCACGGTTATATCATAAAATTATAAATTCATTGAGACTGAAGTTTACTAAAATATTCTTTTGGACCGACTCCACCATAGTCATGGGCTGGATCAGAATGTCACCTCATAGTTTAAAAACGTTTGTTCAAAATCGTGTGTCACAAATAAACGACCTTACAGGTGATGCAATTTGGTTACATATTAACGGTAAAGACAACCCGGCCGACATTGTGTCGAGGGGTATTCCGTTAAACGACCTCCAAGACAATGATATGTGGTGGCGCGGGCCTACGTTTTTACAACAACATAAAATCGATTATTCAAACGACGTTTTGATTGATAAAGACCAATTACCCGAAATAAAACCTCAGTTTGTTAGTATGGTATGTAGTGGTCCAAATGACAACGTTGGTTTTATTGATTTCAATAGATTTTCTTCATTTAATCGTTTGCGGCGAGCAACAGCCTATGTACTTCGTTTTATAAGTAACACACGTACAGTCAACAGCAAAAGTAGATGATCAAAATCAGAAATTCAATACTAATGAACGGAGTTCGCGTCAGAACTGTGTGGCGTCGAAGTGATTCAAACGTATGTGTGTGGCAATCACATACTTTTAATAAATAAACAAAAAATAAATTATATAAATTAGTGTTCGTAAATTAGTATTGAATTTCTGATTTTGATCATTTACTTTTGCTGTCGACTGTACAAGTAAACAACATCGCAAAACCGGTTCGTTATCTGTCGATGAGTTAGACGCCTCAGTTGTTATGCTTGCACGGCTCGCGCAAATGCAATCTTTCTATAACGAATATAATGATCTGACTAAGCGGTCGGTAGTCAAGTCCAAAAGAATGCTAGGTCTTAATGTTTTCTTGGATGAATTCAAAGTAATACGCGTTGGTGGAAGATTAAATAACTCACCACACTTTGACAATAATAAAAAACGTCCAGTGCTATTGTGTAGTAAACATCGGTTCACAGTGTTGTTGTTTGCACATGAACATAAACAATTGTTACATGGTGGACCACAGCTCCTACTAGCTTGTGTGCGTGAGACTTGGTGGCCGCTCGGAGGACGAAACCTTGCTAGGAAAACCATACACGACTGCGTCACGTGCACTCGCATGAAAGGGAAGACGTTGCAACCTATCATGGGTAACTTGCCAGCTGAACGCTTGGAACCTGGCTTCCCTTTTATGCGCTGTGGTGTTGACTATGCCGGGCCAGTGATGATCTTGAACCGTAGGGGTAGGGGAGCTAGTCTCATCAAATGTTATATATGTTTATTCGTCTGTTTATGTACACGTGCCATACATTTAGAACTAGTAACAAGTTTGTCAACAAAGGATTACATACTTGCATTAAAACGCTTTATTTCACGTAGAGGAAAGCCAGCTGAGATAATATCAGATAACGGAAAGAATTTCGTAGGGGCAGAAAGGGAACTAGTTTCTTTTATTGAGAATAATAATAAAGATATTATTGATTTCACTTCAGATAATGACATAAAATTCAGTTTCATACCGCCGTATGCTCCTCATTTTGGCGGTCTATGGGAAGCAGGGGTGAAATCATATAAGCACCACCTGCGACGCGTAGTGGGGGGGGCAAACCTTACTTACGAGGAATTCAGTACGGTGTTATCGCAAATTGAAGCCATCCTGAATTCCCGTCCCTTGACAGCCCTGTCCACCGATCCCAACGACCTACAACCCCTTACTCCCGCCCATTTCCTCATCGGCCGACCACTCACCGCTCCAGCCTGCAGTGACTTGACTGCTACGCCGAATCATCGCCTGCTGCGCTACGGCGTGATTGAGCAGATGAGACAAGGTTTTTGGAAGCGATGGGCGAGAGAATACGTATCGGAGCTGCAGACGAGAACCAGGTGGAAGACTCACCGAGATTCCGTTACGCTTCATCAACTAGCTGTGATTAAGGATGACAACCTGCCCCCACTCAGGTGGAAACTCGGAAGAATCATAAACATTCACCCGGGTGCCGATGGAATCTCGAGAGTGGCTGACCTACGCACGGCATCGGGCATCACACGAAGAGCATTCTCCAAAATCTGCCCGCTGCCAGTGCCGCCTTCGATTCCGGACGAGCCGCAGTTGGTCATGTAATCCTGTTTGGAACCTGGCACTTCCAAGGCCGGGCCTATGTTGCCGCATACGTCACCTAAAGGTACCAGAAGGCGACAATGGACATGAAGTTGCAGATGACTCGGCGCTGCGGTACGTGTCGACCAATCAGTGTGTGGTATGCGTGCCAGCCAATCCACGCGAATCGTCATCATTGACTATATTCACGCTGTTCAATTTTGTAATTCACCTTTCGCGCGGTTAAGTGATATTAGAAATTAAGAAGTGCCAAATTATGTACACGTTTTTATGAGACCAATATAAATATTGAGTTATTATCGAATAATAAACAATTCATTTTGAGTACTTCCTATACGACTACCTACCCACTACACTCGCATCCAGAGAAGAACAGAGCTGGACAAATACACCCTGACTCCCGAGCATCGTATTCAACAAAAATCAATAATTTAACTTAGATTGGCGAATGATCATTTCGCAGGTTGCATCAACAATATAGTTTCACTTACAGACACTTACAGACATTTATAAACAACAACTCTCGGTGTATGACACCCCAGTTCAATCTGTCGAATAGGAGTAGAAAATTGCTTAAAATCCAAGCACGGGAATGCACTAGGGTTACCTCTGCTACCTACTTGTCTGCAAAAGATGGAATCCTCAAGTGTCGCCACTGAGACCCAATGCAATCTATATGAAAATGTGTGTTCCATCGAATTAGAAATGACTTATTTTAAACGCAATAGGAGAAGAAAACGCGTCGTTTTCATGTCTATTTTATTTAATAAATGGAACGTTTTCTTGTTTTTAATTTTAATTGTTGGTTATTTTAACCCCATTGATACAAATAAAGATCCGTTTTCGTAGTTATTTTTTTTTTGTTTTGGATGTAGCGGACTTGGGTTTTTGAAGAATTATGTTTTTTTATTCTTTTTGGGAAAATATTCGTCCCTATATAAACATACCTACATAACCTTTGTTAAACTACAAGGCAAGATGGGTGACTGAAAAAAAAAACAAAGAAAAAGTTGTATATAATGCGTGTAGAATAAAATGCTTGTAAGTTTTGAGCAATGAACTGTATTTCCAAACTGGTATTTAATTATTACATTTAGAGCACGTAATTTTCATGGCGCACAGAGAAGAACTTTTCACACAATACATACAATGTTGCTAGTATGTAAAAACTACTAACTAAAATTATAAATGTTGCCAATATAAATAAAGCTATTTTTATGTTTGGATAATTCTCAAACATAGTTGGACCGGGGTTATGTATATAACAAAAGAATAAGCCTGTAAGCAGAAAAGCTGCATCAGATACATATCATCACATAAAAGCAAGAAAAGTTAGATTTGAATAAAATTGTGTTTGATATTTAATTTATTGGTAGCGGACATAGTTTTCTTAGAGATCTAACATATATTTTATTATTTGGCAATTTAATTTCCGACAACTCTGACTGACTCTGACAATACCATCTGGTTCAGATATTGTCTTCACAATTCTTGCCATGGGCCATGCCATTGGAGAGATATTATCACTACGAAGAATGACTAGGTCTCCTTCTTTTAAATTAGGATTTATATTATGCCATTTTGGCCTGCTTTGAAGCTGTGTAAGATAATCCCTGGACCACACTTTCCAAAAATCTTGTTTGATTTTACATAAAATATTCCAAAATTTTAAATTATTAATAGAATAGCTAGATAAGTCTGCTTCAGGATAACTCATCATAGAGGTACCTATGAGGAAGTGGCCAGGCGTTAAATAACTAAAATTGGAAATATCTGAACTCATGGGAAGGAGAGGTCTTGAGTTTAGCACGGCTTCAATTTCCGTGATGGCAGTATACGAACATTCAAAGGTTAAGACAACCGTTCCAACAATTCTCTTAAAATGGTATTTCAAACTTTTAACCCCTGCCTCCCATAAGCCTCCAAACTCTGGAGAGTAACTAGGAATGAACTTTTTAATTAAATTAGGAGTACAATAATTACTTATAGAATCTATATGAGTTTTTGATATAAACAATTCATACAGTTTATTTAACTCATTTGCGGTACCCTTAAAAGTCTTTGCATTGTCACAGAAAATTTTCCTGGGCATTCCTCTTCGAGCAATGAAGCGTTTGAGGCATGCTAAAAAAGCTTCAGTCGTGAGGTCACTGACCAACTCCATATGGATTGCTTTGGTGACAAAACAGACAAAAAGTGCCACATAGCCTTTCGTGATTAATGGTTTCCTAATCCTAGAAGATTTAACAAGGTCCACAGAAGTCCACTCCAACCACAGTGAAGGCCTAGCAATGGTAATTCGCTCTTGAGGAAGAGAACCTATAAGCTGCTTTGCAGCTGCAGCCTTTAAATGGAAACACGTAACACACTTGTTTATCACCATCTTGACTTCACGTATGCCACTGATAAGCCAAAATTGTTGAGAAAGTGAGCTCAACACTAATTTAGCTCCTGCATGCAACAAACGCAGATGTTCATTACGAACTAGGATATCTGTGAAATTGCAAGATTTAGGAAGTATTGCAGGGTGCTTTTTGTCGTATGGCATGTCTATGGCACATTGAAGGCGGCTACCAACTTGCACACCAGCCTGATCCAAAAAAGGATGTAAATTTATTAATCCTGATTTGATGGGTAAATTATTTTTAAGGCACTCTATTTCTTTAGGAAAGTGTTTTTTTTCAATAATAATAATAATAATAAAGCCATTTTTATTTCCTTAACATACAGATTATTAACAACACTAAATAGTTTTAATTAAAAATATATTTTCAGTTAAGGCCCCTGGCGGGTATAGGCCTCCTCCAACAGTTTCCAGGTTTTTCTTGTCTTCGCTTTCTTTACCCAGTCTTCTCCAGCAATTTTCTTTATTTCGTCTAGCCAACATTCTCTAGGACGTCCTCTGGCTCTCTTGCCTCTTGGACCTAACCAGTTCGTAACCAGTTATCAGGTATTTATCTTGCCACGTGACCTGCCCACTTCCACTTCAGTCGTTTCATATGCTGGAGAGCATCTATTACTTGGGTCTTTTTGCGTACATTTTCTGATTTTTGTTTATCCTTCAATTTAATATTCAGGATGCTCCTTTCCATAGCTCGCTGGGTCTTCTGTATTCTGTTCCTTGCATAGTTGTTGTATGTCCAAGTTTGTGATCCATATGACATGCAGGGGAGTAGTTTGGATTTCATTACTTCTTTTAGGCTCCAGAACTTGCTCCACGTCATGTTCATTCTCCTGTCAATTTCATCTTTGTTTCTGGAATTACTGAATGAAATGCTTTTCCCTAAATATATATAGCTCTCTACATACTCTAAGCTCTGTGAATCGTCAACTAGTATAGGCGTTTGGACCGAGTTAGTCATTATTTTAGTTTTTGATGTATTTAATTGTAATCCTATACTGTTACTTAGTTTGCATAGGTCTGTTACCATTTCTTTTAATTGCTTAGCTGATCTTGAGAAGAGGACTATATCATCAGCGAATCTAAGGTTATTCAGGTTTTTCCCTTCTATGTTTATACCTTTTTGTTTCCAATCTAGATCTTTCATTATGTGTTGTAGAACTGATATAAAGATTGTAGGTGATAGCGGGTCTCCCTGTTTCACGCCTCTACATATTTTTATTATTGGTCCCAATCTGTCGAGTTTCACGCGGCTTACACTTTTGCTGTAGATATCTTTCAGGATGTTTATGTAAGGTTTAGGGATTTCTTGATGGTCTAGTGCTTGCCATAGGCTGTCGTGGGATATAGAGTCAAAAGCCTTTGCATAATCAATAAAAGCTAGGTATAAAAATTGTTGCCGTTCTTGGTGCTTTTCAATTACTTGTTCTAAAGTATGGATGTGGTCGATTGTGCAAAAACCCTTTCTAAATCCTGCCTGTTCTATGGGTTGGTGCTTCTCTATATCTGGCTCTATTCTCTTGTTTAAACATGCCGCGAATAGTTTATACATAGTAGGGAGCAAGCTAATAGGGCGGTAGTTATTCATATCTGACGCGTCCCCCTTTTTGTAAAGCATTAAAATTCTTGACTCGGCCCATTTTGTAGGTACTCTTTGCTCTTGGAGGATTTTATTAAAAAGGTTTGATAGAGGACCAGCCAGTAGGTACTTGCCTAATTTGAGAGCTTCGTTTGGGATATTATCATGCCCGGGACTTTTTTCTTGTTTAAGCCTGTCTATTCCTCTTATGATTTCAGATTCTTCGAAGGGTTTGACCAATAATGACGTTGTTGTACTCCCTGCATGATTTTGATCAGTTTTGATTTTATAGTTTATGTCGCTGTAAAGGTCTTTGTAAAAATCTGAGGCAATTTTAACTATGTCTTTCCTTGTTTGCGTGTGTTTTTGAGGTTCTTTTGATTTTAACTTTGGAATCCACTTTTTACCAGTATTGAGTTGCTTATACGCCCTTTTTTGACTTCCAAACTTTAATAGGTTAGATTCTATTATCTTCATCCTATAGTTTTCGTAGTCGTGTTTTAGTTGCTTATTGGTTGTTTTGTATAGGTTCGACAGTTCTTGTCTCTCTTCTCTATTTTTTGGTTGTTTACGTTGTAATTCTATCCGTCTTTTTATACTGTCCTTTGTTTCTGCTGATATTATTTTCTTCCTTTCCTGTTTAGTGCTTGTGTTTTTTATGGTTTGCGTTACAGCTGACTCTATTTTACTGTAGTATGATTCTACGTCGCCAGTTTTGCACCAAGTTACTTCATGTAATTAGTTTTTTAATCGATTTAAGAAATTGTTTATATTGTCTTTTCCCTGTAATAGGATTTTGTGGTTTCCGAATTTTGCTCTACTTAGTTTTTGTTTTTCTAAGATTAGTGTGCCTCTTACTAATTTATGGTCACTCATGAATATGTCATTATTTAATGTATCTATGTTTGAAAAATATTTTGGGTAATTGCTGAGAATGTAATCGATTTGGTTTTTAGTGTTTCCATCTGGACTAGTCCAGGTCCATAAACATTTTTGTTTTTTCTTAAATAATGTATTTATTAAGACAAGTTTATTTTCCAGTGCGTATTGTAGCAGACGTTCACCTCTCTGGTTTCTACTGCCATAACAGTATGGTCCCATTATTATGTTTTCGCCTTGTCTTCGTTGTCCTATTTTTGCGTTTAGGTCTCCCATTGTAATAATGATTCCTTTGGCAAGGTTGTGAGCAGTTTGTAATTGGTCGTAAAAGAATTTTATTTCTTCTTCAGGCGCTACATTAGTGGGTGCGTACACTTGTATTAGTGATAATTCTGTGGTTTCAAATTGAAGGTTTAATATACACACTCTTTCTGAAATTCCTATGTAGTTTCGGACATTAGTATTATATTTCTTTTTAATTAGGAAACCAACACCGTGTAGACCTTTTGTTTCTCCTGTATAGCAAAAAATATGTTCATCTAGTTCCTCAATGTGGCTTCCAAATTTTCTAACTTCCGCTAATCCAATAATATCATATTTTATTTTATTTAAGGAGTGTATAAGCAGTATCATTCTTTGTGGTGATAAGAGTGATCTGACATTATATGTACATATACATAGTTGTTGCTGTGTTAAAGGGTTATAGTCTTTATCTCCCGCGGGGACAAACCGTATTGGGAGATTGAGAGGGGCCTTTTCTAATTGCTATTCTGAGTTGTAGTGATCAGTGCTTGGTGATGACTCATGCAAATTCTTTTCAGAGTTATAAACCAGTTTAGGTTTCTGTAAAATATAGTTCTTCATTGTTATTGTTTTGCTTTTCTTAACAGGTTTATTTTTATTTCCTGCCCTATTTTGGCTATTAACTGACATTATTTCGGGAGACTCGGATAAAATTCTTTTGTTGTTATGATTCTGCGTTACCTTTTTATTTTTGCCGGGTAACACTATGAGCTTATCATATTTAATGAAAGCTATGTTGCCTGCCTCTTTTTCCTCTCTCAGTTGGGCCTGTAAGTCTCTGCGTTTGTTTAATACTTCGAGAGGATAGTCCTGTTTTACATAATATGGCGTGTCTTTTAAGCATTTTTGATTTTGCTGAATTTTTATTTTTAATCCCATTGTAGTAAATGTAACTATAACAGGCCGGATGCTTTCACCTTTTTTCCCAATTCTTCTGACAGACTCTATGCCATTTTCATAATGTAAGCCAAAGTATTTATTTACTATGTTTATTATTATTTCTTCTAAACCGTGGTATGTTTCTTCTCGTTCTTCCACACCAAAGAAAATTAAATTTTTACGCCTCATTTATCTTTCAAATTGGTTGATTTTTATAGTATGCTCCTCCAGTTTCTTTTCTAAGTTTTCATTTTTTATTTCCAAGCTCCTGAACTTATCATTTATATTATTATTAATGGTAGTCTTTATATCCTCCTTCATTTCGCGCATATCAATTTTTTGTTGTTTCATCTCCTTCTGCATGCTTTCCAGCAAGATTTTTACTTCATCCATGTTATAGTGGGGTGGCAATAAGTTCTTTGAAATTTTATGCTTATTTTATATGACTGTTTTGAGTTTAATTGTGTACAGCGCACTCTGTTAGCGAAATGCTGAACTAGTGAACTTGAGCCGCCCGCTCAGTTACTGATGTTGAACGATCGAAATCGATATGTGTAACTATCGTAGTTTTGAAGTTTATTGATAGATGGCGTTAGTTGTAGCATCAAAGTTTATGTTATGGAAAGTTTTGATTGATATCACTTTTAGGTTATTTTTGAATTATTTATGTTTTCACTTGAACAAAAGAATTGATCACTTATTGCACTTTACAATCGGAGTTAAGTCTTGTGTTTTTATGTCCACGCGGTCCGTGTAATGTCTTGGTTCACTTTTGTTTATTTCACTTGACACATCACAGCTGTTGTTCGTTGCATATTTTACCATTTGAAAAAGTGAACAATATTATCGTATTCACTTTGTTTTCACTTAGTCTTTTATATTGTCTTGGTAAAACTTTATATAGTTTCAACGATTTTTTCACTTTAAGCTTAGTTATTGAGTATTATCTATTTTTTATTTCACTTTAAATACAGACTCGATGTTTATCGTGGCTCTGTGGCGCCCTCTCCCTTTTCTTTGTTTTCTTTGAATACTACAAATAATCACCAACAAAGCACCACGAAGCTCCTGTGGTGTCAAAGAACCATACATTTTATTGATGTTTTTGAAACAATTTTTACAAAATCGCAATATATAGGCAACAATTCGCTGAAGCCGATTAAAATCGGATATTTTTTCGATTAAATTACTCAACACTGACTCATCTTTTTTAGTAGAAAGTTCATTGACCCCACAGATAGTTTCTACAATGTCAGCTTCAGCTAAATTAGGAATGGGGAACTCAACACTGCTTACAGAGTGCTCAAAGTCCTTGCTTAACAATTCTTTGGGACCATGCCACCAAAGCACATTAGATTTTAATTTGTGTGGGTCACAACCTCTTGATAATAGATCAGCAGGATTATTAGCTGTGCTGACATAAGACCACTGACAGTTAGAAGTCAATGTTTTTATTTGATTTACCCTATTAGTCACATAAGGGTTTGACTTAATGTTTTTAGATTTAATCCATGCCAGTGTTATTTGAGAATCACTGTACAAATAAACTGCGAGACTAGGGAATTTACATTTTAAAATATTGTAAACCATAAGCACCATTTGCGAAAGAAGCAAGGCACTGTTTAATTCTAGTCTTGGGATAGTTAAATTTTTATTTAATGGAGCAACACGGGATTTGGAGCATAATAAATTAACAAAGACTGAGTCATCAGATTTAACATTTCTTAAGTTAAGACAGCTTCCAAGCGCTTTCATAGATGCATCAGCATACCCAACCAATTCTATGATAGCTGCATGACCTAAACTTACACATCTTGGTACACTAATTGTATTCATTAAAGCTAAGTTTTTAATAAATTTATCCCAAACATTGAGTTGCTCTTGGGGCAATATTTTGTCCCAGTCTAAATTCATAGACCATAAGGTTTGCATAAAAATCTTTGCTACAACTATAATAGGACTTATGAGACCTAATGGGTCAAACATTTTGCCAATGAAACTCAGAATAGCCCGTTTGGTCTTGGTATCATCATTGTTAATCATTGGACAGTTAAAAGTAAATGTATCATTTAAAACGTCGCATTTTAAACCCAATGTCTTTTCTATTCCAAAATCTGAAAAATCAGCCTTATCTGCAATCTTAACAATATTGTTATTGTTCACCTCTAATTTTTCAAAACATTTATGCTCTTTGGGGAGTTCATCAATAGCCTCAGGGTAATTTGAACACCACTTATGAAGCGTGAAGCTGCCTTTATTCAACAAAGCAATAAGTTCATGTTTGAGTTGATTAAGATATTGAATGCTATTAGAACCACAAATGACATCATCGCAATAAGTGTTCAGCAACATTGCTTGAGCAGCAAGCGGGAATTCAGTTTGAAATCTACGAGCCAGCTCTATCAGACAACGAGTAGCCAAGAAGGTGGAAGACTTCAATCCATATGTGACAGTCTGGAGTTGCAAACAGCTGATGGGTTTGCATGGATCGTCACGCCATAAAATGTTTTGAAAACAAGTTTGACTTGGGTTAATAAGAATTCCACGAAACATCTTTTTAATGTCACATATGAGCGTGTATAAGTATGTTCTCCAAAGGAGTAGAATATCAAAAAGCTCGCTCTGAACAACTGGACCATTCAACATAACATCGTTCAATGATACACCAGCTCTTCTCATGCTACCATCAAATACCACACGTAGCTTGGTGGTGAAACTCGCCTCATTTAGAACTGCATGGTGAGCTAAAAAATAAACAGTGCCATTTTGGACATCATAGCTGCCTATGTCCACTGTTTTAGCATGCCCCAATGCTATATACTCCTCAATAAAGCTTTTATATTTTTCTAAATATACAGGATTGTGTTTAAATCGTTTCTCCAGTGATATGAATCTTTGAAGAGCCACCGAGAATGAATTCCCAAGCTGCAACTCTTCCATTTTCAAAGCTAAGGGCATATCAACGCAAAATGTGTGATTTTCAAGTTTAATAGATTGTTGAAAACATTTTTCCCATTTTTTAAATTCATCACCGGCTTTTGTAGTAGACTGGGGAATCATCTCAGTGAGCCAAAACTGTTCCATTACAAGTTCTAATTTATTACTATCACAAATAGCCAAGTTTGTAACTGAATTATTTTTATGATTATCAAACTGTTTTCCACCAATAGTGTAACCAAACAAAGTATTCTGCAACAATAAACTATTATGAATTTTAATTTGACCATTGATTAAAATATTAAAATAAATATCAGCACCTAAAAGCATGGATATTTCTGTTGGTACGTTAAATTCATTATCGGATAATTGAATATGCTTGGGAATATTTAACCCAGAAATTTCAAAATGATGTTGAGGCAGATTTGATGTGATATGATTTACAACATGGCATTTTACTTTTAATTGTACATTATTCACTGGGGAGTTGATGGTAATATCAACATATTTGTTGATTTGATTACAATTATTCCCTATGCCAATAATGTTGGCATGTTGGGTCTTAAGATTTAAGTTCAATTTTTCCACAAGATGTGAGGTAATAAGCGACACTTGACTACCTGAATCAAGTAAAGCTCTAACATAAAGTTCGCAACCTTGATAGTCAATTAGCTTAACCTTTATAGTCGGCAATATAGTATTCATAGACGAATTAACAGAATGCAGTGATATAGAAGCCTGCGGGCCAGGACCACTGTCTGTATGCAAGAGCGTATTGTGCTCTTGCTTGCAAATTTTACAAGAAAATGAAAACTTACACTTACTAGTGTGAGCCTTTAAACACATAGTACACAATTTTTTGTCATCTATGAATTTTATACGGTCTTCTACTGAAGCCATTTTAAATTTAGGGCATGTATGCAACAAATGTGCCATACCACAAAAAGAACAAGAAATAGAATTTTTAGTGACAACATTGCTCACTTTTTGTACTGCATTCTTCTTATAGTCGGAATTACAGCTATCTTCGAAGGCTATATAGCGCACTTCTCTAAGAATGAAATAAACTCTTCCATAGTTGGAAGTGTATTTATATCCCTATCAAGTTGATAGGCACGATTAGTATATAAATCTATTTTTTTAGATTTATATACTAATCGTTATATAGTTATCGACCAATATCTCTGCTGTGCCATACCTATAAGTTGTTTGAAAGATTGCTGTTGAACCGCCTTACTGCAGTGGTTGAGCCAAAGCTGATTTCGGAGCAGGCTGGTTTTAGGCCTGGTAAGTCATGTTCCAGTCAAGTCCTCCGATTAACGCAACATGTAGAGGATGGGTACGAGGCTAACAGAATCACAGGTGTGGTATTTGTAGACCTGTCTGCGGCTTATGACACAATTAATATAAAGATGCTACTTGCTAAATTCGAGACCATAACAAACGACCGGGGGTTTGTCAAAATTCTGAGTGAACTATTGCTCAACCGTCGCTATCAAGTGCACTTTCAAAGTGGTAAGAGCAGATGGCGAAGCCAAAACAACGGTCTCCCACAGGGCAGTGTGCTGGCACCGACGCTTTTTAACATCTACACAAATGACCAGCCTACCACGCAACACACTGAACGCTTCTTGTACGCGGATGACCTAGCCTTGGCGGCGCAATCAACTACTTTCGAGGAGGTTGAAAACCACTTGACAGAGGCTCTCGAGTTACTTGGAGGGTACTACGACAGCAATGCTCTTCGTCCAAATCCATCCAAAACCCAATCATGCGCTTTTCATCTTCGCAACAGAGTTTCGAGCAGGATACTCAAAATTGCTTGGCGAGGAACTGATGTAGAGCACTGTAAGAAGGTTCACCCTTGTTTGGGCGAACAATGTTTGATACAATATTACTAAATCGAACAACGTTCAAGAAAATCATCACTTAGTATAATATCGTTTGACAGAATTTTCAGTTCGTCGAATATTTATTTGCTATAACAACATTTGTGCTAATGATCAAAAGGTATAATGTTCATTTGATGTAATGTTCAGATGGTATACATGTATTTTATCGAATATTCAATTGTTGTAAAGTAATGCAGAAAAAAATATATAACTATAAATCGAAACGGGTAGATTAGGTTAGGTGGTGACGACACAACGCGCGAAGGCGAGCGAGCGCAGCGAGCGTGCCGCGTCAGCGGCCGCCTAGCGCCAGATGTCCTCAATTGCGTAGCAAATTATATTTAGACATTTGTTTTGGCATAAATTAAATTCACATAATGTTACTAGGCATAATGTGCAAATCTATTGTGCCACGCTAAATCATTGTCTTCAAAAAACAATAAGATGTGGTACAAAAGTTAGTGACAGAAACGAATCGTTGCAAACCCGACTCCACGTAGTCTTGTCTGCCCTACACCTAGAGTGTAATCTAAGCCCTTGTAGGCGCGGAGGGGCAAGGCGGCCCGCGGGCTGAGAAGCAGGTGGTTTTAACGCTCGCCACCGTGGCTGAGGCTGGCCGGCGCAGCCGGCCAGCAAGCCGAAGCTTCGGTGGTGAGCGTAAAACACATCTGCGACGATAAGCTCGCGTGGGACCGCCGGAGCCCCGCAGCGCCGGAGCCGTGACAGAAACCATGCCTGCTGCATGTTTGCTTGCATGCTGCATGCTTGCCGCATGCTTGCCGCATGCTTGCCGCATGCTTGCCGCATGCTTGCCGCATGCTTGCCGCATGCTTGCCGCATGCTTGCCGCATGCTTGCCGCATGCTTGCCGCATGCTTGCCGCATGCTTGCCGCATGCTTGCCGCATGCTTGCCGCATGCTTGCTGCATGCTTGCTTACATTCTGCATGCTTGCTTGCTGCATGCATGGTGTATGCTTGTTTATATGTTTGTGTGGTTACTGCATGCATGGTAAAAATATGTTTTAATATCATTATGCGTAAATCATTTATGCTTTAGAATGTTAACCTTAATCATTATTATGATTAGAAAAATTATGCGTAAACTGTTATACGTAAATAATGTTATTGCGAAAATATGATTAGGCTAATAGTAATTATTAATGAACTAAATATTCGATACGATCTTTCGACTAAATCATTATTAGTCTAGTGAAACATTAGTTTAAATAAAATTAGTGCATTTGAAAATTCGGTGAAATTAAAGGACATTGCCCAGAAGTAGTATCGCTATATATTAATAGAGTATAGCCATGAAAATGTGTTCATAAATTATAAAATATTTTTTTAACTTGTCTTAGTTTACTTGATCGAAATCGTATATGGCGTTAACATTTTGTATTTAATTAGGTTTTTAGTTGATTTTATTGCAATACTTTTCAAATGGCGTATTCTAATCAAAGCAGTGTTGTCAATTTCAAGGACCTTCCACTAATCGGTCTAGACAGACATTAAAAAGGGTGACACTTCATTTAAAAAATAATTTCAACTAACACTTTTTTTCTCGTTATTAATATTAATATTTTTAATTAACATAATTAAAATAATGCGTTTTATGGATTAATATCCATAAAATAATATTACTTTACATATTAAAAATGTTTTTATACTTGACAAATCACTAGTGATCGGGGTGTTTTAGATTAACTGTTGGCAACACTATTACGGGTAACGTGAAAGGTGAACTGTCAAAGTGAAAGTGTCTAATGTGTCAGTTGTGTCACTGTCAATCGTGTCGGCATTTGGCGGCAGCGAAGTTTTGTTTAGTGTTTTTTACATGCATTGATAGTTGTTGTTGTTGAGTTTGTGTATTAATAAATAACCTTTCATTGCGTGGAGTTCGTGTCCAGTCGAATCTTAAGATTCCTGCATGATCAAGAACTCTAGAAGACAATTGTACTTTTTCTGTGCTGGTGGTGTGACTGTGTAGAACGTTTTTACGACTACCTACAGACCGTGTCATCTGTGCAGTAAATCATCAACGATTTCGTTTAAAATGTCACGCTGTGTGAACTGTTCTCTTTCTTTGGTACATCCTCTACCCCGTCGTCAAGTCGGGGAGGCAACAGACGTAATGGTTAGAATTTTACGATCCTGGATTACTCCAGCGACGGTTAGTATATCTTATTTATTCAATTATGTTTTATTATATTTTTTTACCACTCTTCTCAGTTCACTTTTTAGACGTATGTGCAATAGTTTCAAACATACAACAACAATACACACAATATAATATTTATAATAATGTTGTATTGATAATATAGATAATATTAATAATAAGAAACTGTAGCTCAAGTCTTTCAGCACTATTCATATTTTATTGTTTACAGTTAACTTTTACAGGTCATACTAGAAACTGTCTAACTATGTTCAAAATATATATGAACATGTTATGAACCACTATAATCCATTTGCAATAGCATTAGACAGAAGTTGACAAAGGTTATTTTTGATGCACACTTTGTAACAAAAGTACAATAAACATGTTACAGTTATGATAGACTCCGAATTTATTATAATCTATTTTTACAGCAGCCGTTGCACTTAACTTTGACTAATTAATATTTTAACTTATGAAATTATTTAGCTTTCAATTAGTTGTAATAATTCATTACAATTTAAAATTGCAGTGTCAATGCTAAAAACTTAAAAGAAGCAGGGATGAACAACACCGGGAATGTTATTCGTTTCACTATAATTCTTTTAAAATGTTACCAAATCTTTAAAAGACCTAACCTTTATTTTCTTTATATTATTATACATTCATATTTAGTACTGTCTTAGATCTATTTATCAAAGTTATGATGCAATAATTTTAAATAAAATTGTTTTAACTTATCTATGAAATAAAACGTTTTGCAATCCTACTTCTACGAGCCTCTTTTTTTTATTTATGCTATTATAATAGAGTATAGTTATACTTTTCTTAATTTGATTTGATTTTGTTTGACTTTTGTGTTTATGATAATAATCTAGGTATATTTTCTATTAAACTAATACTAAGATCATTATCTAACCTGAATAAATTGTATATCTATTATATTTATTTTTAGATGTCATTAGAAGATGTCCTTTGTCAAGAATGTTATGAAATACTAGAAAGAGCATCTATAAACTTGTCAAGTGAATTAACAGCTGTACGAGCTTATGGACATCAACAAGTGTGCTTTGTCTGCGGATCTTCCATATTAAGAGCTAAGACACACACAGTATCAATTGATAGCCCTGAGGGAAATGTCATCCTGTCATGCATACCATATCAGCAGGTATCTATACGTTTAATAACACTTGGTGCATTAAAATATTAAATGATGTTTTTGTACAATCTGAGAACTGTTCTCAGATTTTACACAAACACCTCATGAAATATGGAGTATGCTATTTTCTAACTTGGTTAAGTCTATTTTTGTCCTTTATTCCAAATATGTTAATTAATTTTAGGTACACAGACTTGAAAAAGTTTGCTTACGTTGTTGGACAAAGGCCTATAGAAGTGTAAGGAGACAAACTCAGCAAGATCAGGATAGGCAACAGCAGATTGTTCATGAAGAAGCTTCTGCACCGCAAGGTAGTATAGATGTTCCTACATCAAGACAAAAGGGGGTAAGTATATTAGAAACTTCTATGTCTTCAAGGACTTTATCAATACCTACACCACCACCACAACCCATTCACCAGTTGCATCAGGAGCATAATGTTGTACACCGCCCCAAAATAATATCACGTATTTATAAAAGAGCTGCTGCATCATCACGACATTGTATTTTTGATGACTGTAGTAATACAGAACGGTTGTTGGTACCATCTGTTACATAGGAAATGTTACTGTTAGAGCATAAATTGTACGTACCAGTTAGTGCTAGAATATGCAGCCATCATCTTAATATTGGTTCTTGGGATGAATTACAGTTTCATTATAATGACTTTACTGGGTGCCAAATGGATGATATGATGTCAATTATGGAAAGAGGTACTCGCAGACAGTACAACTTTTCTAATATTAGTGAAATGAATACACACCTCTGTCATTATTGGTTAGGTATGAATCCTGAACAGTTTTATCAATTATTATCACACATACACAGCTGGCAAAGGAAACTCCTTGTCCAAGTGTGGCTTTAAGTATTATGCTGGTTAAACTTAGAACTAGTGAGAGTAATGAGCGATTATCTATATTGTTTCAACTTCCTAGAAGCACTCTAGAAAGGTATATGTCTAAAGCAAGAAATTGTTTGGGTAATACATTTGTACCCTTATATTTAGGACTTGGTCACATGTCGATACAAGATGTGGCGGCTAAAAATAAGATAATTCCAGATGGTTTATTTGGAAATCCAGATATGCCAGTTTCTACCAAGCCAGCAATTATTATGTGTGATGGTACTTATGTCTATGTGCAAAGCAGTAGTAATTATTTATACCAAAAAAAGACTTATAGCCCACATAAATATGTTAATTTGAATAGAATAGAATAGAATAGAAAAGAATAGAATAGCATAGAATGGAATGGAATGGAATGGAATGGAATGGAATGGAATGGAATGGAATGGAATGGAATGGAATGAAATGGAATGGAATGGAATGGAATGGAATGGAATGAAATGGAATGGAATGGAATGGAATGGAATGGAATGGAATGGAATGGAATGGAATGGAATGGAATGGAATGGAATGGAATGGAATGGAATGGAATGGAATGGAATGGAATGGAATGGAATGGAATGGAATGGAATGGAATGGAATGGAATGGAATGGAATGGAATGGAATGGAATGGAATGGAATGGAATGGAATGGAATGGAATGGAATGGAATGGAATGGAATGGAATGGAATGGAATGGAATGGAATGGAATGGAATGGAATGGAATGGAATGGAATGGAATGGAATGGAATGGAATGGAATGGAATGGAATGGAATGGAATGGAATGGAATGGAATGGAATGGAATGGAATGGAATGGAATGGAATGGAATGGAATGGAATGGAATGGAATGGAATGGAATGGAATGGAATGGAATGGAATGGAATGGAATGGAATGGAATGGAATGGAATGGAATGGAATGGAATGGAATGGAATGGAATGGAATGGAATGGAATGGAATGGAATGGAATGGAATGGAATGGAATGGAATGGAATGGAATGGAATGGAATGGAATGGAATGGAATGGAATGGAATGGAATGGAATGGAATGGAATGGAATGGAATGGAATGGAATGGAATAGAATGGAATGGAATGGAATGGAATGGAATGGAATGGAATAGAATGGAATGGAATGGAATGGAATGGAATGGAATAGAATAGAATAGAATAGAATAGAATAGAATAGAATAGAATAGAATAGAATAGAATAGAATAGAATAGAATAGAATAGAATAGAATAGAATAGAATAGAATAGAATAGAATAGAATAGAATAGAATAGAATAGAATAGAATAGAATAGAATAGAATAGAATAGAATAGAATAGAATAGAATAGAATAGAATAGAATAGAATAGAATAGAATATAATAGAATAGAATAGAATAGAATAGAATAGAATAGAATAGAATAGAATAGAATAGAATAGAATAGAATAGAATAGAATAGAATAGAATAGAATAGAATAGAATAGAATAGAATAGAATAGAATAGAATAGAATAGAATAGAATAGAATATAATAGAATATAATAGAATAGAATAGAATAGAATAGAATAGAATAGAATAGAATAGAATAGAATAGAATAGAATAGAATAGAATAGAATAGAATAGAATAGAATAGAATAGAATAGAATAGAATAGAATAGAATAGAATAGAATAGAATAGAATAGAATAGAATAGAATAGAATAGAATAGAATAGAATAGAATAGAATAGAATAGAATAGAATAGAATAGAATAGAATAGAATAGAATAGAATAGAATAGAATAGAATAGAATAGAATAGAATAGACTTTTATTTTGCAAATATGGGTAATACACAATAGTTGTCTTAACACATTAAAGCTCAGCCATATTTTACCATTCGGCATGCAAACATTTACATAATATACGAAACATTATTATTATGAACATGCACTTTAAAACCAGATCAATTCATATATTATTATTACAATTATTAATCATTCAAATATCAATTAATAAATTATCATCACAATTATCATTCAATCGGTCAATTAATAAATTATTTAATTATTATTCAAACAAAAATCATTACAACTAATAAATTATTTAATTATTATTCAAAACAAAAATCATTACAACTAATAAATTATCATTACAATTATCATTCAATATGTCAATTAATAAATTATAATAAATTATTTTTATTAATATTAATAAATTATTTGGTAAAACCATTTTTGTTTGTCTGCTGCGATGGATTTATTTTGCAATCACTCGGCCCATTCCCAGCAACTAAAAGCGACTCGGACATTATGTCTACTGAATTTCGCTATGAATCAACTACATTAAGAAATTATTTTAGGCCTGGAGATGTTTTTATTTTGAATAGGGGCTTCAGAGACGTAAGTGGCGAATTGCACAGCCACGGTTATAAAGCGTATATGCCTGAATCTCTTTTAGAACGCGAACAGCAGCTAACCACATTGCAAGCAAATCGATCAAGATGTGTTACAATGTGTCGATGGGTAGTTGAAGTTGTAAATGGGCGAATTAAACGCGATTTTAAATTATTTCGCCAAGAATATTTCAATCGTGCATCATTACACTTGATGTTGGATTTTAATATTGCTGATGCTCAACAGTTTTTAGAAATAGCTAAAGCTAGATTAAATACAAGAAACTATTTGGGAGAGTACATACAAAATCAAAATATTAATAGAAAGAGAGCTGTTTTTTTAACTTTAGATGCTGAACATCCATATTTGGATATATTTCCAAGACTATCATTACATGATCTGATGACAGTAGCTCTAGGTTCTTATCAGATTAAACAGGCTCGATCGTATTTTGGGGAGCACGTCCGTAGGAATGGTAAATACGAAATTGAACTAGCAAACGACATTGAGGATGACTTGCCATTGTCTCTGGGAACGGATAAGTATTTAGTAAGGGGAAGAATTAAGTCACGACATGTTAGCAGTAATAGTAGTGGATCCATAGGCGTACAACTACTAGTCTCTAGAAATCGTGTAGCGCCCATTAAACAACCAACAATACCGAGGCTTGAACTTTTTGGAGCTTTGCTGGGTGCAAGGCTGTGTACTAAGGTTAAGGAAGCGCTTACAATGCCCATTCACAAATGTAGATTCTGGTGCGACTCAACCATAGTCCTGGGTTGGCTTTCTACTCCTTCAAATCAATAAAAACCTTTTGTTAGAAACAGAGTCAATGAGATACAGGAAAGCACTTGTGGTCATACCTGGAGCTACGTACCGTCGAAGGACAACCCGGCGGATCTTGTTTCCCGTGGTCTCAGGGCCGACGTTATCATAGACACACCTCTGTGGTGGTCTGGACCCTCATTTTTACAGCATAGTGAAAATGAGTGGCCCAGTATGCCAAACCACGGGAAAGATAGTCTGCCGGAAGTAGTGACTCATTTCATTGGCAGTGATAGTAACAATCATTCATTATATAGTAATCATTCAGATGTCATCATTCATTCATCAATCATTCATAATTTATTAGTAAAGTATTCCAGCTTAACAAAAATACAAACTATATTTACACATGTACAACGCTTTATTTACAATGTAAAAAATAAAAATAAATTGCATGGTAATTTTTCAACAACAGAGCTAGAAAATCATTAAATAAAATTATACATTATTCACAGCTTGAAATGTTTCCAGAAGAGTATAATTTGTTGAAGTCTGGACAAAAATTACCACGCAAAAGTAGATTGCTTCCTCTGACACCGTTTATTGACATTCATAACCTCATTCGAGTGGGCGGGAGGCTCGATAACTCCCCCTCTGATTTTAATGTGAAACATCCCATTGTTTTATGCAGTAAGCACATACCTACAAAACTTGCAGCTGACATCACACGGCTGGATCGGTGGAAACGAGTCCAGTTCATTAGGCAGCATTTCTGGAGCAGATTCCATAATGAGTACACTTCTCTGCTGCAGGCCAAAACCAAGTGGTTTCATTAGTCAAAACAAGGTCGTGCCTTCAACTGCATCTGCCCCCTTCCAGTAGAAGATTGAAGACGTCCCTTCAACCCGGGGAATATGTCGGCGCATGAGTAGCTACAGACGACACCGGGGACGGCGCGGGGTCGAGGTATCGAACCCGGCCGCACACGCACCTCCGCCGTCGTCACCACTCAGCTCATTACCACGGTCGACTACGGGCATTTATTTATAACAATCTAATACGTATAGCGATTGTGAAAACGGCATTAAACCTATGTTTATACAGTCCACTATCTTTTATTATAAAGTCCCGATTGAGCCTAATCACTATTTAAATCACTGCTTTCAACACAATTAGGAAAATCGAAAGCCTATTTCATGGAACAGTCACATGTATTTTCAACATAATGTAAATTGTTTTATGAATGAATAAACGAATGAATGAGTAAAACTATATTCCATTCCTATATTAAAGTATTTTTATTATCTACTTCCTATACAAACCTACAGTATAAGCTTCCTATGTATAGAATTAAAAAGAATCACCTATGTAATATTATTGATTTGGGATCAATTATTATTTGGTTTGAACTATTATCTATTATCTTATGTGAAATCAAATCATATTAGACGGTTTTTTTGGTGAAAGGTTTGTTACAAAACTAACCTCAAAACTGAACACAAAATCAAAGAACAACGGAAACCCCCACAGTACACATGGATAATTTTTATTTCCTTTAAAAGTACGACATCACCCCTCTTTTATCTCCAATTTATGTAAACATACAAACATTTTTATTGCGCAACCGTGGTCTATAGTAGAATGGGCAATCTCCTTTGTTCAAATGAAATTAGTTCAAATAAATAATTATACTAAATAAAAATTTACCAATGATTTATTCGGTCAAATGAATAATTCTACGAAATGACTTTATTGCAACTAAAATTCGCCGAAGTGATTTTCGACGAAACATTGTTCGACCAAACAAGGGTGAACCCTGTAAGAACCCCAGATACCTCGGTGTTGCATTGGACAGAGCATTAACATTTAATGTACATTGCCACAACATCAAGCGGAAAGTCGAAACCCGCAATAATTTACTACGACGCCTTATTTCTACCAACTGGGGAGCTGCACCTGAGGTCCTTCGCACAACCGGCATGTCCTTATGCCTCTCTGCTGGCGAACTTGCATGCCCAGTGTGGCATCGATTCGCTCATGCAAAGCAAGTTTACATCGCCCTGAACGAGACGTGTCGCATTATATCGGGCTGTCTAAGACCGACTCCGCTCAACAAGCTCTACCCGTTGGCTGGTATCGCACCACCCGTCGTCCGTAGGGATGTCGCATGCGCGCTTGAGAAATATTACCAAGAATCCGATTCCCGACATCCCCTCTACAATTACACAACAGCTCCGGGCAGACTTAAGAGTCGGAAGAGTTTTCTTCGAAGCACACAGGCCATCCAGGACCGTCCGCGTACGGTGAGACGTAAGTTGTGGGAGAACCTCCATCCACCACCACCCAACTTCGTTCAACCCAAGGAACACCTGCCACTCGGAAGTGATTTGCAGTGGCCTGTATGGAAAGCGCTCAATAGACTGCGCACCCAGGTAGGCCGCTGCAAACACAATCTAGCAAAATGGGGCATAATAGATCCCACCGATACCCAGTGTGAGTGCGGTGATCCTGACCAGACAATGGCCCACTTATTACAGTGCCCAAAGTGCCCCTGCACCTGCACCTTAGAGGACATTAAAAACGCCACTGATGCTGCGATAAATGTGGCTACCTACTGGGCCCAAGTAGTCTAGCATAAAGGAAAACCATCGATTCGAAAAGAAGAAGAAGATTTTTTAGATAAAATTGAAATTAAAAGCATGTCCCATTGATTAACAGGCTGCTGCAAGTTTTTAAGTGCATGCAATTGTTGTTGTACTTGTGATACAAAAGACCTTATAGAGGCCGATGTACCTTTCTGCATCACGGGCAATTGCAATATTATATTTATGTGATTAAAAATTAATCTTGACTTATTATCAAAGCGTTTTTTCAAAAGCTCAATGGCTTCTTTATATGAGTCATTCACAAGTGGTAGGTTAACAATAACAGCCAATGCTTCATTCGATAAAAAATTTCGCAAATAAAATAACCTTTGCACATCTGAAAGTGTCCTGTTTCCATCAATAACAGCCATAAACAAATCTATAAACGGGGCATATTTAGTAAAATCCTTCCCATCGAATATTGGAATATCAATGTTAGGTAATTTTGAAGTTGAAACATTTGAACATTGTTTTACCTCAGATGTATGTACATAAGCTTTTTAAAGCTGAATTTAACTTTGAGATAATATCAAAATATTTATCTTCTAAGATAGCAACATTTTCCCTATCTTTTTCATCCCAAGATAAAATATCTAATTGTGTTCTCTCATAGTCTTTGAAAGTTGTGTTCAGCTTATCATTACGAACTTGTATCATTTCGATGGACGCAGAAGCAAGATTGATTGGATCGTTAATAAAGTTCTCGATGCGTGTCACTGTACCTTTTGTTGTGCTCGGGCGAGACGCAACTTTTTAAGAATTTCCTCTGCCGTTGACATTGCAACTACGTTTGATTACGCACTTTAACACTCACAAACACACTTAGTTTTACGTATCCGCACACTTATTAATCCAGGAACACTGAACGAACTTGCCGGTTATGTTGATGTTATGAAGTTTACAACCAAACGCAGTCTCAATGACAGCTCCGCAAAGCTGCCAACGTTATCGCACGACGATGACGACCATAGACAACAGAGACGTGACGCAGACGCAGCTTGACCAACCAAGTAAGTTTTGAGCAATGAACTGTATTTCCAAACTGGTATTTAATTATTACATTTAGAGCACGTAATTTTCATGGCGCACAAAGAAGAACTTTTCATACAATACAATACATACAATGTTGCTAGTATGTAAAAACTACTAACTAAAATTATAAATGTTGCCAATATAAATAAAGCTATTTTTATGTTTGGATAATTCTCAAACAATGCATTTTAGTTTAAAAAGGAAAAAAGACCTGCCGAAATAAGTTTTAATGATTTACCTAATCTTATTTTGAAGAGCTCACATACCATTGTAATTTATTTATCAAATTAATTAACAAAAGCACCCATTCTTACATTTTGCAGTTCACGATACACTAACTTCTGTCAATTTCCAAATTAAAATAATTATAATGTTGTGCAACATTTGCTGATGGATTGTGTTAAGAACAAAGATGAAAGGGAACAAATGGCTAGGGACTTTGAACTAAATTTTTGGGATGTTGGACTTATCCAAAACATTTTGGCATACCCTAAATCAGAACGGACTAAACGCATAATTTGTGGCTTCATTCAAAAGTCTAGGCAGTAATTCCCTTTCCTGTTTTATAATATATACTCGTAGCTGTGTGTAAATTAAGGTAAAGGTACAATGGGGTTGACGTATCCGTGTGGATAAAAACCCCTTAATAATAAAGAATAAAAAAAAAAAATAATAATAATAATAATTATAATGTTGTCCAATAAAATATCCGAATATATCCGAACCTCAGCTGTTACAAACACGAGTGTGTTAGATTTATACCGATGTAATTAATATATAACAACGTAATTCGTGTTGTAATATAAATTAATAATTAATTTCTGATTAAATGCAGTAGAAGTATAGTAAATAACATCATTTTAAATAGAATAAAGTGTGTTTAAACTTTGGATAGCAAATAAGTATGAATCACATTTGCTTCTCATCGTTCTTCTCCCATGAATCATACTTGTTTATCGCCGCTTATAAAAGCGAGTGTTCCGACTTCATAAAAACTGAACCCGTTAATCGTATCGGCCGCCCGGTACACTCCCTCCCGTATTAGTAAGACTCGACGACCGAGACATACTCTGACCGACCCTGACGATGCTATTACTCTCCTCCAGGAGAGCAATAAGGCCACCAGTACAGTTAAGAAACACAGACACAGACCGCCGTCATTCCGTCCTCGCCGCCGAGGCCCGCCGCGACGACCCCGTACGTCCCCTCCCCGACCCTTGCTCGTGCCAGCCCGCGCCGCTGAGCCTGTAGTTTTAAATTCGTCCCTAAATAATGGAAATCCGATCCAGCCTGTCCCTTTGCTGTCCTCTCCCAGCGACGCCCTAAGCCGAGGCTCGTACCCCACAGGGGGTGCCCTTAGCGTGTAGTCGCTTAGTTTGTAAGCTTTTATGCCCTGGCTGGAGGCCCTAAAAATAATAATTTTTAAGGCACCACAGGAAAGTCCGGTTAAGCAGCCGACAACCTCCTAGGTTGACCTGCGAGATGCCAATCCGAAAAAAAAAAAAAAAAAATTCATAAAACACTTTTGATCGAAACGTTGATCGGTACGGAGCTCTCGAAGAAAATAATAATATATAACTATGATGATAACTATGAAAGGCTATGTATATGTATAATTTTAATATTAAATTATATGTACCTAGTTGTTATGACATGAATGATGTAACTTAAATTTGTAAAATATTACTGATTTTAAAAGAGTGTTCATGGAGTTTCTTGCTCGTTCTTCTCCATAGAAATCTACTCTTTGGAACGAGCAACTAGATTCAACTTTCTGACTGACTCTTGTCAGAGTCAGTCAGAAAGTACCTGTAAAAGGTTGAATTGAAATAAATGATTTTGAGTCTGAAATATTACAATAAAATATATGTTTCCTAAACAAAGTATTTTCATTTCACTATTCTGTTCTAAAATAATAATATTCTTTGAGTATATAAGTATGTGTATTTAATATAGAGCTATTAATTGCTTTTTAGTGTTGCCAATAATACCTTTTATTCTAACAAGTGCGTATCCCAACTTTCCAACTCCCACTCGTAACGATAGATTATTGCATTGTCGCGTCATTTGCATCTGGTAACACCTATTTGCTTACTGGATTTCTTGATAAAGGAACATGGGGGTCGAGAGCCGGGTAATGTTAATGGAATCTGGTCAGAGAGTTTATGCTTGATACATCTTGGAAAAGAGGGTAGGTAGCTTTAACTATAATTGTTGTGTTTCTGTCTCTTTCTGACGGTGTCTTGGAATGTGGCCATGGTGGAATGAAAATATTCATGAGTATCTTTTAAAGCGCTTCTTAAACGGGCACAACTTTTACTACATTATTGTAGCTTCAATATTTTCTAGTATAACTCGGCAATACTTGAAACATTGTTGCACTGTACAGCTACACTGTCATCTGTCTAGCCTTTTCCCAACTATCTGAATTCGGCTTCCAGTCTAATCGGATGCAGCTGAATACCAGTGTTTTACATGGAACGACTGCCTATCTAACCACCACAACCCAGTTACTGGGTAACGCGATAGTGTCAACAATAATTATTATTGACACCATCACGTTACCCAGTTACCATTTACACTATAATTATAGTGTAAATATGGCGTGCGGAAGCGATCACAAAAATTGTTGCAGTATTTCAGCATCATTTCAAGTACTGCCGTACCATGGAAAATGTCAATGTATTGGAGACAAACATTGCCAGTAGAATTTATATATTGCACAAATGTACAAACGCGAAATTAATTCCTTACACATTTTCTACCAGTCAACCGAGGGTGGTGAAGAGATAACATGGCGGGTGCATAGATAAAAAGTAAAAAAAAGTAAAAGTAGAGAGAGGTCAGGGTGAGAGAAGGAATAGGGACCGTGTAGTACTATAGTCAAAGTCAAAGCATTTATTTCAGTTAAACCATTTGCAGGCACTTTTGAATTGTCAAAGAGTAGGTTAGTTAGTCAGAAAGTTGAAGTTAGTTGCTCGTTCCAAAACGTAGGGTAGGTTTCTATGGAGAAGAACGAGCAAGAAACTCCACGGACACTCTTTTCAATCAAGTTTTTACAAAATCTTGGTTACATTATTCTTGTTGCTTCTTTAAGTGAAAACAATGTAAGTGAACAGAAAAAATGAAAAACCAAAACATATTAATTAAAATTAAATTAATATAAAAGCCATGGCAGTTAAGAGATGACCAATCCAACAGCGCCCGTTCACGAACATGAGGCGCGGATCAGCACCACTTAGCTCTTAGTAGTAAAGTTTGACCCGCTTAAGAGCGCCATCAAAAAAAAAAAACTAGGTACTTTGAAAAACTATAAACCTATCCCCAAAAAAGTTTAGATACGGATATCTATAATCACAGTATCATTTACTTTTAATAAACAACAAGGTAGGCAAGGTAAAATCCTCATCTGGTGCCTAAAAGGTATTTAAATAAATGGACGAAAATCAACTTACGAATTTTTAAATTAATTCAGACGATCATCAAAGGAAGGATCCCTGAATATTTTCAGTATTTCGTTAGGGCAAATATCCGTTCTCTAATTTAAATGTACCTCGGTGTCCGGCCACGCTTAGTCGGATCTTATAAATTGGATATAGTCCTTTTTATGGACCGCACCGCTTTCCGAAGCGGTTTCAACCGGATGAAAGTGGAATTTTCGTTTAGGGTCCCTCTACGCGAAGCTTTGAAAGTAGAACATTTTGTGCTTTTAAAAGCAGAGTAAATTGTGAATGACCATGTAGAACACTTAATTTTATTTTTGTCATTGGATAACACTAAAATAGGACAAAGCTGGCATCGAAAGGTCTAAATGAGAATACATCTCATTATAAGAAAACTATGTTTCTTAAAATGCACTATAACGCTTAAGCTCAAAACGTTAAAGTCCCGACTTTTCATTTAAAAAAAATGCTGACGGTAAAAATCTGTGAGCACGAAGTGGTATAAAACGCTTCGCGTGCAGAAATCCTTAACCCAAATCGTATTCAGTAGTCAAGTGCACGAGCCTTAGCGTATCCGAAGTGCGTCTAATTCGGATAAATTTGTACTGTCTCGGTTAATTTAACCGGCCGAAGCCCATCCCGATGATATTTTGTTTCAATGCTCAGCTGCGGAATTCAGATGGGTTTGATCCGTGCTCACTTCAGTAGAGTTTTTTGTTTGAATAATTTAATATGTAAATTCATGATTTTCTTTTGTGGTTAAAATTATTTATAGGCCTTTTGTGGCCAGTGGCCAGTGTCCCTATATCTATACGTGAACGCTTGCACCAGTTACTTAATAAAAAAACATTTAGTAGGTAATTTTTAAATAAGGGACAAGCCCGCCACACTATTCCCTAACCACTGTAACTCCTGTTAGCCAGAATCAACAGTGGCGACCACCAGAAAAGCACCAGAGCAATGAAGCTCGACGAGTCCCAGAGAAACGATTCAACTGTCTTGGATCCCGCAACGAAATTAATCAGAAAAGAACAGCGGAGGAGTAAGAAAAACATATTTTCCACTTCCCTCCAATTCAAGCAGGAAACAGAACAGAACTAGGCCAATAGGCACAAAGGGACGTTTACAACTGGGAGAAACCCAGTTGCTAAGCACCACGGATTGTAATTGACATAATTAATGGGCCCTAAATAATAATAATAATATGTGGGGACATTTTCACACACGGCCATCTGACCCCAAACTAGGGAGACCCTGTACTATGGGTGTCAGACAGCTGATATACATACACAAATACATTTTTTTTGTAAATACATACATATACATATAGATAAATAGTGAGCTGTTACATTAAATTTGATTCCAATAATAGGTATGGCAAAAACGCTTGAACGCACGGAAATTAGTTCTAGTTTCCACAAGGTCCGCATAATAAACTGCTCCGGATGTAGCCTGTACACTATCCAACATAACATTGCGTTCTTTCTGCCAAAGAATACACTCCCATAAGATATAATGTGCAGATTGTTCGTATTCGCAGTCAGATGTAGATCATTGACACTAAGGCGAAGCAACAAGCTTGAAAGAAAATAATTAACTTTTAAAGTTGTCATGACCTGTTAGAAATTGGGCAACACAGTGGTCCACCTCCAGCCATGTCCTGGCCAGCTGCTCACGAACGGATGGAAAGAACTGATTAGAATCATCCCACCTACACTGCCACTCGGATAAAAGTTCCTCCCAGACGTCAGTTTGTGGTTTAAATAATCTAGAGATCTTAGCGCGGTCACGTTGAGTTAAAAATTTTGCGTCCATGATCTCTTGCGCGGAATAGTACATTGCAACATGTCGTTGCACCTCAAGATCGACTGGAAGCACGCCTGCTAGAACCGGAAGGGCTTCAATACTAACGGTCCTATATGCTTTACATAAAAATTAATTAAGATTAAGAAAGGCCAAAGAAAAGACGGGTGGATTATGTGAAGAAAGACACGATAAAGAAGGGAGTCAGTGATTTAATGACGGTGGACAGTGTTTAGTATTGCCATACTAATTTATATTGACATCTATCCATCTCTTTCTGACAATCCCTCTCTCTCTGATACATCCATTCGTGAAACATGCGCTCCGTACAATTATATTAAAAACTGTGAAACTAATCAATGAATAATCCTTGTGAAGTGTGTAACATTCAGAATAATAATAAATAGTTGTGTTGATGCATACGTGTTTTGATAAATCAATCTTCTTCAGCAAACCTAAACAGACAGGACGGGATGGAAGAATCAAACGTGTTGCGCCGGCCCCAAGTAACATAAGATAAGGGCAGGAAGATGATGCTCAATTGGAGTCTACGCAAGCAAATTCGCTGGCAGAAGTTGGCCAACATCATCATCATCATCAGCCTGAAGATGTCCACTGTTGAACAAAGGCCTCCCCCATAAATGGGGGGCGTTGCCTCGTGTGCAGAAGTTGGTAGTTCTATAAAAATTACATGGATATGGTATGTTATGATATAACCGGCTGGTGTCCGCAACACCACGTCTCAGCGCGCATTTTGCGTACAGGTGGTAAGTACGATAAGTCATTCGATTTACCCCAGCTCCCTAAGAAAGGCCAGCAGCGCCTTGACGTCGCTGGCCGTAACGAAGTTAACGAAGTAGTTTGCTCTGTATGAAGCGACCTCAGGGCAGTTCATAAGCACATGAGCTGCTGTCTCGTCTGCCCCCATGCAAGCTTTTGCACAGTGGACTGAATGACAGGCATATTGGATATTCCAGTAAATTTCTATATCCATGTTTTCCTTGTGGGCTGGATCAGAAATCACTTGGTTGACATTTGTGTCTTGAGTGTCGCGCGATATACCCTCGCGTGCCACCTCTGTGTCTTCACGCATTTATAGCTATAAAGAGTTTGCGGAATTTAAAGTTTCATTTGATTTGCTTGAAGATGATTGAATAAGTACATTGATTTATTTGTATCTTGTACGTGTTTTGATAGACCAAAATTATGTATAAGTGGCAGAATGAGTTACAGAAAATCGCATTATGCTGTGTGTTATATTTTTCTGTCTATTCTAATCGGGGTGAGAAAATAGGTAGGTTTGCAAAGTGTTCAAGGGATGTAAAGGGTACTCTGTTTAGGGCATACTGCCAAACTTTTTATACTTGCAGCCTATGGGTCGACTACACGCAGAGGGCTTACAGCGCCTTGCGAGTCCAATATAATAACGCATACAGGGCACTGGTGGGGCTGCCGCGATACTGCAGCGCATCAGGGGTATTCGCTGAGGCACGTATAGATGACTTCTATGCTATTATTCGAAAGCGTGTTGCATCCCTGATGTGGCGGGTGGGTGGCAGCGCCAACAGCCTGATGACGGTAGCAGATAGGACTAACGGCCTTATATGGAAGCACTGAACGGGGACACTAGTGTTGCCTTCAAACTGTGCCCAGAAGTAGTGTGTGTATTATTGTGTATGTATTATTATTGTGAATGAAATCTAGACATGTTTATTGAATTTATTAATTGACAGAAGTATATGTACTAATACCAGTTTGTAAGTTGTTTATGTCATGGCCAACAATAATGGATTGTACTGATCTGACAAATAAATGATAATAATAAATAAGCATAATATATCTAAGTTTTTGTTATGTAACTCCTTGCATCGTAGATTACATACATACATCATAAATATAAGTATCAAATCGCCAATCTACCTTGAGCAAGCACGGTGATCAACGCTCTTGCCTTCTCAAGATGAGAAGACTTTGTCCTGCAGTTTGGCAAAAATAAGCTGATATCTTTTCTTAGTGCTTTATCAGGATAATTGATGTCAAATTTGATCGACTGAAGTCCATACAAGCGAGCTATACGTACCTCTACCACAAAATATAAAGGTTACAGAAGGACCGCTCCCGCCATCTTAAAAAATAGTTACCGTCAAACGGGGTGACTATCAAAACAAGAGGTAACTTTGATAATTACCTAAAATTCTAATATTTTACTAATTTTTACCCGGAAAATTAAACACAGCCGATTATTTAATCTTATATTAAGAATTCAAGTCATTACGCCATGTTTTGTAAACGGTGTAACACACTAAAGATAGCATGTAACACACTAAAGATGGGTGTTATCAAACAAGCCCCATTTTCAATATCAATAAAATGGACAGGTTATTGTTTTTTTTCTCCTAAATTATTAATCAATTTTAAGTAAACAAAGTTAATTGTGTTTTCATTCAAAAAGTTGTCAATAATTTTATTTTTTTCAGATTTTTTATTCTAATATTGTAAAAGCTATGTAAGTTTTTATTTCAAAACTAATCAATCTCACCCCGTTGGACCGGTACCTAAACTTGCCAGACTCACTAGGGCTGCTACTGTTTTGACACTGTAAGTTTTATTTGTGACAATATGAAATTTTATTGACACTGGTTGGAACTATTTGCAATTTTTTTATAACAAAATTTTTAGTTCGTCATGAAATGTCAATAATGTCTCTCATTTATTCATTTAGACAACACGTGACAGTCGAGACTGAAGTCTGCTTGAAACTACTTGAGAATGCCTATGTGTGCGTGCGAAAAATGACGGTTTGTTCTGAGTGTTCTCTCTGCTCGGGCGTGCCGCAGCAACATACTTTGAGACTCTGTAATGTTAACTTTTATTGTTACTTCTTAAACTTCCCTTAAAAGATATAAGATAAGTAAATAATGTTCAATTTCAACTGTTTATCGACTTTGCTAGATGACTTTGTTGGTTAAAATGTTTAGTAATTAAACAAGCAGTTTCCTATCAGTTTGGGGGAATGAACAATGAACAAGGTTTAATTAAATAAGTATTGGCGTTTTGTAAACGTAGCGTTTTAAAATTGATTCGAAATATTTCGGTTCAACGTTCGTTTTGTGAGGAAATTAACAAATTTTTGATTGAGTTTTATTAAATACAAGATGGCAACTTACTTCTTTGAATTTATTTATTGTAAAAATGAATGTAGGTATACCAAAAGATTTCATTTTTTAAATGTAGAACACATTTAAAAAATGAAATCTTTTGGTATTTGGTACTGCGTCTAATGAAGGTCACGTTCTGATTATTTTGTTTCATTAGTTTTATTATGAAAACGTTTCTAAAGCCCGTCACATACGTAGCTATAATATATATTAATATACTATACTATGTATTACATTATAGGTAGCCACCACACACGGTAGCTATAATATAATATAATAATATATTTTCGCCCTTATTAAGTCTGCGTTCGTTGTTTGCTGCACATTTTTGGAATATATGTATATGCCTTTCTATAGGGGCGGATCTGGATCTATGCTTTAACGGTTCCCGTACGGCATGCTTAACATGTTAGCATAGATGCAGGCTGAGAAGTTGGTGCTCGGGCGAAATAAAAGGCGTAGACTGGAGGCAAGCGTATATTGCAAACTGAGCGATGCTACAAGTGTGACACTTTATATACTATGCTAACTAGTTATTTATTATGAAAGGCGGGTAAACAGAAAAACATTACAACTCTCCACACTAAACAATACATATCCTTAAAACAGAAACAGTAATTAGGTATAAGTAGTACCCTACATACTTAGATACATTGCTACAGTACAAGGTTACATAAACAATTTACAAATCGAATGAATGACTTAACTTGACTTACTAACAGGTCATTAATTACGTACCGCATTATAAAATACAATTTATAACATTTAAAATTATTAACTAGGTACTTACTTAACTATTTACAGTATTTAAATTATTTACTATGTACTTAACTATTTACAATATTTTGGTGGTCTTCTTAAACGACATTCCCGTATAGGACGGGCTCGAGCTACTTCCGGATTGGGATCATCGGAAGTGGAATTACCTATATACGGGTAAGGATTGGGAACATTACAGAGAGGAATTGAACTGGGCTCAGATGTGGACGGTAACACATCGACTGTCGCGGTTCGGTCCGGACTCAACTCCCTTACGCTCTGAGGGCACCGCGTCTCAACATTGGGTACCTCTGTGCTGACAGAGGCTGACGTCACCTCGGACCCCTGGATACGCTCCGCATCAAGTGCACTCCGTTCCGTCGTGCTGGTCGGGCAGATCAAAGAACTACGCGATCGCCGCCTTAACTGGTCAATATGTCTATGAGTTTCATTACCGGACCCATCCACCACCCTATAATCAGTCTCACCCATTCTTTTTACAATTTGCCCAGGAAGCCACTTTTCATTACCTCTATAATGCCTCATCCATATCTCCTCCCCTAACTCTAAAAAACGCTCTGTTCCTACTTTTTGTTGCCGCTCCTGAGCCTTTTTTACTTTCTCTTCCCTGTTGGGCCTCAACGAATCCAGTTTTGTACGTAAATTTCTACCTAACATGAGATTAGCTGGACTTTCACCGGTCGAACAGTGTTCCGTATTACGATAATGTAGAAGGAAGGTACTTAAAAATTGGTTAATGTTTTCTTTCTGTTTCACCGCTTTTTTAATTATTCTTTTAACCGTGCGTACTGCATTTTCGGCAGCCCCATTTGAGGCGGGGTGGTATGGGGCAGAGAAAATATGTTCTACGCCATGACTCGTTAAAAAATCTGACATTTCTCTACTTGAGAATGGGGGGCCATTATCCGAAACTATTTGTCTAGGTAAGCCCCACCTTGAAAAAGTTTCCCTCAGTTTCTCAATAGTACAACTAGCGGCGGTACTAGGTACCGGGAATACTTCTAACCATTTAGTTCTAGCGTCCACCATAACTAAATAAATTTTACCAAAGATAGGACCTAGGAAATCTAGATGTACCCTTGCCCATGGTCTAGAGGGCCACGGCCACGGCGTGACTGTGTGTCGCTGCGGCGCGTCCGCCTCCGCCGCGCACACCGCGCATCCCCGGCACGTCGCCTCGACCGCCTCGTCGATGCCCGGCCACCAAACATAGCTCCTAGCTGACGCCTTTGTCTTTACAATACCCATATTATGGGGTTCATGTAGTTCCTGTAACACCCTAGCTCGACAGGTCTCCGGAATAACTACCCTATGCCCCCACATGACACAACCTAACTCCTCATACAGTTCCTTACGACGGTTACAATACGGTTGCAATTCTCGTATTTCATTATCTGTAGGCCACATATCTCGAATATAACTTAAAACTCTGCTCAACATGGGATCCCTCATAGTCTGTTGCTTAATTATGTTATAATCTAATAACATAGCATTTTGTGCGAAGTGCAAATAAGTTTGTTCGGGAAGGACATGCAATGACTCATCGCTACTGCACAGAACCGGTAATCTCGATAGTCCGTCCGCGCCGTTTTGTTTTGTATTAACGTATTCTATGTCGTACGTATATGCAGATAAAATTATCGCCCAACGCTGTAATCTACTTGCTGCCATGGCCGGCACGCCGTGTTTTGGCCCAAATATACTTACTAATGGTTTATGATCTGTTCGTAAAGTAAAGCGTCGGCCATACACAAACTGATGCAACTTTTTTAAACAGAATACGATAGCTAACGCTTCTCGATCTATCTGCGAATAATGTTTTTCGGCGTTATTCAATGCGCGTGATACATACACCACTGGTCGGTCGCGGCCGCCGGCGCCTGGCTGTGTGAGTACCCCACCTATACCCCGCGCACTGGCGTCACACGTCAACACTAACGGCTTATCTGGGTCATAATGAGCCAACACTTCCGCGCTTGTTAATATTTTTTTTACTTTGACCATGGCTTCCTCACACTTGACACTCCAATTCCAGCTAACACCTTTCTTCAATAGCTCGTAAAGGGGTGACAATATAGTACTCAAATTCTTAACAAACTTAGCATAAAAGTTTACTATCCCCAAGAAGGCCCGCAACTCAGTAATATCTTTCGGCCTAGGAATTTTTACTATTGCATTTACCTTTTCCGTATCTACTTTAACACCATCTTTTGATATCACGTACCCTAAATATTTGACCTCATCTAGCATAAATTGACATTTACTTCTCTTGAGCTTCATTCCGTGACTTTGTAACCTTTGGAACACCCCTTTCTAAAGTTTCTAAATGCTTGTGCTGGGTTCCTGACGTACCAATGATCACGTCATCCAGGAATATTTCCACCCCCGTTATATCACCTAGAAGGTTCGACATAATCCGTTGAAAAATTCCCGGACTCGAAGACAACCCAAACACTAACCTATTGTACTTAAATAGACCTCTGTGTGTGTTTATTACCGTTAAATCCTTGGAATCGTCTAATTCTATCTGATTATAGGCCTGGGATAAATCAATTTTAGAAAATAGCGTAGCCCCGTTAATGCTTACTAACAGATCGTCTATCTTCGGTAGCGGATATCTATTGACCAGCAAGACAGGACTTAAAGTGACTTTATAATCAGCATAGATGCGGAGTCCACCGTCAGCTTTACGTACCGGTACCAAAGGTGTCGCCCAGTCTGAGCACTCGACGGGCTCGATGATGCCCGCGCGCAGCATAGCATCCAGCTCCGCATCCACCTGGCCTTTCAGAGCGTAAGGCAGCGGCCGTGCCCGACAGAACACCGGGGTCGCACCGTCCCGTAACTGAAGTGTTGCTTTGTCGCCTGTGTACCGTCCCAATCCGCTGCTGAATAATTCTTTATACCTATTTAACAAAAAATTAGCAGTATCAGTTTTAATGTTTGAAATATTTCCATAGTTAATTGCTTGTTGAAATTGAGGTATTTTAATTTCCAGTTCTGATAACCATTGCCTACCTAATAAAGAAGTTGTACCTCCATCGATCACAAACAATTCTAAACGCTTAATTGTATCCTTGTATCGAACTTCCGGTTTTATAATACCTAACGGCTTAACATTGCTACCATCATAAAATTTTAACACTAAGTTAAACGGCTCAATTGGTCTAGTACTAAAATACCGGTTATAGGTTTTTTTACTTATACATGAGACAGCTGAGCCTGTATCTATCTCCATCTTGATATTAGTGCCATCAACAAGTAATGATAAGCTTACCGGGGTATATCCGCTCAAACACAGTTGGTGTAATTCCTCCCCTAGCTCATCCGAACTGGAGTCCTCGTCTACTTCCCCCGGCCGCTGGCTCCTGGTAGTCTCAACGTGGTTTACTCCTCCTCTCTTTCCCCTTCCTGCCTTTGCCCCTGACCGGGAACATACGCGTCTCAAATGACCAGTTTGCTTGCATCTACTACATACAAAATTCTTATAACGGCACTGGTCACTGGTATGGCCGCGCCAGCCGCACGCCGTGCAGCTACCGGCGCCTTTGTCCGTGTCCGGTGCCCCGTGCTCGTGGTTCCCGCGCTGAGCGCGCCCACGTTTCGTCCTCAACGCGTGTACTGTTGTCGGTACATCCGTGTTCGCCTTTTGTTCGACTACTGCCGCATCTCGCTCCGCCGCTTCTAACCCACAAGCCAATTTCACCGCCCCGGAGTATGTCAGATTGTCTTCTGCAAATAACCGTTGTCTGATGACGTCACTTTTGACACCACACACAAACTGATCCCGCAGGTTCTCTTCTAAATTCCCGCCAAACTCACAGGTTTTTGATAACTTCTTAATGTCGGTGAGATATTGTGTTATACTTTCGTCATCTTTCTGCCTTCTTTGGCGAAACCGATAACGCTCCGCCATTACGGCTGGTTTCGGTTGAAGGTGGTTTTTCAAAATCGTAAGGGCTTTTTCGTAGGTTATCTCCGCCGGTTTGCTTGGGCTGCATAAAGTGCTCAGCAACTCATACGTATCATCACCAACACCGGTGATCAAGATCGCCAACCACATGTCTTTTTCCACTTTATTTACTTTAAAATACATCTCCAACCGTTCAACGTATAAGGTCCAATTTCCTGATTTCACGTCAAAGTCCCTTATTTTTCCGATATTTCCACCCGACATGGTTTTTAATTATTATTTTTTTTCTTCCTTTTACTTTACACCGAACGCAATAAAATATTATCCGATCCTCGTCGCCACTGAGAAGTTGGTGCTCGGGCGAAATAAAAGGCGTAGACTGGAGGCAAGCGTATATTGCAAACTGAGCGATGCTACAAGTGTGACACTTTATATACTATGCTAACTAGTTATTTATTATGAAAGGCGGGTAAACAGAAAAACATTACACAGGCCTACCCTATCACCTCCTTCAGAGGGGATAGGGGGGCGTTGGTCTTGGGGGAGAGTGACGAGTTGGTCGCAAAGATCCCCGAAGGCAAGTTCGGCGGACTAGCCTTCTCGAGGTTGCCAGCCCTGTTACTGGGTCTAATTCACTAGGAAATAGACTCAAACAGAAACCACCGAGCGTTTTAATATATAGATATATATAGTATGTATTTGTGTAAGATGTATTTTATAGTATCTCCTTATAGTATATACAACCACACTATCACGGGCCAGAATAGTGTGGTTTTCTCTCTTCTTCTTTCTTCTGCCCACAACAAAATGGAAGCACATAATGATAAAAAGAAACTACCCCAGGAGGGTACCACGCATCGTGGAGAATCCCTCACCGAGCCCAGCTCGGTCTGTTTCGCGTATTCTGGGGGGAACAAAAAAGTGTGCGAAGAGCGATCAAACTCTCTCGATTTATCAGGCCTCGCGGAGGCCATACCGCAAACTGAACCGCGACAAATAGACACGAACAGTGTCACAAAATGGAGCCAAACTGCTCATAAGCGCCCTTGCAAAAGGGATGCTGACAGAGCAGCGAAAGCTCCCGATAATGTAGGGCCGAAGGGCCAACCTGAACGCAGTCGCCCAAACAGGCGCGCGAGACGGGCGGCCCTTCGACCACCAAAGAAACCGAGTATGACGACAGACGCAGCAGCGGCAACGCAGCAGCGGCAACGCAGCGCGATCCTGTACCGTCCACCTCGTCACCGACCGTGACAGCAAACGCAGAAGCGGCAACGCAGCGCGACCCTGTACCGTCCACCTAGAAAGAGGCAGCGACAGTGCAAAACGACACGGCACTACCACCACCGGCTCCACCCAACCAGCCGAAAAAGAAACGAACTCCGAGGGGTCTGCGCGGTCGGCGGACTGCTGCGGCGGCGCCCATTGCTCCTGAAAAGGAGCAAACTGGGACCGGGAGCGGTCCGGGAGAGCGCGCTTCTACGAAGCGTGCTCGCCTGGACGACACCCGATCACCAAGAGGGGAGGCCAAACGCGCGAAAACCGACGCGAAACCGAAGCGACGAAGATGACGTCCTCCGCAGTCCCTAACTCCCTCACAATTATTCAAACCAACCTAAAGCACAAACAAATAGCGGCGGCCACCTTACGCAGAGTGCTGGAGGAAGACAACAAGACCATCGCCCTGATCCAAGAACCTTGGATCAGGAATAACAGAATATGCGGTCTGAATAACATCGGTGGTAAGTTGCTATTAGACACCTCTATTGACAAACCGAGGACGTGTATCTTCACGCCTAAAACCATGACAACAACTTTGCTTAACCAATTCTGTTCTAGAGATCTCACGGCAGTGAAAGTCTTTACAGACAAACAAACAGCCCTGGTGCTGGCATCAGTGTACATGTCGAGCGAAGGCGAAGTGCCTCCAAAGGAACTTGCCGAGCTGGTGCAACACTGCGACGCACATGCCTGGGATCTGATCATCTCCGCAGACTGCAACGCGCATCACTCGCTGTGGGGAAGTAAGGACACAAACAAAAGGGGTGAGTTACTAACTGAATATATACTTCAAACAAACCTTAACATCATGAATAGGGGTTAGGAACCTACGTTTGTGAGTTCAAGGTACTAAACGATCATTGACATTACGTTAGCAACAGACGCGGCGGCGGATTTAATAAAGGGATGGCACGTGTCAAATGAACCATCCTTTGCGGACCACCGCCGCATATGCTTCCAAATACAGTATAAACCGACAGACCCTGTCCGATACCGCAACTCCCGCAAAACCAAACAAAATATTTAAATTTACTTACCAATGCACTAAGTGACGCACAAATGACAGACGTGACACTTAGTACAAAAAACATAGAAACAAACATACAACTAATAACCAAAACCCTTTTAAAAAGTTACGAACTGTCATGTCCTACAGTAATACCCAAAGTGTCGAACGAAAGTTCCTGGTGGGGGCCAGAACTCAAACGTCTACGGGAAAAACTCAGGACACTTTTTAATCGAGCGAAGAACACCAGAGCCGACGAGGACTGGGATAACTATAAGACTGCACAGAAACACTACAAAAAACGAATTAGATTCCGAAGTAGAGAGGGTTGGCGTACCTTCTGTAGTAGTATAAACTCAACGAACCAGGCCGCCAGGATAAAGAAAATTCTAGCCACAGGAGACCTCAAACTCTTGGGCTCCCTCAAAAAGGCTGACGGCACCTACACGAACACAGATGATGAAACCAGTGCACATTTGCTTGAAACGCACTTTCCCGGCTGTCTAATAACAGCAGAGTCGGAGTGGCAGGACGAGCACTATAGCACACCAACACCCCAAGAATGGGAAATCGCAAACGAAATAGTAACCGCAGACAAGGTGGCATGGGCCCTAAAAAGCTTCAAGCCATTCAAATCTGCTGGGCTGGATGGAATATTCCCAGGATTACTACAATGGCCAATAAATGTGACAACAAAGTACCTAGTACTAATATACAGGGCATGCATTGCCTTCAAATACATACCTATAGCATGGAGGGAAGCGAAAGGACTACACTCGAGCAAAATCCTTCAGACCCATCAGCCTAACGTCATTCTTACTGAAAACGTAGGAAAGACTGGTTGACTGACACCTACGGGATGGAGCACTGAAAACCAAGCCATTACATCCCCAACAACACGCTTATACGAAAGGCAGATCAACTGAATCGGCTCTGCACTTGTTAGTACACAAGATAGAGTCAGCCATCACAAATAAATCATCAACACTCGCTGCCTTCATAGATATAGAAGGTGCTTTTGATAAAACCACGCACAACAGCATCATCCACGCCCTACAAGGCTACTGATAGCGACAATCCCATGGTTGTCCCAACCCTATGCGTATCAGGGCAGGCAGCACTAGTGATCGACACGACGATCGATAGAACACATACATTCGGGAGTGCGCGGGAGAGTGACGTGTTATATTATTGTGCTACAATATATTATGTGATGTCATGTATCCATAGTCTCATTTCAAGACCTAACAGAATTCAGAAGAGGGATTTACCATTGCCTAATATAGTGATAAGGACCTTAATATTATACCTAAAATAAGTGAACTATCAGTGTATTATAAGTATTGTGGTGAGAAAGGACACTTCATTGTGCTGAAGGTGATTATCATTGCTTGGACAATTCGAAGGGAAAGAAATAAATTAAGAACACTCAAAGTGCATAATTGTGACTTTACCTAAATCTGTGTTGTGAACGAACAAAGAACTAAGACATTTTGGTATAGCACGTGCTCACATAAGTTCCCTTTGTTTGCGTACTGGCGTCATCTACACAGCGGGCCCTTATCATACAGCGGACCCGGTGAGATCGTTTCATTGTTATTGTTTGACATTCTTAACTTTAGCACAGTGAAGCACTTATAAGTTTCAGTTAAAGAATACTTGGAACTGATTTTAAATAGTGTGTGCATTAAGTATTTTATATTTAATAAAATGGGAAGACACAGCAAAAGGAATAGGTCTCACAGTTCTTCTTCCTCGAGCTCGAGTGAGGCAGAAAGACATTCTAAAAGTAAGAAATATAAAAAGAATTTAAAAACAAAAGAAAGACGGATTGAAGCTTTAGAGGTTTTGATAAAGTAGTTACGAAAGAAAAATGACTATCACAGTGGAACAGCATCGGAGACATCGACATCTAGGCCATTATTAGTTCGTTATGTGGGACGTAATGATTTTATCCCAGAATTTGACCGCTTCCGTTTCCATTGAGCACTGGATCCGAAACTTGGAAAGCGTGGCAAGATGCATGGTTGGGATGAGCGTACTCTTATCTGCAATTGTACCTCCAAGCTAAGTGGGTATGCTAAAGGCTGGTATGAGCGCCAAGCTTCCTATGAGATCAGCTGGGATGAGTGGAAGGAGAAATTGATCAGAGCGTTCCCATTTACGTAAAATAAGCTGTCACAGATAAGAGAACTTGTGAATCGTGTCAAGATAAAAGATGAAGACCCAATTAAATTTTATTACGATAAACTGGGCATTGGAATGTCATGTGATATGAGTGATGAAGTGATCGCTCAATCAATCATAGGTACTCTAGGAGAAAAATTGCTTGAGGTTGGAGCATTATCTGCCGGCTATCATGATACATATTCTTTGCTCAAATACTTGGCAAGCATGAAGGCATCAATTGATTGTAAGGAATCAAACCAACCAGAAACATCACATGATAATGGCAACTCAAGCAAAATACTTGAGTGCTTTACTTGCGGTAAAGTCGGTCACAAGGCAAGAGTATGTGGTAAAATTCCACAGAAAAGAAAAGATGACAGAGAATGCGGATTTTGTGATCGCCTGGGTCATCTTGAAGAAAATTGCTTCAAAAAGAAAAATCAAAGCAAGCATTGCTCATTTTGCAAAATTAAGGGCCATACATTAGACGAGTGCAGGAAAAACAAAGCTGGCCAAAACAAAACTGTGAGGAAGATTCAAACGGTGGCTGGAAACTGTGGCGAGTGCTAACGCTAGAAGAGCTATTAAGCACTGAATAAGGTTAGCAAATTTCTTAGTTATCCAATAATAATAATAAGTGACAGAGGCACAGCGTTCACGTGCCGTGAATTCAGAGATTTTTGTAATGAACTTAAGATAAGACATGTATTGAATGCCGTGGCCTCACCAAGAGCAAATGGCTAAGTTGAGAGACTGAATCGCTCAATTTTAAGTTCCTTGACAGCTCATATGGGCGGAGAGCAAAAGGGCTGGGACGCTTACTTACCGAGAGTTCAGTTGGGTATGAATTCTACAGTGAGCCAGGGTACGGGAAAATCGCCCCTTGAACTACTCTGTGGCTTAAGACCTCGACTGGCGGGTAAATTACAAGGCGCACGATATAGGTACGTCAGATTTACAAAGTCTGCGAGAGCACGCAGCTAAACGAATTGAGCAGAATTGGATTTCCATGAAGAAACGTTTTGATAGAAGCCGACGAGCAGCAAAACCTATAACGGTGGGCAAACTGGTCATGGTGAAGCGAAAGATTTTACGACCGGGACTTACAAGTGAAAAGCTTGTTCCGAGATACGCAGGACCTTACAAGGTAACCGCAGTTTTACCAAATGACCGGTATGAGGTTAGCTCAGCTGCTAGGGGCAAGAGAGCATATAAAAATGTTGTCGCTCGAGACAAGATTAAACTTTGGTGTACCAGACGAGAAAACTCGTCAGATGAAGATTTGGAACGAGATGACGTACCCTCAACCAAATCGTGAGCCTTTGAGGCTGTATTACGTCATAGCCTACGGGGCCATATTATGACATTGCCTACGGGGCCGTATTACATCATTGCCTGCGGGGCCATATTATGACATTGCCTACGGGGCCGAATTACGTCATAGCCTACGGGGCCATATTATGACATTGCCTACGGGGCCGTATTACGTCATAGCCTGCGGGGCCATATTATGACATTGCCTACGGGGCCGTATTACGTCATAGCCTACGGGGCCATATAATGACAGTGCCTGCGGGGCCGGATCACGTGATAGCCTACGGGGCCATATTATGACATTGCCTACGGGGCCACATTATTGTGACATGGCTGCGACACCCGAGCCAGCTTAACCGTTGACCTGCTCAACATCTTGCCTTCGGGGCTTTGTTTAATATATTTCTTTAAGGTGCCTGAGGGGCTCTCAACGGGATCATCTCATCATCAACGAGATCAACCATTGAAATCCCGGCGATGTTGATGTCCTGGGAGAGCCGGGACTTCGCATGAAGACTCCTACGAGGACGCAGGAGGGTCAGGAAGGCCGAACTGATAGCGACAATCCCATGGTTGTCCCAACCCTATGCGTATCAGGGCGGGCAGCACTAGTGATCGACACGACGATCGAAAGAACACATATATTCGGGAGTGCGCGGGAGAGTGACGTGTTATATTATTGTGCTACAATATATTATGTGATGTCATGTATCCATAGTCTCATTTCAAGACCTAACACTACAAAGTTGAACCAGTAATAACAAAATGGATTACTGAGATGGTCAGCAAAAGGGCGGTTCAAATAGTAATGAACAATACAATAAGAGCAAAAGTGGTTAGAGGGGGCATCCTCTGACCACTTTTGCTCTTATTGGAGGCTCTTACAAGGAGGCGTCCTATCACCACTTCTCTGGAATATAGTAGTGGACAGCCTTCTAAAAAAACTCAACGAACAAGGCTACACTACTATTGAATATGCAGATGACCTAGCAATACTGATAAGCGGAAACGCTGAAAACGTTTTATGTGAAGTAATGCGATCAGCTTTACGCGTTGTGGAACAATGGTGTGGCGAACAACAGTTGTCAGTAAACCCAAGAAAAACAAAACTCATTCTTTTCACCAACAAAAGGAAGTTACCAGAACTCAAGCTACCAAACCTATTTAATACCAAACTCTCCCTATCAACTCAAGTGAAATACCTGGGCGTCATTCTTGATCAGAAACTGAATTGGGCGAGTCATATCGAAAATAAAACAAAGTAGGCCTGTATAGCGTTTTATCAGTGCAAGAGCTAGTCTCTTGCACTGATAAAACGCTATACAGGCTTGGCAGAAAATGGGGTCTCAACCCAAAAATAACACTTTGGCTATACACTTCAGTTATCAGGCCGTCTATAACCTATGGATCTGTTGTGTGGTGGCCCAGAACAAAACTAGCGACGGTGAAAACGAAACTTCGAAGCCTGCAACGCCTGGCTAGTGTTGCGGCAACTGGATGCATGAGAACCATTCCATCAGTCGCTCTCGAGTACTTGCTGAACCTAAGACCTTTACATCTTGTCATTAAAGAAGAGGCACAGGCAGCTGCACTAAGACTGAGAGCCAACGGACTGTGGAAGCAAAATACAGGAACAACACACTCAACTGTACTGGATGGGATCCTGAAGGAAATACCACTCCTTGAGGCGCCCACAGACAGAACATTGTGTCATCATGTTTTCGATCGAAGATACAATATCCAACTTACAGCAGAAATCGAAGATAACTCTGGTATCAATGAAATTAGGATATATACAGATGGCTCCAAAACCATACAGGGTACTGGGGCAGGTGTCTTCTCGAATGACCTAAATATTAAAATCTCAACCACCCTAGATAAACTTAACACTATCTTTCAAGCAGAATGTATAGGTATAACCAAAGCAGCATAAGCGGTTGCAGCCAGAGATGTCAGAGGACATAATATTAAAATTGTCTCAGACAGTGCATCCGTACTTCAAGCTCTACAAAGCAACACTATAACCTCTGTCCTAATACTGGAGTGTCATAATACACTGCAGTCCATTGCAAACACAAACAGAGTAACTCTGCAATGGATAAAAGGACACAGTAACTCGCTGGGTAATGATGCAGCCGATGAACTGGCCAAAAGGGGTTCAAAGACGACGGTATATGGCCCGGAACCACTACTGCCTATACCCCTGACACAAATCAGAACATGGCTGCGCTTTACAACAGAAGATAACCACCAAACAGAATAGAGAAACAGCGTAGGATGCAGGCAAACGAAGAATGCTGTTCCGGCAGTGTTTCGGGCGGCTGGGGTATGGTCAGTACCCGCAGGCACCCTGGGACAATCTCCCAAACGTTTGTTTGACGTACGTTTTTTGACGAACTGTTTGCTGGTGACGTACGTCACCACGCACCCCTGAATGCGTATGTGTTCGTGGGCACCACCCACAAGGACCACGGGAGAGACGGGGAGTTGAAGAGGCGGCGCAGGCAAATAAAACGCAGATATTCTTCTTGAACCTTTCTTGTCCGCAGTTTTCGGCTTGCTTCCCTTTTCTTGATGTTGCCTCTTCAACGGCTGAGCTGCGACTGACTCGAACCGAAAAATGGTTCGCCTTATATACCGGCCTGCCTTACCGGACAGAGGTCCGCGTAATTTGGGCCTGTTTTGCTCGTCAATTTTCCCTTAGCCGAAAACTTTGGACCCCTTATTTTATTTATTTATTCCAATAAATCCTTACAATTTTTATCTTATTAACTAATTATGAACCTAATTAATAAAATAAAACACAAATCTTAACTATTTAATAACTTAATAAAAAAATCCTAGAACAAAAACTCGTAAAAATGTGTGATTCGCAATTTTCACTTTACATTTTTTGCTATAACTTTAAATTGGTAAGTTCTATCCTTATGAAACCTTTTGTATATACATTTTTAAATCAAGATCTAACTTTTAAGACTAAAATCAAATCGCTATGTACACAAACAAAAAATCACTTTTTCAAGTTACGTAATTATTTGGACAAAGTTACTTGAGATCAAACTTTTACTTTACAACTATCAAATAACCAGTCTTATTAGAATGAATCGCTAAAATATTACGTAAATACACCCTTATATACTAATTAGAACCTTATAAGAAAAATATCAAACATTTAAATCTAATTAGCGCCCTATATTACATACATTATTGTTGATCGTGGATCTCGTCGCCGACAGTCTCCCCCTCGTGCGTCGCACCATCCCTCTGGCTCGGCGATACTCCCGGCACCAACAGCACCACTCTCGAACTGGGTCTTCGCAGCACACCTCCTCGCGTCTCGACGTCGACGATCCTTGTCCGCCCGTCCGGTCCAGGATACACCCGCTGAATTCTGCCGCGTGGCCAGGTGCATCTCGGTAGGCTGTGGTCGACGATCAACACGATGTCTCCGACTTGCAGGTCTGCGGCGTTGGGTCTTCCCTTCGTCTTCCTCGGCAGTAGAGTGGGCAGGTATTCGCGCAGCCAACGTTGCCAGAAGTGATCGGCAAGTCGCTGCGTGGCCTTCCAGGTGTGTTTGCCCACGAGCTCGTTGTCCTCGAAGCTGCCGATTCTCGCTGCGCCGCATGATCGCCCAATGAGGAAGTGGTTAGGCGTGAGTGCTTCTTCTTCAGGGTTCTCGAAGATGTGGGTGAGAGGCCGGGAGTTGACTATGTGTTCGGCCTCTAGTAGGAGGGTGTGAAGTACCTCCCCACGTGGATGCTTCTCGTTGAGTGTGGCGCCTAGTGCGGTTTTTATTGATCGCACCAGACGCTCCCATGCACCGCCCATGTTTGGTGCACCAGGAGGGATGAATTTCCACTGCACGCCGATCTTCTCTGCTTCTGAGGTGAGGTCACAAGGTACAATGCCAAACATTAAACTCGCTAGATGATGCTTCCGCCTGGCAGCTATTTTTAGTACCTTGAGCTGGTTTATGTATGGTGTCACATGATGCCTACGAGGCACATGGACGCAGAAGCGAACACAGGCATTCTGAATTCGCTGAATTAGCCTATCTGTCCTAGCAAGCAGGCAAGGACCATAGACAGTGTCACAGTAATTAAGCTTAGATAGGATCAGACTGTCTACTAGTTGTTTCCTAAGTGGTATGCTAAGAAAATTTCGTATACCATATAATACCTTCTGCCTGTAAAAACAACTTCTAAGTACACTCTTTATATGAGCCTCGAAACGCAACTCTGGATCTAAGATTACACCAAGACTACAAGCCTGCTCTACTCGCTCAATTTTCTCCCCTTTAATCACAATTTCTGGTTTGGCCATCGAAACTAGTCGGACGAACCCGACAACACAGTGAGTTAATCCGTTGTTCTTAATCTATAATATTGCAGCAACTTGTTTCTTTGTACCCAACACCATGAATTTGGACTTTAGTGGGTTCAGAACTAAAGGATTATCTTCAGACCAGGTCACTACTCGATGCAGGTCCTCATGAATCCCTTGCACTGCCATTGCCGTATCATCTCCTTTGAAGGACATGTACATCTGGATATCATCAGCATACATGTGATATTTGCAGTTAACAAAGGATCCAATGACGTCTGCACTGTAGAGGATGTACAGCAAAGGGCCCAAAATTGATCCCTGCGGGACTCCCCTGGACACATGGAGCGGAAGGGAAGACACAGTGGATCCATCCTCCTTGTGGGTCTGCACACACTGGGACCTATTGGTTAAGTAACTATTAAACCAATCCACAGCATCACGGTCAAAACCATAGTATACGAGCTTGGACAGCAGTAGATTTGTATTAATTGCGTCAAAAGCCCGTGAAAAATCCAGTAAGACCAGGATCGACCCCTCCCCCCGATCACGTGCCTCCAGGATATTGCCCACAACATCCATCAGAGCCGTCGCAGTGCCTCTCCCTTTACGGAAACCGGACTGAAGGTCAGGGAGAATGTTATTTTTCTCCAGGTATTCAGTTACCTGTAGATACACTACACGCTCTAGAATCTTTGACAGGCAGGGCAGAATACAAATAAAATTGGTCTAAGGTCTTTTAATTTAAACAATTGCGCGTCGCCAAAGGCTAGGGAATGTGCGCGATTCTATCGACTTGTTGACGATATCAGTGATGGCTTACAGGGTATTCGGCAGTGTGAGTGTTAACATGTCCAAACTGATACCATCAACACCCTGAGCGTTGGATCCCAGATTTCTGATTATCTTCAGAACTGTCTCCTGGTTGGTAGCAGTAAGTGAAAACTCTGCTGGACTGTGCCTGTGAGAATTAAAATGGAACATTTGTGAGACGTTATCACTACAGTTTCCCGGAACATCCAAAAAAGCCGCATTGATTCTGTCTGGATTATCAAAATGACTTGGCAGGAGCCTTTCCTTGTGGTCTGGAAGTACATCAGACTTCAAATTGCGCCACAGTAGCTTAGGGTCCTTGCTTTGATTGTTGATGCTTCTTGTGAAATATGCTGTCTTTTCTCTAATTAATGCGGCAGCAGCCTCGTGTTTAAGATCCAGACAGTATCGCTTATGATTCGGCTCCTTTGTTGCAAGCCTAGCCAGAGCTGCTCCTCACTAGGGTGATCAGGATGAGCTCGCACACGCGCGTTAATACCGTTCTTTATGTAGAAAGCAACTCCTCCACCACGCCCACCTCGTGTAGTCAGTGGTCGAGGTATGTGTCTAAACTTGTACCCAGGTACACTAGGAGCGCGGTCTTCCTCACCCCTGCGTAACCATGTCTCGTTGATAGCCATGATGTCCACAGAGTGGTTGCCCATGGCGATCAAGAACTCATCCTGATTTGTTCCCAGCGAGCCCGCATTTAATAGACCAAACTTAATATGTTTACTAGGAGCCATCAGTGCCAGTAGGTGTAGGTACTAGACATAAAAGTGTATGTATATGGTACGAAAATAAATGTGAGTATGAGGGTGTTGTGTGGAGGTTTGATTGGGCACTACTTATAACTTAGAGTTGCCAGTAAGTTGTTCTAGTGAGTGATGTCATAATTCTGTAATGATAGTAACAGTATATAGTTATAATTGTGAAAAGTATGAAGATTAAAAATACTTCTTTTAAATAATTATGATTAAATAGGTTAAGTGTAAATAGACGTACATTTAATATATGTAAATATAGTGTAAGAGTAAAATAATATAACATAGAAATGTAAGCTCTATGCACATTCAGCCATTGACTGAGCACACAACACAAAAGGTTGCGACGCTCATTTAGACAATCATTAAAAATTAGGCTATTCATATATATGTCGGATCGTCAGGTGCGATCGAGGAGGAGTGCCGAGCGGTATAGTACATCGTCAGGACTATAGGCGTTCCCATTATCCCATTATCGATAAACAAGACCTGTAAAAACAATTACACACTATTAGTAAAGAAAACATAATACAAATGGTAATCAGTAACAAGAATAAAGTAAGTTAAAGGTACAGTAACAATACAGTTAATCGAACAGACCATTAAGGTCCCACAGTTCGTACAGTGGCCAAGCCACCCAATGATAAACGAACAAACCCTTAAGGTTTACAGTTCGTACAGCAGCCTAAGCCACCCAATGATAAACGAACAAACCCTTAAGGTCTATAGTTCGTACAGTAGCATAAGCCACCCAAATACAAAGTGTATCGCTCGCTAGCAGCAAGCCTATACAGCTATGTGAATATACAGCAGCGCTGTACCAGGTAAACCGACAGTATTGTCGGGAGCAGGAACTCTTTACTGAGTCGAATCCGAGGATCGACTGCCATACTTACGGAGTGCACGCTCTTTTATAAGGTGATGCCCCCCACCTTGCAACCTCTCCATACAAGTCTGTCCATGCGCACGGAAGTGCGTCACGCGTTTACTTATACAAAACACTAAAATGTGCTGAATCTAATAAGATCTGTAATCAAATAACACAATGATAATTGTCATGAATAAACAATAGTGATTTCATAAAGTAATTCGTTTTACATTCAAAGTAATGTGTCAACAATTGTTTTGAATAAAACCATCGATAATAATTATCGAAATAAAGTAACCACAAATCAGTGTGCACACACAATAAATCATGTTTCGAATTAATAGACAATAATTGATAGTAAAATCACATAAATTAATAATAAGAAACAAATCATAACAAATTTAGTTAATGCGATTAATAAACTGTCTCCGACACGGCCAGACTGACATTCTACACGTCCTCGTGTAGTTATAAAGTTCTTGGTAAATATCGATCGGCCTTTCTGACAAAAAGCTTTAATTAGCAAAAGGTATGTTGCAAAGAAAAATCCTGAATTAGTCCTGAAGTAAAATCATTAGCAAAATTTGCATCATAACCAGTCAAAATAACCATACTGTTACAGACAATACATAGCTCAACAAATCAGCCGAAATCACACCATGGGATTCGACAAGTAACTTGAAGTTGAATAGACAACCCGCATAGGCGTCAACATAGACAACCCGCATAAGCGTCAAGTTCAACATTAAAATCCAGGAGTCAACATAGACATCCGAATAAAAGTAGAGACATAGTCTCCCAGCCGAATTCACACCATGGGAATCGACAAGTAGCTTGAAGTCGAATAGACAACCAACATAGGCGTCAAGTTCAACAAACAAACCCAGGAGTCAACATAGACATCCAAATAAAAGTAGAGACATAGTCTCCCAGCCGAATTCACACCATGGGAATCGACAAGTAGCTTGAAGTCGAATAGATAACCAACATAGGCGTCAAGTTCAACAAACAAACCCAGGAGTCAACATAGACATCCAAACAAAAGTAGAGACATAGTCTCCCAGCCGAATTCACACCATGGGAATCGACAAGTAGTTTGTAGCTGAATAGACAACCAACATAGGCGTCAAGTTCAACAAACAAACCCAGGAGTCAACATAGACATCCAAACAAGAGTCAACATAGACATCTTGTCAATTAAGCTATGGTATGTCAGCAGCAGATGATTATTATCAGTGTCAACATTGACATCATTAAAATTGAATGGACATTCAGGCATTTTTCATACATGATCAAGACTAAATTTTACTGGCACTCAAAGATTTCAACCAATATCATATTGGATCTGCAAGAAGTACGAAGTTTCCAACGAAGTCTCCAACTTTAACCTTCGGCACCCAGGGCTGCTTGTTTTCTTGCACGGGACCGATTTACTTCTATCTCCACACTGTCAACAGGTGAAACAATTGTTAAACTATTAAACAGTTGTATTATGAAAGAAATATAGCATTGGTCAATAACATTAACTCGTGTAATGATAGCACTATTTTTTCGGTCATATTAACTGCAAAAAATGAAATTAAAAATCTCACAGCATACTATGATTGATCCAGTATCACATGAAAGCTCTAAACCCTAGCAACCAACTATTTCTACTTCTCTTAGAATTTGTTCGGTACATATTATCCCATCAAAGTCACAGAATTCATTTCAATTAAACCATCTACAGGCACTGTTGTGTTGTCCAAGAGTCAGTTAACCATAGTTCATCACAATTATTAACCGTACAAGAATACGTTTGCCAGTACACTTTTCAGCAAATGTCTCAGCATTGTGAGAATATTCCCAATGATTAAAAAAATAACAATAAACCATAACCCTCAAAATTAACTGATTTTCATTACTAAATCACGCCACGCGCCGTTACGGTCACCCTGCATCTTCACACGTCCTTGGGTGAATAGTTTATTACATCATCTGTAAATAATCAGAAAAGAGCTCAAGTAAACAGCTTAACGTTCGGTCATTCTGATCAATTTAAAACAAACACTACAGACCTGATAACACAAAACAAGTTTAGTATCTTACCACACATGTAATTACCTTATTACCACACATGTCATGTCATTACCTTATTACAACACATGTCATGTCATTACCTTATTACCACACATGTCATGTCATTACCTTATTACCACACATGTCATGTCATTACCTTATTACCACACATGTCATGTCATTACCTTATTACCTCACAACACATGTCATTACCTTATTACCTCACAACACATGTCATTACCTTATTACCTCACAACACATGTCATTACCTTATTACCTCACAACACATGTCATTACCTTACCTCACAACACATGTAATTACCTTACCACAGAACACATGTCATTACCTTACCACAGAACACATGTCATTACCTTACCTCACAACACATGTCATTACCTTACCACAGAACACTTGTAATTACCTTACCACAGAACACATGTAATCCCCTTACCACAGAACACATGTCATTACCTTACCACAGAACACATGTCATTACCTTACCTCACAACACATGTCATTACCTTACCACAGAACACATGTAATTACCTTACCACAGAACACATGTAATTACCTTACCACAGAACACATGTCAACAATCAGGGGGTACACAGTTACTTTTCAGATAATTTGATCTCTCATGGCATAATAATTATGATACTATGATTTGAATAAGCATTCAGTATTACATGAAACTTCACTTTATATTGACCATACAAGTAAGTTTGCCACACATGTATCAGTAATGAAAGTAGGTACATTCAAACCCAGAGTCATAACAAAATGGAAGCGTCTCACCAGATAGTTGTAGAACATCACATCAGTGGTGGGTACATCACACTTATCTTATCACGGACTTCAACTTATCACGGATGATTAGTTGCTCGAAAACTGACTCAAAGTAGTAGTACTCACTCGAACCTCCCGGCTGTTCTCCGGTAGTCACTAAAGTGACATACTATTGTACCTGGTTTGAACCTAAGAGGGTTGAGAAGAAATGTGTAGGTCAGAGGAAAATGAGACTTTCTCTTAAGATGGGACAAGACACTCAGTTCTTGTTAAAGTTTAAACCTCATGTACTTCGGTAGTGAATGCTAGTAGATGAGCACGGAAAATGAAATTTGGAAACATGGGCCAGTACAGTACAAACAGCAATTTGTTTGACACTTAGGTAGGTAAATAAGGGTAGCGGTAACTGTTGGAGTATGTAAACAATGAAATTAATGTGGGTAGGTGATTTATGAATGCCATTAAAACAGCCTTAGCTCAGCGCTAGGTAATCCCAAGAGAGGAAGCTGTCATAACAAGAGTGGAAAAGACATACGATAACTAGGGAAGCCATGCGGAAGCATTAAGAGGCAATCCCACTTCTGATGTCGGATCGTCAGGTGCGATCGAGGAGGAGTGCCGAGCGGTATAGTACATCGTCAGGACTATAGGCGTTCCCATTATCCCATTATCGATAAACAAGACCTGTAAAAACAATTACACACTATTAGTAAAGAAAACATAATACAAATGGTAATCAGTAACAAGAATAAAGTAAGTTAAAGGTACAGCAACAATACAGTTAATCGAACAGACCATTAAGGTCCCACAGTTCGTACAGTGGCCAAGCCACCCAATGATAAACGAACAAACCCTTAAGGTTTACAGTTCGTACAGCAGCCTAAGCCACCCAAAATGGGACAAGCCCGCCACACTATTCCCTAACCACTGTAACTCCTGTAAGCCAGAATCAACAGTGGCGACCACCAGAAAAGCGCCAGAGCAATGAAGCTCGACGAGTCCCAGAGAAACGATTCAACTGTCTTGGATCCCGCAACGAAATTAATCAGAAAAGAACAGCGGAGGAGTAAGAAAAACATATTTTCCACTTCCCTCCAAATCAAGCAGGAGACAGAACAGAACTAGGCCAATAGGCACAAAGGGACGTTTACAACTGGGAGAAACCCAGTTGCTAAGCACCACGGATTATAATTGACATAATTAATGGGCCCTAAAAAGTGAGCTGTTACATTAAATTTGATTCCAATAATAGGTATGGCAAAAACGCTTGAACGCACGGAAATTAGTTCTAGTTTCCACAAGGTCCGCATAATAAACTGCACCGGATGTAGCCTGTACACTATCCAACATAATATTGCGTTCTTTCTGCCAAAGAATACACTCCCATAAGATATAATGTGCAGATTGTTCGTATTCACAGTCAGATGTAGAACATTGACACAAAGGCGAAGCAACAAGCTTGAAAGAAAATAATTTACTTTTAAAGTTGCCATGTCCTGTTAGAAATTGGGCAACACAGTGGTCCACCTCCAGCCATGTCCTGGCCAGCCGCTCACGAACGGATGGAAAGAACTGATGAAGGTGACGGCCCTTGCTAGAATCATCCCACCTACACTGCCACTCGGATAAAAGTTCCTCCCAGACGTCAGTCTGTGGTTTAAATAATCTAGAGATCTTAGCGCGGTCACGTTGAGTTAAAAAGTTTGCGTCCATGGTCTCTCGCGCGGAATAGTACATTGCAGCACGTCGTTGCACCTCAAGATCGACTGGAAGCACGCCTGCTAGAACCGGAAGGGCTTCAGTACTAACGGTCCTATATGCTTTACATAAAAATATTAAAGCCAAACGTTGACTTTGAAGCAATTTACGTCCGACAACCGACAGTATTGTCGGGAGCAGGAACTCTTTACTGAGTCGAATCCGAGGATCGACTGCCATACTTACGGAGTGCACGCTCTTTTATAAGGTGATGCCCCCCACCTTGCAACCTCTCCATACAAGTCTGTCCATGCGCACGGAAGTGTGTCACGCGTTTACTTGATACAAAACACTAAAATGTGCTGAATCTAATAAGATCTGTAATCAAATAACACAATGATAATTGTCATGAATAAACAATAGTGATTTCATAAAGTAATTCGTTTTACATTCAAAGTAATGTGTCAACAATTGTTTTGAATAAAACCATCGATAATAATTATCGAAATAAAGTAACCACAAATCAGTGTGCACACACAATAAATCATGTTTCGAATTAATAGACAATAATTGATAGTAAAATCACATAAATTAACAATAAGAAACAAATCATAACAAATTTAGTTAACACCCACAATGCGATTAATAAACTGTCTCCGACATATAGATAAACACAATAATAATTAGGCCGTGTCATTTTCAGTTCCGAAGACACGGGATAAGTCCTCCTCAGTGCGGATCCTCTGCGCCTTGTCTCCCGGTGTCTTCCTGGCGAGGATGCGGCCCTGCTTGGTCCACACAAACTTCCAGTCGAGGAGGCTGGCAGTTTCCCGTGCCCTACGAATCAACAGACGGTTGGCTTTCGTTAGCCGCTCGTTGAGGAAGTATCTCTGCGCTGGGACGGACATGTCGAGGTCGGCAGTGGTCGCCCCCCGTCGTACTCACGCGCTTGCCAGAAGCTTATCACGCAAGTCCCGACGAGCAAGGCGCACGACTATCGGCCGCGGACGAGACTCAGTCGGTCCAGCTGAGCTTATCGCGTTGAGCTGCCTTCCACCAACGCGTTCCACACTGACGATATCCCGGTCGTCCAGGCTGACCCCTAGCTTATGGCCTATGACCTTAATTATATGTGCTGGATTTTCACTCTTTACCTCCGGCAGATTTGACACCTCTATGTCATTAGCTAGAAGGTCCTGATCCCTGTCATTAATTTCTCGCCTCAGTTCCTCCACAATCTTGTCCACGCTGGCCGAATTCGAGGAGCCCGAAGTGGCGCGTTGTTCCAGTGCGTCCACCCTGGCCTCGAGACCGTCGATACGCGAGCTGCAGGTATTCAAGGTGGTTTTGAGCTCTGCCATTTCTACCTCCATCTCCTTGCGAAATACCTGTATCTCCGCACGCACCGCCCTCAGCTCCACAATGATCACCTGCAAATCACTACCAGCGACAGGCGACAATTCCTGAGTGGTGACATCGACACAAGAAATTTCAGGCGGCGCCCCAGCCGCGGCAGCGTGAACTGGGCTGGCAGTCTGCGTGAGTTCCCTTCTAGAACTGTCCCCGGGGCTCTTAGGTGTACTTGAGCCCGTTATCGCTTGCCCAGTGTTTTCAGTGGGGGGACTCTGCGTGGGACCTCGGACAGGGGTTTCGGTCCTGTTGTCTCGAGCCACATTTTTTTTGCACTCGGGACAACGCCAGTTATCTGCGACGTTGGCCTTTGTAGGGACACCCACACACACTCTGTGATAAAAGATCTGGCATTTTCCACACCTAGCGCCCTCCAACGTCGATACGAAACGACCGCAACCTCCACACTTAATGCCCGGCATCCTTTGCGACAACAGTTTGTGGAGTTTCTTGTCAAGAGGTATGGGGGATATTCGCTAGATGGCAGCAGCAATGATACCCGTCACGGATCTATAAAGTCGTCTGCGGCTAGCTGGACAGATGGCTCTGTTTCCAAGGCGACTTCACCGATTTTTTGTTATTATTGGCGGGTAACCATATAATTTAGATAATTTTGGCTATAATGTTTATATGGTTTACGAACCCCAAACGCACTATTTATTGCTCACTCCAAATGTATGTTAAACGAAATGCCACTAAGATCACAATTAAAACTGTTATGTTGTACACTGACTTTTATTTCAATTTTAATTTGCTAACTAATTGGACAGAGAGCCACACCGATGCAGACGTCAAACGTCAACTCTGCTTAACATTGTCCTGGAGTAGACTGTAAGACATTGTTGGGTATATTGTTATGAATAAATAAATAAATAAAAATTAAAAGGCTTCTTCTTCTTCTTCGTGACACTCTTGTCAGAGCGGTCGTGGTCATCACGAGCCACCTGCAGAGGCTGATGTTATGTGCCTCACGATTTCTCGCCATTTGTCGCGACATTTGGTGTTTCTGCAGCACTCATGCAATGGATCGCCCACTGCGGATTTAATTTGGTCGGTCCATCGCATGGGGGATTTTCCTCGTGCTCTAGTGCCTTCCACTCTACCTTGTACGACTAGACGCTCGATGGACTCATTATTTCGTCTTGAGACATGTCCGAAGTATTTTAGGATGCGTGTTTGGACCAGAACAGATAAACGCTGTTTAATTTCGAGCTCTTGGAGAATGGAGATATTGGTGCGAAACTCGGTCCATGACACCCCAAGCATTCTTCGCCAGCACCACATCTCCAGGGCGTCTATCTTATTTTTCTCCACTTCACGCAACGTCCAAGTCTCAGCAGCGTAGAGAAATACAGGAAAAACCAGCGTTCGAACAAGTCGGATCTTAGTGGCTTTCGTGAGGTTCCTCCAGACTTTTTTCAATTTGTCCATCGAAGTTCTGGTTATCGCCATACGTCTCTTGATCTCATCCATGCATCCACCCCCGTTCGAGATTAACGCTCCAAGATAGACGTAAGATTGGACTACATCGCAGTTCGCAATTCTAGTGACTTCGGGCGAATTTTGGTTGACGCGGTCTACGATCATCACCTTGGTCTTGTTATGGTTAATCTTCAGTCCAAATTCAAGGCTCACACGCTCCATTCTAAGCAATAGATCTTCTAGATGACTTGCGCTGGTAGCGAATAACGTGGTATCATCGGCATATCGCAAATTGGCAATTCTATAACCACCTATTGAGACACCATCTGTCTAGTCTTCCAAGGTAATACGCATTATAAGTTCTGTGTAAACATTGAACAAGAGTGGAGATACTCAATCCTGGCGGACACCTGCACTAGGATGGAAGCTGCTTATTTCGTCGGTCCTAACTGAAGCTGTGCCGGTTTCGTATAGCTTCCTCAATAGATGTACCAGGTGTTTTGGCGTGCCCATTTCCAGTAAAGTATTCCACAATATTGGCCATTTCACCGAGTCGAACGCCTTGGAGAAGTCGACAAAGCAGATAAATAAAGGTTTGCTGAATTCTCGGGCCTTCTCAATTACCTGGCGAACAATTAATATTTGTTTCCAGGTGCCCCTTCCTTTCACAAATCCGGCTTGTTCCAGCGCCACCTCTTTGGACAAGAACCCCTTCAGACGCTGGTTTAAAATATGTAGCAGTATCTTGCTGGAGTGTGAGATAAGTGCAATAAGGCGGTAGTTGCTACATACTTTAGTTGAGCCCTTTTTGTGCAACGGAGTGAAAACTGTGTGAGTCCAATCTGCAGGCCAGACTCCAGATATCCATATCTTGTTACAAATATCGTAAAAGATTTCAACTCCATACTCTTCAATGGCCTTAATAGTCTCTATAGAGATTGCATCTGTGCCTGTGGCTTTACCATTCTTTAAGTGTTTGATGGCCGCGTATACTTCCGACTTCAGAATGTCTGGCTCCAGCTCGTTAATTTCGGGTTCGACTGTGGGATAATTTTGCGATTGAGGGTCATGAAATCAGGACTGATAGTAGCTCTTCCAAGTCTCAGAGATTTGATCAAGTTCCGTCACTACGATACCAGTATTGTCTTCAATTGCCCAGGTTTTTGAGGTCAATGATTTTGTAATGAAGCGGATCTTCTGGTAGAGGTCTCGTGATTCGCAGCGTCCTGAGTGTACCTCTATTTCTTCGCATATTTTGCGGTAGTATGCGTTCTGGTCTCGTCGGCATGCAGCTTGGATTTGAGCAGACATATTATTTAGAATATTTATATCTGCACCTCTCGCTTTTAAAGCACGTCTTTCTTCGACCAGAACAAAGGTTTCGCCAGTCATCCAGTGTTGCCTTTTTCGAGTTATTGATGTTGGATTAGTTTCTGTGATTGCACTAGTGATGAGACTTTTAGCTCGATTCCATAAAATGTCAGGTGTATCCTTGTCGCAATTAGAAACTTCCCATTTTGACCAATTTCGTTCCACTGCCATCTTTAGCTTAGGGCAATCGTAGATTTATATTCTCTTTTGTATTCCTTTCTTTTTGGCCGCTGTAAGTTTCACTTTCAACTTCGAGATCAAGAGTTGGTGATCTGAACCACAGTCGGCTCCAGGTAGTGTATGGGAATTTCGAATAGACGTCCTCCACCGCAATCGGACCAGGATATAGTCAATTTGGTTACGATATTGTCCATCCGGTGATGTCCAGGTATACAGTCTGCGTGGGTGATGTTGGAAATGACTGTTTGTTATGATGAGGCTGTTTTCGCTCGCAAACTGTATTAAGCGTTCTCCTCTATCATTTCGTACCCCGAGACCAAATCTTCCGACGCAGTTGCTTAACTCAGATGAATTATGTCCGATTTTTGGAATTAAAGTCTCCCAGAATCATCAGTAGCTCTCTGTTTGGGATTTTTGCCACAGTGGTCTCAAGTTCCGTGTAGAAGCTTTCCAAAATCTCGTCACTTGAAGCGCTGGTGGGGGGCATATATTTGAATGAGGCTACATAAAATATTACATACATAGGCATAACCGTAGGCATAGAGTCGCAGATGGACATGGATATCACCTGATCAAAAAACAAAAAATGAAATAGACTTCATATTGACAAACAACCCCAAACTAATAACCAATATTGAAGTATTAAGCACACAGTTTCCTTCTCATCACAGGTTATTAAGAGCAACAGTACTGCTAAGTTACCCAATAAAGAGCAGAAAAACCTTTGGAACCTTTTTTTTTTTTTTTTTTTTTTGATACGGGGTGGAAAATCCTCATGGATGTCCTCCGCCCTGGGGCGGGCGGAGGTGTCTGTCAGACTCTTACTGACTAAAAACCACCCCGGTGTTCCATCTCACACCTACGTCGGGGGTCGCGGGAACTGGAGATACTTCCGCAACCCCCGGCTGCAGCGGGCCACTTCTCGGGTCAGGGGGGGGAGTGAGGTGTTAGACTCCCCCCCCCACGTCTTAGAGGGGCGCGCGTGGAACACTACGCGCCGCCGCCTCGGGTCCTGGTGTATGTGGGGGGCGACAGACGTCCCCGAGTCTGCCGCCCCTGGACCCATTTAGGGGGGCCGGAAGAGGGCGTTATCCGCCCTTCGCCGACGCCCGGTGCGCCTGCTGCGGGCAGGGTGGGAGGTTGAGATCTCCCTCTCCCTTTCCGCAGCCTCCTTCTGCGACATGACACTTTCGCAGAAGGAAACCACCGCGTCCCAGGACTCTGCGCTGTCGACCATCGACTCGACCACGGCTGACAGCGACAGGTCACTGCCTACTTCTGGGACGAGGGCACGGCGTGGCCCCTCCCAAGCGGCACATTCCGCCAGCGTATGCCGCGCCGTGTCCTCCCGGCAGTCGACGCAGTGGTGACACCGGGCGTCCGGCTCCCTGTTTATGCGACACAGGTACTTCCCGAAGCAACCATGCCCCGAGAGCACCTGCGTCACCCGAAACGACAGGGAGCCGTGCCTCCTCCCGAGCCAACGCTCGAGCACTGGCCGGACCGCCTCGATGATGGCGAGCCCGGCGGTAGGGCGCGAAAGCCTGTCCCGCCATTCCGCCACCAGGACCTCGCGAAGCTGAGACCGACGCAGCTCCATGTGTCGCTGCATCGGTCGCTCGCCCCGCGTCCGCGCTTCCTCGCGCCACCGGTACAGTGACGCGAGTACCTTCGCCTCCAGGTCCCAGGGCGGGGATCCGGCCAGTGCACAAGCCGCCTCGTAGGAGATCGTGCGATATCCCCTGATGACTCTGACGGCCATCGCGCGTTGCGGCTTTCGCAGCACGGCGATGCTTCCGGCCGTCAGGTCTGCCGCCCAGATCGGGACCCCATAAAGGGCCATCGATCGCACGATCCCCACGTAGAGCCGCCTGCAGACGGCGCTCGGGCCCCCCAGATTGGGAAGCAGCGTTGACAACGCCCCAGCCGCGCCCAACAACTTGGGCGCCAGCCGCTGGAAATGAGGGCCAAAATCCCATCGGCTGTCGAGCACCAATCCAAGGTACTTCATGGTAGACTCGACAGCTATTCTGGCCCCCCCGACCACGATGTGTGATCCCGGCGGCGGCGCCCGCCGAGGACCGTGAAAGATCACGGCCTCCGACTTGTTGAGGGCCACCTCCAGGCCGAGGCGCCGGATGCGGCCCACCACCTGTGAGACCGCAGCCGTCGCCAGCAACGCTGCCTCCCTGTACGAACTCCCCCGGGCCGTGACCAGCGTGTCGTCAGCGTAACACGTCAGGTCCACGCCCGGCTGGAGCTCGCCCCTCAGCACCCAGTCGTACCCGATGTTCCACAGGGGCGGTCCTAAGACGGAACCCTGCGGAACACCGCACGACATGCGGCGCTGGTGCTCGCCATCACGTCCCACGTAGGTGACACACCTCTCGGACAGATAAGCAGGGCAGGGTGTTGAACGCGTTGGAAATGTCCAAGGACACCGCCAACATCACCCCGCCCCGGGACACCGCTTCCTCCGCCAGGACTCTCACCCTCGATACAGCGTGTATGGTGGAGCGCCCATGCCGAAAGCCATACTGGCTCTCGTCCAGGTCCGGCCCCTCTTCGCACAAGTGGCCGACGAGGCGGGCTGCGATTATCCGCTCAAACAGCTTTCCCACCTCGTCCAGCAGCACTATGGGCCGGTACGCGGACGGAGAGTCCGCAGGGCGCCCCGCCTTCTTGAGCAGGACCAGACGACCAGATTTCCACAATGTGGGAAACTGGCCCCGCTCAAGGCACGCTGTAAATAGTCCTCTCAGTTGGGGCTCTAGCTCCTTCAGAGCGAGGGCCAACGCTAAGCCGTGAATGCCGTCGGGCCCCGGAGCCACGTTCTTGGCCCGGAGCCGCAGCACGGCCGCCCCCATCTCTGCCTGTCACCTCTGGGACGCTGATGGCATTCTCCTCTGTGGACTCTGCGTCTGTGGGCAAAGCCATCGGCGGCGGAGTATGCTCCGCTCGTGCCGGGAAGAGGGCTGAGACAACCTCCTCCAGCAGCTCTGGTTGGAGACTCCCCGTGAGCGGGGGCGCCGCAGACCGAAGTTTCCCTCGAACCGCTTGATATGGGCGCCCCCACGGATCCCGGTTTAGGGTCTCCAACATCTCCTCCCTGGCTTGCGTCTTCGCATCGCCGATGGCCAGACACAGAGTCCTCTTAGCCGCGCGGTACACCTCATACAGCGCGGCTTCTTTGTCCGGGACCCGACGACGTCTTCTTCGGTATCGGGTGTACCGGCGTCTGACCGCTACGCACTCAATGCGCATACGAGCGATCTCGGCCGACCACCAGTACACCTGGCGCCCTGCTGACTGTGCGTGGACCTGGGGCATGGACGCGTCGCAAATTTGCGTCATCGCCCCGCGGAACCACAGCGCCTCCAGTTCGACGTCGACGGGTCCGTTCGTCTCCGACTCCCGGAACCAGGCCTGGACAATGGCGGCCTCCTCGAGAAGTTCCCTGTTCATGCGCTTACGCGCCCACCGCGGACCGTTCGTTTGCGGGGCCGATGAACCGCGGCCGCCCGTGGTCTGGGCGGAGACGTCAAAACGGATGTATCGATGATCCGACAACGTCTCCACCTCCACGGCGACACGCCAGTCGCGGACACGGCTCGCGACAGCCGGGCTAGCGAACGAGACGTCCACTATTGACCCGCCCCGCTGCCGCACGCACGTGTGAACCTCACCCCGATTCAGAACGGCCAAGCCAGTCGCGACCGCCCACTCCTCCAGCACCTCACCCCGAGCATCGGTCACTGGAGATCCCCACGCCGCAGACTTGGCGTTGAGATCCCCCAGCAACAGCACCGGGCGAGGGTGAAGACGACCTACGACGGCACCCAACTCGACAAGGAACCTCTCGAAGTCGGCGAGGCTCTTGTTGGGCGAAAAATACGCACCAACTATGCCAAAGCCGTCCGCGAGGGCGGCTACCCAGCCGTGACCTCGGGACGGGTTGACCAGAGCCCCGCCAATGATAGCCACCAAGCCGTCCAAGCCTCCCACCCAGTTATCCCTGGAGGGGACGAAGTACGGCTCGGCGACTACAGCCACGTCAATCGAGCACTCTGCCATGCTCTGGAGGAAGAGGTCCTGAGCTCTGGCAGAGTGGTTGATGTTGCCCTGGAGGAAATGGTACAGCGCCATTTATGCGCAGTCCATTCCCTCCGTGACACCAGACCGGGAGTCGGCCGATGAGGCGCCAGCCTGCGGGGGGGGGTAAAGGGCCCCCAGCAGCCTTGGCACCCCCTCTCTTCCTGGGGGGCGCACAGGCCTTTCCGCCCGCTGTGTGCCCAGCGGGCCTCCCTGCAGCTGTACAGAGGCTGCAGTTTGGCGCCGCGGAGCACTGGGCCGCCTTGTGACCGGGCTGACCGCAGCGATAACACTGATCACTGCGGTCTATTTGGGAGGTGCACCGAGCCTTGAGATGCCCAATGTCAAGGCACCGGAAGCACCGCATAACCCTGGGCTGCAGCAGCTTCACCCTCGCCGCAACCCACCCCACCAGCAGTCGTCCACCGTTGGCGACTTTGTTTGCCGCCGCCACCGGACACTGCACCCAGATCGCGCCGAGCCCGGAAGCATCGACGCGAATCTCGCCCGTCCGTACGTCCGCAGGCGGACATCCGCCGGCACTGGCGACGGCCGCCACGACCTCAACCGGAGTCACTGAGTCGTCCAGACCGTCGACGCGCAGGTCAGCGGTCTTCATGGGCCTGGACACCCGGACGTCCTCCGGGTTGAGGACTTCCCTCAACTTGGCGGCCAGAATGTCCGCCTTTTCACCGCTTGAAGCACCTGAAACCTCCAGCAGTCGCGCCCCCGTGATCGCCGGCCTCATTTTGAAGCCGGACGGTGTGCCAAGGTCGGGGAACGCAACTTTGGCCTTTGCCTCCATCAGGACCGCCTTATAGGAGAGGCCCCTTTCGACGGCTCCGGGCTGCAGCGTAATTACTACAGCCGCGGAGCGAGGGGCTCTGACCTTAGGCGGTCTTTTGACCTTCTTCGATTCCGGTGCTGGCGGTGCCGGTGCCGGCGGTGTCGCCTTCTTCTTTTTTCGACGGCGGCGCTTCTTGGCCTCTGTCCAGCCCTCCTCCGTCTTCTCGGTGGGCTCGGACGCGGTCGCCGCGGCCGCCGTCGTCTGAGAAGCGGGTGCGGATGCGCCCGTCGCTGTCGTCCGCAAAGCAGCCGCAGATGCGCCTCTCGCGGACGTCCTCGAAGCTGCCACGGATGCGGTTTTATCCGCCGTCTTACTGGGCTTCTTAGGCCCTGCCGCCACCGCGGCCGCAGTTGCGGGCGCCGTCCCCGGTTTAGCGGGTACCGGCCTCGGCTGAGCGGGCGTCGCCTTTCTCCGCTGGTCCGCAGCGAGCGGTGGGCGGAGGGTTTCAGGCGGTAAGAGCCTCGGCTCCAAGGCCTCGAGGCGTGCCCCCACCATCGTCCCACACTGCATCATGCAGATGCGCGCGATCTTCTCGATCTCCGCATCCGCAAGTGCAGCGATCGACGACGAGGCCAAAGACGGGGCCGGCGACGGGGCCGCAGCGGAAGCAGTGCCGGCGACCGTTGAAACCATTCCTTGGGCGGCAGATTGCCGCTTGAGGTCCTCTACCTAGGAGCGGAGACGGCGGTTCTCCTCCCACAGCTTCGCCGTCTCATCCGTGCTCGTACGACTTACGAGGACCCCAACCGCCTCTCTAATGTCGTCAGCCGCCTCCTTCAGGGCGCGCGTGAACGTGCCCTTCAGGTTGCCCGATTTGGTGGCAACCTTCAGGACGACGTCCACGCCGTCCAGAACTTGGCGACTGAGCGCCACCGCCGAAACACCCCCACCGGCCGCCAGCCGAGCTTCGCGCCGCTCTCGGGCCTGTCGGGACAACTCAGCGACTTCGCCCTCCGCGACAGCCTTGCGCTGCGCCCGCTTCGCGGCATTCGCCTCCGCCCTATTCGACCCTAGCAGGGAGCCCTCACTATGGTCCGCGATCGAGCTCCGTCCGGGCTCAGAGTCGCTCCCCATACTCTCCACATTATCCGTCGGTGCCGGCGTATCGGGCCGAGATATTGGCACGAACCGGCCCCGCACGTCACGCTCCGGCGGTCGAGCGGGAGATCCACTCGCCACCGCACGACCTCTCCCTCTTCGTGCCGTTGGCACCTTCGGGGCCGACAGATTCTCCTCACTGGAGGAGAGACCTATTGGTCCCGATCCCACACTCCGCGGGCGCTTCCGGAAAGCGCTCGCCGCCGCCGCCCTCTTGGCAGAGGCTACCTCCCCATCGCGCAGGCGCTCCAGGCTAACCTGAAGCTCCTTTTCTCGCTTTTCTTCGTTTTTCTCCGCGTTTCGCACGCTCGTCACCGATGTGACATCAGACTCTGATGCCACATCCACCTCTTCCTCTTTTGTTTGTTTGATTTGTGGGCCATGCTCGTAACCCGCCTGCCGCGCCCCCTGGCGGGGACGTAGCGACTACCAACAGTACGCGAGTAGTGTTCACTGCGCTCGCAGACAGCTTCAACCTCTCTGGTTGGACTGCTCTGGGAACCAGCTCGCCCACTAACTTGCACGTACTGTGTTTACGAAACATCTATAGATACTTTGTTCGGAGTATTTGTGAAATAACTTAAATAAAAAGAGACATTTAGTATTTGTAATCAGTGTTTGAATTAAACCTGTTACAATCTGGCGCACAACGCGAGGCCGAATCCAGGCACCAAAGTCGAGAATTTGCGACCACTTCCACATCGGAACCTCAAGATGGCGATGTCAAATGAACAAATCCAGCAGCTGTTAAGCACGATCCTGGCAAGCAAACGGGGAACTTTTGCGTCCTGCAGCAATGTCACGTATAGCGGGAGAAAGGATACGGATGCAGTTGAAGCGTTCATAGCCGCAGCGACTGTTTACAAAACGGCAGAAGAGATTAGCGACGTCGACGCGTTACAAGGCCTTCCACTACTGCTTAAAGACGAGGCGGCAATATGGTGGCAAGGAGTGAAAAGCGGCGTATCGCAGTGGGAAGTTTTTTGTGAAAAACTACGACACACGGTTGCTCCCAAAAGACCAGCATACATGGTGTTTCATCAAATAACACATGAAACACAAGAAGGCAGTGTAACAACAGAGGCATTTATCTTTTTTTATTCTTTTTTTCTTTCTTTCATTTATCGCAAAAAAGCGGGCAATGTTTGCCTTGCTGCCACCACCAAAGCTTACCGAAACGCAACAAATAGACCTCATCTTTGCGCTAATTCGCCTCGAAGTGAGAAACCGAATGCCACGAGACTCGGTTCCAACATTCGATAAACTCTTAGAAACAGCACGTGGAATCGAGGAAACGTTGCAGGAATATGCAGTGAGCTCGAAATGTTCAGAATCCAGCGTTAAACAACAATACTCAAGGCAAGAAAATCAAGCAGAAGTGCGCTTTCTGCAAAAACCCCGGCCATACAGCGGACGTGTGCAGGAAGAAGAAACGCGCTGAGAGCACTCTCCCCGTCCCTGTAAAGGAGGTGTCAGAAATTCAAACGCAAGCGCCATCTCCTTCTCAGCCAAAGTTTTCGTGCTACGGATGCGGCGCACCCGGAGTATATCGTAGTAGCTGTACTACGTGCAACAAGCACTCAGCGCCAGTCAAGAAGGAAGACGTTAGTTTCTGCGCAATCCAAATGTTCTAAACCCATTCATCATATTACCAGAAGCAAAGGAGAACAAAACTCTTCTTGGTGTTGGTTTCCTGCAGGATGCGGGTATCATCATAAATATGCCCCAATTCACCTGGAACTTTATTGATGAACCTAACATGCATTATGAACTGTACTCGGAAGAGTTTGCCAACTTTGAGACCACTGTCATCAGGGAAATGACGGAAATACCAAGTCAAGTGCCTTATCATCAACCAAAAGTGAAGATTCCACTAGTATTGCATCGGTGATACTCACCCCTCCATCAACACCCCCGCTAACGATGGTACCAGCCGTTACCGGTAATACACCAGCGATGTCAACGCCGCCAGGTGGGCAAAACGGGGATTATAAACTGGCACCTATAGACCTGGCTGCCACGCCCCCATGTAAAAAAAGGCCACGCCTGTTTGATGGATACTCTCCAAGGTTCGACGACTTCATGTTGCGAGACGCTCAGATAAGCATTCACCGAGCAGACGTCGAATTGTCCCCACAGAGTGCCAGCTTGTTTGATGCTAACAACTGGGATGTGCGCATTGACTCCATCGATGTGGTGGCACATATAACGGATACCTAGCACGAGCACTTGAATAAGCTCTTACAAAACAACTGCCACGTCTTTAATACGAAGAGTGAACCTACAAAGTTGATAGAACATATTATCAAGACAGCAGATGAAAAGCCAATCTCAGTCCCGCCGTACAGACTGTCGCCACCCCGTAAAGAAACCCTACAGCATGAGATTAAAGTAATGTTGGAGGAAGGGATCATTCAACCGTCCACATCTCCCTGGGCTGCGCGGGCTGCGCGAGTTATGATTCCAAAAGCAAACGGAAGCGTCCGTGTTTGTGTGGATTACCGTCGTCTCAATGCAGTAACCGTACCCGATCCGTACCCTATTCCAAGGCTTGATGACCTCTTACATGAAGCGAAGCTAACGCCCTTCATGTCACTGTCAGATTTGAGAGCTGGATATTGGCAGATACGAGTATGCTAAAAAAAAAGACCAAGACAAGACAGCCTTCATCACGCCTTTTGGCTTATTCAAATTCACTCGAATGCCATTTGGGTTGCGGAACGCTCCAGCTACATTCCAGCGATTAATTGACCGAATGCGCGTAAGTCTACCGACTGTAAAGCTGCTAGCATACCTAGATGACCTAGCCGTTTTCTCTGAATCGTTCGAACGTCACTTGGGAGATCTGCAAGAAGTTTTCACTAGACTTACCGAGTTCGGTCTAACAGCAAATAAAGAAAAATGTAGATTCTGCTGTTCGTCTATGAAATATTTGGGTCACTACATTACACCGGAAGGGCTACAAGTGGACCTCGAGAAGACTACTGCTATCGTGAATCTTCCAACCCCTCCAGTCTGAAACACCTTGTTAGTTTTCTGCAAACTTGTTCCTGGTATAGAAGGTTCATCAAGGACTTTGCGAAGATTGCCGAGCCTCTGACTCGCTTAACGAAAAAGGATGCCAGCTGGGAATGGACGGAGGACCAACAGAATGCATATAATGAATTAAAGCATCGTCTAACGACCACTCCAATACTAAGACAGGCTGATGCAACGAAACCGTACATAATAAAAAGCGACGCAAGTTCGTATGCGATAGGAGCAGTTTTGGGCGAGGATGAGCACCCAGTCGAGTTCGCCAGTCGACTTCTGACATCAGCTGAACGTAATTACTCAACAACAGAAAGGGAAGCACTTGCTGTGGTTTGGGCAGTATCAAAGTTCCGGGGATACATTGAAGTTCTTCCGGTTACTATTATAACCGACCATCAAGCTTTGAGGTGGCTTACGTCATTAAAATCACCCACTGGCAGATTAGCAAGATGGGCCCTGCAATTACAAGCATATGACATGACCATTAAATATGCTCCTGGTAGAAGTAACGTCGTGGCTGACTTCCTTTCAAGACCGCCATGCGTCACTGAAACAGTTCAGACTTGTGGTATTTGTACTGTAACCGTCGATGTACCTCTGCGGAGCCCTGCTGAAATAAGGGAAGAACAGTTGAAAGACAAAGGATTGAGTCATATTGTACAGGATCTGAAAAACATAAATAATGATGAGAAGGCTGTGTACTGGAGTAACAAAGGTTACTTGATGAACAATGGGCTACTCTACCGACACAGCCCTCATTCAGACTCCGACGAGGCGCAGTTAGTCGTACCTGAACACGAATGGGCCAGTATCTTGAAGACTTACCACGATAGCCCCTTAGCCGGCCATTACGGATCAGACAAGACCCACCGGCGGATATCTCAGAGATATTACTGGCCTGGAATGAGGAGGTTTATCGATAGTTATACGAAGACTTGCCTGGAATGTCAGCGATACAAATCATGCAATCAGAAGCCTGCGGGATTGCTCCAAACAACAGTAATGAACCAGCGGTTTGAGGTCATATCTTTTGATTTGTTTGGCCCATTACCCTCTTCACCTGATGAAAAAACCTGGATTCTCATTGTGGAAGATGTGGCAACGCGCTGGGTGGAACTCTTCGCCCTACACCAAGCTACTGCGGAAAGTTGCGCCATGACACTCATCAATGAAGTGTTCCTTCGCTTTGGATTTCCTCGCCGCATGATAAGCGACAACGGTCCTCAGTTCGTCAGCGCTGTCATGCAGCAAGTCGCTTTTACCCTGAATATAAAGCATGCATTCACACCTGTATATCATCCCGAGACGAATCCAGTGGAAAGGAAGAACAGGGACCTGAAGCCACAGTTAGCTATTCTAGTCAAAGATAGACATAGGGACTGGCCAGAACATCTCCCAAGCATTCGATTCGCGATGAATACAGCAAACTGCCTCTCCTCCGGGTTTACCCCAGCTTTCTTGACCTTCGGTAGAGACCTAAGGACTCCAGATAATACATCGCATGACTTCCGGAAAATTCTGCAATCTGAAAATTTCATACCGGAAATCACCCCAAAGCTTATGCAAATGGCCACTACCTTGCAAAAAGCTCGCGAGATACAAGAGCATGGGGAAGAAAGACGCAAGAAATACGTAGATCAACACCGCCGGGAGGATCCTAGCTATGATACTGGCGACCTCGTACTTACGACTCTCCATTCAGTGAGTAATGCTACAAGAGGCGTCAGTAGCAAATTTGCTCCGCGGCGCGATGGTCCTTATGTTATCAAGAAACGACATGGCCCATCATCATACGAGAATGCGGATCCACACCATCCCGATGTTGTAATGGGCGTGTACCATTCTTCAGCCTTGGTGCCCTTCGTAACAAACTCCCCTGAGTTGCCCGCTCCTGTACAACCATTAAGGAAAAGGGGACGCCCACGGAAGGAGAAACCCGACGACAGTAGTAGCGGCAGACAAGCCCGGAAAAGTGGAAGACCCAAGAACGGAACTCCTACTCCTGGATCATCATCGGGACGACTTCAGATCCAGAGGGGGAGCCTGTAAGAATACACTTCATCACGCGCGGGCGCAGCGCGCCAGGGCTCTGCGTCACTCGACCGTGCCCCCACCGAGCGCCCCCACCGCGGACCGCCGCCGCCCGGCGGGTACCTATAAGACGGCCCCGCGCCATAACGCGAGTAGTGTTCAGTGCGCTCGCAGACAGCTTCAACCTCTCTGGTTGGACTGCTCTGGGAACCAGCTCGCCCACTAACTTGCACGTACTGTGTTTACGAAACATCTATAGATACTTTGTTCGGAGTATTTGTGAAATAACTTAAATAAAAAGAGACATTTAGTATTTGTAATCAGTGTTTGAATTATTAAACCTGTTACACTTATTAAAACATGTATAATCAAGAAGTTCTAACGACAGCAGGCAACTTTTTGTCTTTTAGTAAGTAACACGTTAAAAGATCATTTTTGAATGTTACTTGAATGAATACAAAACGCATCGGGTGTATTAAAACTATGAATACTTTCACTTATTTGTCTCAAAGAATGTCGAAGCATGGTCACCCCAGCGCAAAGGGAGTGGTTGTGTCGACAAGTTATTTCGGGAATTAACGTACTTGTACACCCCTGTGTAACGTGCTGGTCCCGGTTTTTGAGAACCCTTAACTGAGCACTTTGCTCTTACTGAATTTCTAATAAAATTGTCTTAATCGATTAATGTGATGTAGCGGATACCTACCTTCGTGAGTTACTTTCCTCCTTTAAAATAACATTAAGTATTTTTTTTAATTTTTTTTTCTCTTCTTATTTTTTGACGTGATATCGTCTTCTATATCGATGAGCACCGTCTGTACGCACGAAAAAGTGTGACGTTCCGCCGGAACCTGAGCGTGCAAGCGAGAGCGTGGAACAAGCAATAGAGAGTTATATATGTCAGCTATTATGTTTCTTTATGACGTTATCACGTAAAACTATCGTCCGTAAACCGACTTTACAGACAACCAATTTCTTTTTCTTATTTTGTATGTGCCGTGTGGTGCCAGTCGCGCATAACACCATCCCATTTCTACCCGTGTGTGTCGTAAACGGTGACCGAGGGATTGATTGACCAGAGTATGGGCAGCAGCGTCTTTCTGAGTACTATAACACTTACTGCGATCGCCAACATGCATCGACCAAGCATGGCGATTACGGGTAAACCCCCCTTGGGGGAGACCTATGCCCATCAGTGAGTGTCTAAAGGTTGACATAATGATGATGATGATGATGATTAATTGTCTTCCTTCTTGGAAGCTATATATTTGAGCCGTTTGTGGTGGAAACACTAGTCCATGCCTCAGAAAGCACGTAAAGCCGTTGGTCCCGGCCGTCATGCATAGATCTTTGACAGTTGTTACAGGTAGTTAATACCCAGAAAGTCTTATGAAGGGGTATCGTGTTACGCGGTAACTGTATTGTGGAGGTTAGTCAGGCAATCGCTCCATGTAAAACTCTGGTATTCAGCTGCATCTGCATCTGGTTAAACTGGAAGTCGACCCCAATATAGTTCTGAAAAAAAAAACCTTGTTTACAAAAAAGACAACCGCAAAAAAGTCGGCGGCTTTGGTTTGGTTTGTTGTTTTGTATTGCCACCGACTTGCCAATTTAAATTTATGTTTTACTTTTTGAAGGCGGTTGTGCTATTTGTAAAAAAGTTTATATTAAAAAATAAAATCATACAAATTAATTACGAAACGGTGACACCAAAAAAATGCTGTCATCCCTTAATTTTCTACCCTTAGGGGTGAAATATTTTTATGAAATTTACATAGTATTAACTTTGATCTATACACTATCAACTAAAAAAAGGATTGTCGAAATCGAACTTCACTGAAAAAAGTCATGCGTAGACAAACATAAAAAATATACGGGTTGAATTGTGAACCTCCTTCTTTTTTTGAAGTCAGTTGAAAGGCTAGGCCACGGATGGGCTAAGCAGATGGATGTGCGGACTAAGCTTAGGTAAACCTCAAGAAAAAGTATTTAAAGCTACTTTACAATCCGACACTTCGTTTGCATTTGCGATAACAGACTTTCACGCGGACGCAGGACGATAAATAGAGTATAGAGTTATCCAAATCAAATTATAATCGTAGTCGATTACAGTCAGGCCCAAACAGCCCGTCAACTTATCATCCAACTTGTTGGCCAACAGATCTTTGGAACTCACTTCCAAATTCAGTCAACAAATACCTATTTGCTGATGCTTTGCGAAGTTTGTCATTTTGTACATGAGGAATGGTGGGTTCCACTTGTGTCTTCTGATTTGACAGGAAAAATAAGCATAGTATTTTGTCACCGAGGATCTAATCTGTAACAGGAACTAATTAATTATCGTCGCGTTGTTAGGCGCTGGACATACAGAAAAGACGTAAGGCGAGGACGGGGCGCGGACAGGGCGCAGACGGGGCGCCGTCGCGACTTTAGAAAAGACAAGGCACGGATGTGACGCTTGGCGCCTCGTCCGCTCGCGCCCGTGCCCCGACCGTGCCCCGTCCTTTTTATATGTTTTGTATAATAGGGCACAGAAAAGTAAGCGTCGCATCCGCGACCTGCTCTTTTCTATATTGTGTTGCGTCGCGACGCTTATATATATTTTGTATGAAAGTGACGCGGAAGAGACATTAGTCCGCGCCCCGTCCTCGTCTTACGTCTTTTCTGTGTGTTCAGCGGCTTAGCGAACCTGCAACTTTCCCCAAATTCTATACGAGTATTAAACAACTGAAAACACCGCATTAGTCTCCGCTACTACTGGATCGATTCTAAAAGTTATTTCGCAAATAAAAAGCTACTTTATCCCTGAGTGATAAAGGCTATGTCTTAAAGTGTCCTTGGCTTCCACGCGGACGAAGTAACGGATATAAACTAGTTATTATTGATTAAGGTTTGTATGAATTACTAGCACTTTGCTCGCGACGTCGTCCGAATGAATTTTCTCAAGGATCCCTAATTTTTTGATAATTTAATATAGCCTATTAGTACTCAAGGACACTGTAGCTTCCTATTGGTGAAAGAATTTTTGAAATCGAATGAGTAGTTTTGGAGATACATATACAAACTAACAAACAAATACCTCTTTATAATTTTTTTTATGCAGGTACTTTAGTAATTATTCGCAATTGCATTTTCCGAAAAAAAAACAAAAATTCCGCTTCTGATATTTCTAAATGAAAATATAATAATTATAATCTTGTTATTTTTTTAACTCAAAGCCGTTAAACATTGAGACAGGCAAAAAGTAATTGATTATTAGGTAGCTTTAACACCAAAGAAAAAATTCTTTCCTTAACAATTCCGTCCTAATTAAGCAATGTAACACCCTTGTAATCAATCCATAATAATAAGTTCTCGCCGAAAATTAGCCGATTTGTACTAATGATGTCATTTAGCCGATCGCGGTGAACGGCTAATACCTGTCTATAGCCGATGGGGATGTTAAGTGACGATTACCTTTTGTTTATAGCGTTTAATCGGCCTTTTGAACGACTTTTTCTGATAAGAGTGGTGACGTCAGAAGGACGATGATCTTGGGAGGTGTTGTGAAAGGGAAAATGGCTGATTTTGTTAGTATTTTTTTTTAAACAATGGTAAAAAATGCTTAGGTTTTACTATAGGTTTTAGGGATTACATAATCGGCTCTTTTGTCAACTGATCCCGATTCATTATTTTTATAATTTTTCTTTGGTCGGATGGACCCGTTATCAATTTGGGGGAAAAAATATAGTTTAATTTGAAATGTTTGTACAGGTGTGTAGGTACAAAACTTTTTGGTACATTTTAAACCAAAGTAGTTTGATCAATGATGGTTCATCATTTCATCACTTCAGTATACTTGAGGTCCACTACAGAAGGACCGCTCCCGTCATCTTCAAAAATAATTCTAAACTTACCAGATTCACTAGGGCTGCTACTGTATTGACTCTATAGGTTTTATTTGTGACAATATGAAATTTTATTGACACTGGTTGAAACTCTTTGCAATTATTCAATAACAAAATTTTCCTGTTCGTCATGAAATGTCAATGTCTTTCATTTATCATTTAAACCACACGTGACAGTCGAGACCTATAAACGTAATGTCAATATGTGCGTGCGAAAAATGGCGGTTTGTTCTAAGTGGTCTCTCTGCTCGGGCGCGCCGCAGCCTTCCGTACTTTGTGGTTGAACGTAAGCCTCCTCCACGACGCGTCATTTCTCACAGACCTCTATCTTCCTCATCTAGTTACAACCGGTTTACTTGTTCAGGGTGATCGGCATGAGTATTAATTAATCCATAACCTGACCGCTTAACTGAAATAGTTCCTGAGGTGACCTGGGGGTGCAGAAGGAATGTGGTGACGTGATGCGAGTACTCACTGATACGTCAACTTATGACAACTGTCTCCCCTCCGCACCGCGCAGCTACCTCAGGAAAGGTCTCAGTTATGCGGTCGGGCGATGCCACCTCATTAGGCAAATCTATTTAATTAAACAAATATTAAAAAAGGTGAAACCTGTACTTTTTTTTATGGGACATGCCCGCCTCACTATTCCTAAACCATTGCAACTCCTGAAAATTAGAATCAACAGTGGTAACCACCAGAAAAGCGTCGAGACACTGAAGCTCCCGGAGAAACATTACAACTGTCTTGGATCCCGCAACGAAATTAATCAGAAAAGAACAGCGGAGGAGTAAGAAAAACATATTTTCCACTTCCCTTCAAATCAAACAGGAGACAGAACAGAACTAGGCCAATAGGACCAAAGGGACGGTTACAACTGGAGAAGACCCAGTTGCAGCACCACGGATTACAATTAACATTACTTAATGGGTCCTAAAAAGTGAGCTGTTACATTTGATTCCAATAATAGGTATGGCAAAAACGCTTGAACGCACGGTTTGCTCTAGTTTCTGTAAGGTCCGCATAGTAAACAGCTGAACTATTCCTATAGAAAGCTGTACTACTGCCAAGTGTCATCGGGTTTAACGACAGACGGTAGATGGAGCAGACACGCTTTAGAGTAAAGACTGCGTTTGGGCAAGCGTAGCCTGGCTGTGCCTTCAGGTTGCTGATGGGATTGCCTCGGCACTGCAGTGCGTCAGCAATGTTTGCTGAGGCTCTATTGGACGGCTTTCACGCCATTATACGGAAGAGAGCAGCATCGTTGATGTGAAGGATGAGGGGCAGTCCCAACAGCTACCTAAGTGTAGTTGCAGAGTACATCCATAGTAATATTTGGAGGCTTGAGTGAAAGTAAACTGTATGCGGCTATAAGACATGGCTTTATGTCATCACGATGTACTACTAACACTCTATAGACCGAAAAGACTGAAATAAATGTTTTGATATGAATTTGTAGCGTGGGACGCCCTGCGGTAGGATGTATCGACGATTTGAAGAAGGTGGCTGGCAGTGGGTGAATTCGGGGTGCCTTAGACCGGGTTGGTTGGCGATCTCTTGGCGAGGTCTACGTTCAGCTGTGGTCGGCAGTAGGTTGATATGATGATGAAGATCGGCTTCAACGGTATACTTGACTTCTAAGGGGACAAAGACATGGTCTGAAGCTAGTTTACAATAAATGCTAAAAACTTTGAAGTTGAGATGATGATCAGCAAGACCCTTAGAAGTCAGAAATACTGTTGCGGGTAATTTGTCTGCTATGCTGCGTATCGCGGTATCGATTCCCACACAAAGCACTTATTTATATGACCTACAGGCATTTGTTGCTGGTCTGTTTCTTTGTGTATGTAAAGAATCATGGCGAGATCCATACATTCATTTCTATGAAAAAAAAAAATATTTAGTGAGGTAACAATATTGTCCAATATAGAGAATACATTACCAGAAGTAGATTGATATACTAGTCATATTTTTAAACCCCCGCATAATTAAAATATTTTAAAATGAAAACAACAGTTTTTTGTTTTATATCGTCGCCCATTTCGTGTTTATTAAAACAACCGGACAAGTGCGAGTCGGACTCGCCCACCGAGGGTTCCGTACATGTTTGTAGGTACATATCCATACTTCTATACTAATCCATACCTACTATACATACTTTAATCCACTTAATATTATAAATGCGTTTTTTGCGACATAAAGAGCTGTATCTTTTTTTCACGTTAACATAGAAGGTTGATTTTTTTACAGCACCAAGGGACCGTAGACTTGAGTATTGAATTTAATTTCAAATCGATACCTCGTCGCGTTTACGAGATAAAGGGTCTTGACAGACAGACAGACAGACGGACAACAAAGTGATCCTATAAGGGTTCCGTTTTTTCCTTTTGAGGTACGGAACCCTAAAAAGAAAGTGACTTTAACGGATCTATTAAATAGGCAGACAAGTGATGTGAATCGTTGTTTTATAATGGCGGAGATGAAAAAGTATATTGACTAATCATTATTTGTGACATTATTTCCCTTAAAACGGTGTCAGTATCAATGTTACTATCAGCTGCCGTTTCGTTCTGAAAGAATACGCTTTTCGTTAAAGTTTTCACTTTTAACATCCATTTTTATTGCGGGGTTTAAAAAAAATTTTAAACGCCTAAAAATACTCTTTAGGTACCCAAGAGTATAAAAATTTGAATTTCAACTTCTCTTAACATCTTTATTTTATTTTGTACAAATCCTGCCAATATGTTCAAGAAATACCTGATAGTTATTCAAAGAGGTCATAATAGGAACCAACCAGTGGGTGTACATCAGGGGCGTAGCGGAGGCGCACAAATTCTCTATTAATTATATTACTCGCTGTCACAGGCACAGAGTTTGTGCAACTCTACGTACGTCACGATTCTATAGTTATGAGGTGGGTGTATCTTCAGTGTAGCGTCTAATTTACTTTACCGACCGAAAGATATTAGATGGATGGATATTACATGGTAAGCAATAAGAACTTAGGTACAGTCACCAAAAGAGTCAAGTAGGTATTATACATAGCTTCGCGAATAGTTAAAGTTTGGTGGGTGTTGATAAATAAAATAAAATACTGTTAAAAGAGAATAAACAGTTCAATGATTTAAATTAAATTTCATTTGAAAGCCTCCATTGGTGATGGATGATGACATAAAGCCATGTCTTATAGCCGCATACAGTTTACTTTCACTCAAGCCTCCAAATATTACTATGGATGTACTCTGCAACTACACTTAGGTAGCTGTTGGGACTGCCCCTCATCCTTCACATCAACGATGCTGCTCTCTTCCGTATAATGGCGTGAAAGCCGTCCAATAGAGCTTCAGCAAACATTGCTGACGCACTGCAGTGCCGAGGCAATCCCATCAGCAACCTGAAGGCACAGCCAGGCTACGCTTGCCCAAACGCAGTCTTTACTCTAAAGCGTGTCTGCTCCATCTACCGTCTGTCGTTAAACCCGATGACACTTGGCAGTAGTACAGCTTTCTATAGGAATAGTTCAGCTGTTTACTATGCGGACCTTACAGAAACTAGAGCAAACCGTGCGTTCAAGCGTTTTTTGCCATACCTATTATTGGAATCAAATGTAACAGCTCACTTTTTAGGACCCATTAAGTAATGTTAATTGTAATCCGTGGTGCTGCAACTGGGTCTTCTCCAGTTGTAACCGTCCCTTTGGTCCTATTGGCCTAGTTCTGTTCTGTCTCCTGTTTGATTTGAAGGGAAGTGGAAAATATGTTTTTCTTACTCCTCCGCTGTTCTTTTCTGATTAATTTCGTTGCGGGATCCAAGACAGTTGTAATGTTTCTCCGGGAGCTTCAGTGTCTCGACGCTTTTCTGGTGGTTACCACTGTTGATTCTAATTTTCAGGAGTTGCAATGGTTTAGGAATAGTGAGGCGGGCATGTCCCATAAAAAAAAGTACAGGTTTCACCTTTTTTAATATTTGTTTAATTAAATAGATTTGCCTAATGAGGTGGCATCGCCCGACCGCATAACTGAGACCTTTCCTGAGGTAGCTGCGCGGTGCGGAGGGGAGACAGTTGTCATAAGTTGACGTATCAGTGAGTACTCGCATCACGTCACCACATTCCTTCTGCACCCCCAGGTCACCTCAGGAACTATTTCAGTTAAGCGGTCAGGTTATGGATTAATTAATACTCATGCCGATCACCCTGAACAAGTAAACCGGTTGTAACTAGATGAGGAAGATAGAGGTCTGTGAGAAATGACGCGTCGTGGAGGAGGCTTACGTTCAACCACAAAGTACGGAAGGCTGCGGCGCGCCCGAGCAGAGAGACCACTTAGAACAAACCGCCATTTTTCGCACGCACATATTGACATTACGTTTATAGGTCTCGACTGTCACGTGTGGTTTAAATGATAAATGAAAGACATTGACATTTCATGACGAACAGGAAAATTTTGTTATTGAATAATTGCAAAGAGTTTCAACCAGTGTCAATAAAATTTCATATTGTCACAAATAAAACCTATAGAGTCAATACAGTAGCAGCCCTAGTGAATCTGGTAAGTTTAGAATTATTTTTGAAGATGACGGGAGCGGTCCTTCTGTAGTGGACCTCAAGTATACTGAAGTGATGAAATGATGAACCATCATTGATCAAACTACTTTGGTTTAAAAATGTACCAAAAAGTTTTGTACCTACACACCTGTACAAACATTTCAAATTAAACTATATTTTTTCCCCCAAATTGATAACGGGTCCATCCGACCAAAGAAAAATTATAAAAATAATGAATCGGGATCAGTTGACAAAAGAGCCGATTATGTAATCCCTAAAACCTATAGTAAAACCTAAGCATTTTTTACCATTGTTTAAAAAAAAATACTAACAAAATCAGCCATTTTCCCTTTCACAACACCTCCCAAGATCATCGTCCTTCTGACGTCACCACTCTTATCAGAAAAAGTCGTTCAAAAGGCCGATTAAACGCTATAAACAAAAGGTAATCGTCACTTAACATCCCCATCGGCTATAGACAGGTATTAGCCGTTCACCGCGATCGGCTAAATGACATCATTAGTACAAATCGGCTAATTTTCGGCGAGAACTTATTATTATGGATTGATTACAAGGGTGTTACATTGCTTAATTAGGACGGAATTGTTAAGGAAAGAATTTTTTCTTTGGTGTTAAAGCTACCTAATAATCAATTACTTTTTGCCTGTCTCAATGTTTAACGGCTTTGAGTTAAAAAAATAACAAGATTATAATTATTATATTTTCATTTAGAAATATCAGAAGCGGAATTTTTGTTTTTTTTTCGGAAAATGCAATTGCGAATAATTACTAAAGTACCTGCATAAAAAAAATTATAAAGAGGTATTTGTTTGTTAGTTT